>OX463780.1:20458355-20857987 GCA_949825025.1 Siphlonurus alternatus
ATAAAATAAAATTTTGCAACAATTAGGCACTTTTTGATTACTATATAATCCATTTAAATATTGTAAGCCCATTTTTTTTTAAATGTAAAAAATAAATGTGTGATCTGTTTAATTAAAATAGACTCTATGTAGCATTTTTATTCATTGGCTATCAAAATATAAAAATATACTCTGATATTTTCTTTTTTCTTTTTATAATATTTACTTTCTTGTCATTTTTATTATTTGAAAGTTGCAAAATACAATTAGATATTAATTCTGTTATTTACTTTATTTTCACCTTTTACAACAGAATTAAAATCCAAGTGTGAGAGCATTAGATGCTGCCTTCAAACATTGCGTGAGAGGCTAGTAAATTATGAAGAACATATATGTAATAATCTCCTTCATAATTGCTGTAAGTTAAAGTAAATGTCACGCAGTCACAGGCAAATTATAGAGAGACTGTCGCACAGGTGGTATATTGCACGTTACAATAATATCGTGACGTCACATATGATTTTTAATATATAAATACAGTGGAATACTTCAACAACAACAAGTTTCTGAGAGTTGTGACGTCACGTGGCGAACGCTGCTGCATGGCAAGTCCATCACTGGTTCAGTTTATCTCCGCTTGGCTGCGGGTGGCGCTTGTGTATGATGAGAGCACTCTTCCACATTCTCTGGCCAGTCGCACACGTTCTCGTTTCCATTGAACACGAGTTGCGCGGGACACGGCATGTGGTGCTTACGTTCACCCTCGCACATGTAGTACATGGTGCAGTCCAGCTTGTCACGGTGGTAGGAGATATGACCTTCTTCTTCTTCGCACACCACGGCATTGGCTAAAACATAAAATAGAGTCGAGTTAGTACAGCAGATTCTAGTAACAACGCTTGAAGGTCTTTAAAATATAAACCTAAAGCTGGTATTAAGGCGCATTTCCATGGAGCGTGGAAAGCGAGGCTTGACGCGGCGAGAAAGGCGCACTTGCTTCAATGTCATATGGCGGCCATGTTAGCGTGGAAAAATCGCGGCGTGATTTAATCGCTGCGGGAAAGCGATTTTTCCACGCCAACATGGCCGCCATATGACATTGAAGCAAGTGCGCCTTTCTCGCCGCGTCAAGCCTCGCTTGACATTTGACATTCGCTCCATGGAAATGGGCCTTTACACGATACCATATATTGTTCTAACTATTAGAATGGAGATGAAATTTTCTTGTAAGGAAAAATTGTATTCAAAATTATTGTATCGTGTAATACAGGCTTATACACATAAATATTCAATCTTTACATCCAAGAAAATAATAAATATCGTTTGAATAGCGGATAAAAACCTTATAAATAATGTCCATTGAACCAAAAGATATTATATATAATAATATCATATATATTATATAACTTTGATTCTTACCACAACATTATTTTTTAACAATAGCTATTATAAAGACTTTATTAATACTTTTACTTTTAATTATACTTTTAATACTTTTAATTTTGAAACAACACTGTGAGCAAGGTTATTTTTTTCTAGACTATATAGCAGAATTGAACTGGACTTGGTATTGGAAAAGTTAAGAATTTAAAAGTAATTAAACATTATTTAAACTTTCTTTGTAGATGACACAAGTTTGTATATCATCATAATTTGATTTCCATGCCACACTTGTACTGTTGTTACTCACGGTCCTTGGTGGTGTATCCCGCACTGCCGGGGCTGGTGCCCTCGTACGGTCCGTCGTACTCAAGAGCCACGCGGTAGTCCTCGAGCTCGGTGCGCATGGCGTTCAGTAGCGGGTACTTTCCGGTGCCGCATGAGCCGCGGAAGTCATCCATGTCCATGGACCACAGCATGATGCCGCCGAAACCTTCGTCCTTGAGCCAGCCCATCTGCAACCAGGAGAGAGTCAGACACGGACCAAGGAGGGAATTATCAGTGATAAAAAGTGATCTTCCTTCATGTTTTGTGCAGTAGTTTGTACGAAAATGGAAGTTTTATAAAATTATTTGTGAACGCGACTGTACAGTATATGTCATAAAAATTACATTACAAGATTACAAGACTGTTATTGACATGTTACACAGAAATTTTGAGAGGTTTTGATGTGATTTATAAACAAATGAAAGTGTAGTATAATGTTTAATTACAGCACATGTTTATATTTCTAAATTTTTAATAGTCGTAATATATTCCAATATAATATATATTATTATTTTATTTCAACTCACCTTTGTTTTAAGACTGCGCTCGTCATCAAATCCGACCCACTGGTCTTTCCTGTACGCAAATGGTACTTGCTGCTCGTTGTCCCAGACCAGGGTGGTGTTGTCTCCGTGCAGGAAGTCGCACACCTGTACACAAAGACAGGTTAGATCTACCGTCCCTCAGAGTCTGCACTTGGGAATACGTACCTCGTAGTAGGACATGAAGCCCGCCTCCGCGGTGTACTTGCCGGGGTTTCCACCTCCTGAAGCCGGGGCGCCAATGTCGAATTTGGTGGGGTCAACCAGAGTGAAGGAGCGGCCGTACGTGGGCATACCAATCATGAGCTTCTCCTTGGGGGCTCCCTGCTTCACCCACTCGCGCGCGCTGAAGTCCTGTAGCCAAACAAAGGAGAAATCAAATTATTACATAAATTTGGATGTTAAATGACAAAGAAACATCGAAAACAAATGTTCTGACTTCTTTAATTGTAACTTTTATGTTTACTTTCTCTCATCAATTATAGTCGTTAAATTAAGATTTTTTTATTGAGTAGAGAACCAGAGCCATGTTTTATTTCTTAGGAGAGGTGGAAAGAAAGACTTACGACTGTAAGCTTCTTCTGGTAGCTGGTGGCACTTTCGAGGGGGTTTAGAGGTGCGTTGTGTCCAACTTGTCTCTCCCACTGTCCATGGAAATCGTAAGTCATCACGTTGATCAGATCGAGGTACTTGGAGATCTCAGGGACATCGTACCTGCCACACCACACACCATTAGCTATAATCTCGTAGTAAATACAATTTATAATTAATTAATTTAATAGGTACATAAATTACGTAATAAAAAAAAATCATGTTTCGGTCCTCCGATATCCACACATAAATTTAAAATATTTAAATACATACTATGATACGGAAGTTTTTTTAATTGAATTTAATCATGATTATGATCTATAACAGGTAATTGAAGAGTAAGATATAATTTATTTTGGCCATGCATGGCATTAAGTACTAGTACGTCCAGTCATGTACTATAAAATTTATGTTGTTATATTTTTATCACTTACTATCTAATAAACTGGAGGCTATATAGTTCTGCTCTAGTTAAACTAACATAAAAGTGTTACAATTTTTGTGGTGAAGGAAATTGGTGTGAGCTCGTATCAAAAAATGTACTAATTACTGGAGGGGTGCCGCAAGGCAATACGTGTATGATTGTGAAAATTATTTTAATAAAATAAATTGTAACAGCGTCTTGGAAAAAACATGGTGTAAAATCACGTTTCTGGAGAGAATAGTAAAGTTAAAGCATTTTGAAAGCTTCATGTTCTTAGATTTTGAGATATAGTAGAACCATCATATGGTCAGCGCTGTCACTTTGACATGTGCATTCCTTTCTTATGTGCCATGTCAAAGTGACAGCGCTGATCATATGATGGTTCTACTATAGCACGATCAAACTGATTCAAACTTACTATTTTATTATAGGTTCTAACAGTCCTGTATTTTGTTAGACAATGTCATTCGACCAATATTCCTTCGAACTGCTACTTAATCACGGGGTTCTCCACTCAGGAGGGTAAACTCACCCTGCAGCGATGGCCTCGAAGCTGGCGGGGACGGCGGCGGTGAGCAGCAGACGTGGCTGACCAGAACTCTTGGCTTCACCCTCAAACGCCAGCCGCAGCTCCTTAAGCAGGTTGACGTAAGCAGCACGATCGTCGGAGCCCCTGGACAGACGGTGCACGGTCAGTATGGAAACGTCTAATAGCTGTCATGTAAAGGTAGTGATCTCATTTCTGATCGTTTGAAAGGTTTAAATTTCATAATAAAGATTTAATTTCCTCCTCAAGATGTCAGTTTCTCACCTGGGGTACTCCCAGTCAACGTCGAGACCGTCGAATTTATATTCGCGGAGGAACTCGATGGCCTCATACACGAACTGGTTCATGCGGAACACGTTGCTGGTGAGCTCTTTGAAGGGTGTGGAGCCGAATGCCCAGCCCCCGATCGCAAGGAGAACCTGAGGAAGGGGTCAGTAAGTGTTCAGTTGAAGTTATTAACGAGACTCTTTGAGAGAGAAATAAAAAATGGTGTTTTAATTTTAATTGACATTAAAATTACATTAATATATAATGGAGTACCAACCTCAAAATTTTTTATTGCAGAAATGGATAGAGGATGAAAAGTTATGTTACTCTGATTTTTTTCAGATTTTTTAGGGACCGGGAAGTATTGCTAAAAAGTTTTGGCGAGGTCGGGTTCGAATCCACGTCCCTTTTGGGTCATATCTTTTATTAAAAGAGGCGGCAAGAGGCGGCACTTTTTCTGCACTTTCAATAATTTTTAAAAAATAGTTGCCGGGCTCTAAAAAATCTGAAAAAAATCAGAGTAGCATAACTTTGCACCCTCTATCCATTTCTGCAATAAAAAAATTGAGGTCTACTCCATTATAATGTAACGTTTAATATTTTTTGCTTGCTGCTTGCTGTAGGAGAACATTTCCTATAAATTACAATATTTCAAAGATTTTGTGAATTCAAATAAGAGAATATACCTGAATTTGGAACTGCAAGATCTGGATAACACGTACCTTGAGCTTAGAGTTCTTTTCCCTGAGCTTGACGACTCGCTCGTACATTTCGAAGTCCTTCTCGTCCGCCTCTGCCAGCCGGTAGTCCTTGAGAGTAGCGAACGCGTAGATGACGTGTGTGCAGAGCGTCGCATCCACGTCCTCGGGAGTGAACTTGCCCAGGCCGGGCCGCTTCTGGGACCAGTTGGTCACGTAGCACAGAACCTGCGCCTCGCGAGCTGTGGACCAGAGCTGAGGTCAGAATTTGTGTCCGAAGAGGGTTTGTCAAGTCCGAGAAGAGAACGAATGTAGAGAAATTGCATAATACCTATTATCTTGTTATCTCCCTACTGACGAGTGACAGAGCAGCTATTAGATGTTAAACATATATACTTATTAATTTCTTGGTTTTAAAAAATTCTGGATTTTTTTGTCCAATTTCAAAAGTAATAAATTCCCTGCTGCCAAAGTAATATAAATTATTTTCCCTTACATGTAATGTGTTTTTGTTCGTATATATTATATACAATAAAATTCTGTATATAGTGATTATGTAAGTGATACTTACACAATGTAACTACACTGTAAAAGGTATCATACAATGTATCAATAAAAAGTGAAATGTTGCAAAGTCTACATGGGTGTAGCATCTGTGTGGGTCGAGTCAATGCCAAGTTTACTCGTCTGCCAGAGCGGCTTTCCCCAAGCGTCTTGCCAGACTTTACGTCGTCCCCGTGACCCCAGCCGTGACCCGAGGTTTGTGGCGGCCCGCCCTCGTGCGTCTAGACTCCGCCTCGGGTCAATGAACCAACGCTAATGGTGGGCGTGACGCACTTTCACGTGAAAATTTTAAAGTGTCTCGCATAAAAACTGTTACGAATTACGATACAGTTTAGATAAGTCAATTTTAAATGTGAATGTGATACATTATAAAAAATAATGAAAGTATACAAGACACAAATATGGAACAAATTGTGTCCTCCATGAACATTAGTTAAAGTTTAAACTTTCTGAGATAGATATTTATGAAAATCTGTCTTGTGATTTTATGATTTTAGCTTAACATCTGTTGCAAGTTAATTCAATACCTTTCGAAGAGAAAATTGCTCGTAAGCGCTTTAATAAAATTTCAGAGCAAGAGTGTAATATTCACGCAGCTTCACTCTAAAAAAATCACTAATATAAATCCCCAATTACAACATTAAGTAACCAAGTCCATGACATTAAGTTATGACACACATCCCTCTTTTTTAACTTTACATATGGAGGGTCTTCAGGTACTTACAGTTGGAGTCAGACACAGAGGGTGCGAGGGCCGTGCTGGTCTTGCGCTGGGGCTTGATCTTGTTGAGCAGCTCGTTGACGGAGATCTTGATTGGCGCCACGTCAGGCTCGGTGGCCAGGCTGGACACGCTCTTAGCCACCTTGCTCCAGTCTATGTCCTTGGGGTTGCCGGTACGGGGCGTTCCTCGAAGCTCCTCCCTGCGATACGAGAGATCAGTGACGTCCCACGAACAATTAAACGACTGATAGCAAATATTTTCCAATTAAAAGTTTAAAGATACATCTAAGTTAAATGAATTTGTTTGAATATTGTGCAGAGTATTTTCGGATTCTCTATTTAACGCCATAATTTTAATAAAGGAGCAGCTAGCAATTGAAATAACTTTTAATTCTCCTTAATTCTTAATTACTAATCATTGTAAACTTCAGGTTAATTAGTTCTTCTTGGTATAAAAATTAAAGAAATGCTATTTAAATGACAATTACTTTACATGCCTTGCTTACTAATTTGTAATACATTGTATTTATTAGTAAATTAAAAACTATATAGATAAGATATAAACAAAAAAGTTAAATTATTTTTGTTTATGATGACAGTAATTGACAAATTACAAAGCAAACAAGTCAAGGACATGAAATCCAAATTGAGTGTCGTGGTTTCATGTTGTATTAGAATATCACGTAATATATAAGATTTACTGGAATAATATCATACTATTATGCGGTCTTCAGTACATAAGTTATGAGGTCGAACGAATCGTTACGCAATGTTCTGGCGAGGTAATGCTAGGCGATTATTGCGGATAATGACAAGCTTTTGTTGCCGTCAGCCTCGCTCGAACGTATACTTATCACTATGTAAATAAATACGTGGTTAACTGGTAATGAAATGGAGTCTTCACTGCACAAAGCGACTCGAAAAAAATACAATAATGTATTTATTATAAAATATGGAAATTATTATAAGCATTAAGAATGGTTAAAAATATAATAAATAGCTTTTAAATTAATATTGTGTCTCTTAAGTATGAAGCAATTCACTATGTTATTGTGCCATTGATATAGAACTTACTACCGAAGATAATTATTAGTATTATTACCAACAGATTTCTATATGCACAAAAACTTGATGTAAAAACTGAATAATTTTTTTACTTCATCATCATGCATAACAACAAAATTAAAAAGTCAACTTTCAATTTTTTTACAGCATTTTGCTATCTCTGTGATACCTGTATAGGTTGTGCCATGATACACCAATTTACCAATAACATATTTAGAAATTCCAAACAATTTTTTAAATATTAAATTATTATTTTTATAAATTATTACACCAAGTTAACCTAGATCACTCCTTGACTCTCTAGGAATGACCAGCTGCGTGTATTTGTCACTGCTCCCACTTTATTCAAGCACCTCCTCTATCCAACTCCCGTGCTCCTCGTGGTGCTTTAGCACCGATGAGTAGGAAATAGCAACACGCTCCCTGGTTCCACCCTCATGGGGACGATGAGTGGATGTTCACCTCCTCTCGCACCCCGACTGGTTACTACAGTCTGATTCTCACCTCATGGCTCCGATGAGCGGGTACTTTCCGCCACCCCCACAGATGGTGCCGGTGAAGTCGTCCATGTCCACGGTCCACACCATGGCGCCCGCGAAGCCGCTCTCCTTGATCCAGTTCATCTTGTGGCGGATGGAGCGCTCGTCGTCGAAGCCCACCCACTGGTCACCGTGCACTGCGTAAGGAACCTTCATCTCGTCGTCCCAGATGTAGCTCGCGCCGTTACGGAGCATGTCACACACCTGAGATATAGCGGGCAGGGTCAGAGAGAGCCTTTTATAGAAGTAATTTATTGATTATTCTCAGAAAATCCAAGTTATTGTTACAAAATTTGTGTCAAATAAGTATTTTAGTATTTTTAATTAGTTTTGTATAAATATAAAGTAATGACAATAAACTAAATAAACAAAATATAAATTTCTAACAGTTTGCAAATTTAATAAGTTTTAAGATTGAACGGAGATATTTTTTATTTTTGATTATTTTGTTGAAAAATCAAAATGTTAAATTCTGATACTGTTATTGTTATTCAATATAATAAAAATATATGAAAATCGTGATGGTCATGTTATCAAAATTGATACCCCCATCCTCATTGTGTTGAGTCGAATCAATTAAAAAATTATTAAGTTATATGACAGATTTTATCACTTGCATCAAGTGTAAATTAGAAATTATACATTTATGTTAATTATTAAAATAAATATTGAATTCCAGTGACGCAGATAACTGTAACATCCTTTGAATCGTCGAGAACTTTCTCTATACACACAATTATGATCTAATTAAATTGAAAATACACTGGTTTCAATAATTTCATGAGTGCGTGCACCCTATAATTCATCCTCCCTGTCAGCTAGCCTCTGATCTCTAAGTGAAAGGGTGTGCTCCAAGGCTCGTGATCGTGGCTGCCACACATTTCCTCACATTTCACGCTCTGTTAGCTCCGCATGTCAAGCGGAACTGAAACCAACTTGGATTGTACTGAGCCTATAACGTACGTGTACACCTTAGGCCGGCTTGAACGTTATCTCTGACTGTTTTTGAAGCTAGTCAGTTCGAAATTTCAAAATTTCGGGAGAGGTAGGACGAGCATCCAGTCTAGGTAACCAAAAATATAGTTTAAGGTCACCGTGTCGTAAAGATTGCATGACTACGCCCACAAGCAGAGCAAGGTGAACGTTCGTACTATCCCAAGGTGTATGACATATCGCTTGCAGTATGTATAATGGACAGTACTAATACTATATTAAAATGGTTTATTTCAAGAGAGAAATCATGATATTTTTAATAACAAAATTATAAGTTATTTAATTCGTTGTCATTATATTATGAAAGTTTCTAGTATTGTATTTATACAATGTAATACAAGGGAAAAAGTATGTAAATATATTACATAAGATTTTGAGATTTTGTCTATTATGTCAGTCAGGTGCAAATATGAAAGTTAATAATAATAGCACGCTTGGGTGAACCTTTTGAATAAGAAATGATTCTATTAAAAATTCTAAGAATTCACCATGACCATGGTCTAACTTTTAGCCTTAGGATATTGCTAAGTTTAACCACAGCTGGCAAGGAATAACTCTTATAAGTATAGTAATTTGTGTAAGTGTAAATTGATGTTTCTTTGAAACAAGATGCAGTAAATAGTGTAAGTACACACATGCAAATTCATCATTGTCACATCCCATGATCTTGATTCAGTCATGTGTGAAGTGGGAGTGCAAATATCCACATTGCAATAAATATATCGTCCACCTTCTTACGTTAGACGTAGTGCAATTTACTGCAGGAGAGCAAACCTTTCACCATCAGCGGTATTGTAATTATTTCAATTAATTGTAGATTATAATAATCAACCTCATCTATACTTATAGCCAGTTGCGAATATTGCCATATAATTATTACCGTATTAGTTTTTCTTTACAAAAAAATGTATCTCCAAGAATAAATAACAGGAAGATATTTATAAATAATGAATAATTTGAAGGAATTAAATTTAAAATTATAAAGTGTCATCTTGGCAACTTGTACGTCAATATCAGAGTACACTGCGTGACCTCTTGGCCTTCTCCCCCCCCTTCCTGCTCCCCTTAGAGATTCTCCAATACTGCATGCATATATACAAGCACACAGCTCGCAATTTACCTCAAGAATCCTCTCCTTGCTGTATTTTTAGTCTTGCTTTACTGTGTAGCCCCTGTATTCCCCTGAACCTCAACCCCTTGTGAGCGTCTTAACGAAAACTCACCTCATAGTAGGCGAGGAATCCCGCCTCCTTTGTGTAGTCTCCAGCCTTTCCACCCCCGCTAGCCGGTGCGTTCACTCGGAAGTTACTCTTGTTGGCTAGGGTGAAGGTCCTGCCGTAGGTGGGCATACCGATGACGAGCTTGTTCTTGGGCGCACCCATCTTGACCCACATGCTTGCCGCGTGGTCCACGCTCAGTTGCTTACGCCACTCGGAGTCCGAGGAGGGTGCGTACAGAGGTGCGTTGTGACCGGTCTCACGCTCCCATTTACCGTGGAAGTCGTACGCCATCAAGTTAATAAAGTCCAGGTAGCTGATAACAGAATTGACAAAATTTAAAACATACTACTTTTATTTATCAATGTTAAAGAAACCGATAAATATATTATTATATTTTATTTAGTATACAGTTAAGGTATAGGGTGGGGACAAAAAGCAACGAGTCAAACGATTGTGCCCAATTTTAATATCTTATTAGTTATTACCCACGGCTAGAAATTTAGATAGTAGATTATATAGAATGTTTAAGTTATTATTGCTAATAATACTGTAATACAGATCAAGCCTATAAAAATAGGCCGCCGGCTTGTTGCTGAGTTAATATATCACACTTAAATAAACGTAATTAAATTTAGTTATGAAGCTATGTAGAGAAATTTGTTATTTTTTTGTGTTACAAAAATATTATTGCAAGAAAGAAAAAATATGTTTAAAATTAGCAAATCAGTGGTTAATTAAACCTAGAATTAGCAATCATATCTCTATTTTCAAATAATGATGATTCAGCAATTATAGTTTCTACGCGTAAAATATTTCAACAGCATTATTTTTTGTTGCTGTTCTATGTATAAATTTCATTCGTAAAAAAAAGTGAAATTTCAATGTATATATTTATATATTATAAAATACCATAAAATATAAATGTCAAAAGACCGTATATATGTTTTGAATGCAAAAATCTACAAACTTATGATTTTTATCATAACTCATACGTTATTATACGGTTATGTTAATACGAGCTGTGACATAATCTTTCACAATAATTAATGTAAATGCACTCTAATCGGATCAGATAAATCGACGTTGAAGTCTTTCTCAACAACAACCTCCGTTATAAACGAGAGGAAATTGCGTCCTGAATGTTAATCTACGCAGTTTGTTTTTTATTTTAAATATTAATTTAGATTGTCAATTTTAACCAGCCTCCAGCTAGTTCATTAGAGAATTTTATATTAATTATGGTAATTGACATTTACATCGTACATGACCAAAAAATATAATAACCAAATATAAAAATTACAACCATTAAAGGTTAATTTATTAACATTTTACTAATTTTGACTTTTTGCTCCAAGAATATTTTAAAATGTTATTTTTAGTTATGTGGCAAACATCATTTGCTATTTTTCAATCACGTAATCAGCATCATCACGTTGTAAATATCACTTAAAGACTATTATAACATTTATAAGAAAAGTAATTGTTCGGTGTCAGCCATGGCGCAATGATAAGTACAAATATAACAGTGCCGAGCACAATGGACAAAGAGATTCGAGATACTCTGACCCACAAATTACATAATAAACTATTATACAATTCCCTATCACAAATTACTATTCGACGTCTTAACTCGCTTATTTGATGCACTTTATGCAAATCAAATCGTTGCATATAAATAAGGAAAAAGTTCTTAGAAGTATTCTTGTTCTGCAATACATTACAGTTGGTAATCTATTATTATAAAAATACGTCTAAAGACAAAAAATAAAATTACTGAAGTTACATTTAAATGAAAATATAACCATTTTTTTAAAGAGAAAGTATTTAATTCCTTAAAAAAATTACTTTTGAGAGAGCATTAAATTTTTCCAGACAAATTGATTTAGCTAGATCAAATGAAATTGATCGTATTAAAAAGTATATAGGTAATTGACGTCGGAAGAAAGAAATGAAAGTTTAACTTTATTGTAAAAGCTTACAGCTAAAATTCCGTTCATAATGTACCATTGCGCACACCTGCAGCTATAACGTTAAATCAAGGTGGTCACAGCGTAAATAATATATAAGCAGCAAGTCAATTGTGCAATAAAAGCTGCGCATGATGTAACATGTGTCTGCAAAAGACAGGCGGTGTTTCATATGCCTGCAGTCAGACCAGTTTCCACGCTAATTGGAGGTATGTTTTGTGTGGGTCTTATTATTATTTAGGCCATTCGTCAATCATTATTGTTATACAAATTATATGCACAATGTAAATATTTCTTGAAACTTATTGTAAATGAACTTTATAAATTGCAAAATATTTCTTAACAAAATTTAGTTAATGATTAGGAGCTTTTTCTTTACAAGTCATTTATATTATTACGTTGTTTCATGTTGTAATATGATATTATATAGATATCTTTGATATGATTGTTAGTACAAATTTTGTATGGTAATGAAGCTCAGTTTTAAAGTTAATTGGATTAATTGGAGCGATGAAATATATGTTCCATGTCACTGACCTATGAAGTAAGACTTAAGTTATGCATTTTCTTCATATGATGATTGTAAAATCTGCTGATTTAATTTTGTCTTGTATTTTTAAATCTATAATTTTGATGAATAATTCTAATGAAGTTGCATGAGGAAAGAATACTGTTCGTAAACCCTGCTCGGTGTACACTTTCTACACCCAATCGACCTTATATCCCATGTACATAAGGCCGATTGGGTGCAGAAAGTGTACACCGAGCAGGGTTTACGAGCAGGCCTATTATATACATATACACATATAAACTTTACATTTAAATACAATTAACTTTAATGTAGCGTGTTGTATAGGGACGATTGGTTATACAGATAGGATAAAACTCTTTTCTGACATGCAGTGTAATCGATCACATTTGTACCCAGAAGAGAGACAGATTTTATTAGTTAAATAAAAGCATCGTGTGGAATATTTGCAGCTCATGCTATATAAATTATAAATGCAGGAATGAGTCAGGTGCAAGTTCGAGGGATGAGTTTTCAGGTTACGAAGGTCTCACCTGGCGACGGCAGGCACATCGTACCCTCCCCTCACGTTGTCAGGTCCAACAGGCACTGCGGCCGTCAGCAGCAGACGTGGCTTCTTGATCTCTTGGGCTTCCGCCTCGAATGCCTCGCGTAGTTCTGCAAAACACACGAGGCGTCAACACCACGTCGCTACGTACCGACCATAGTGGTGTAATTTCCACAATTTTCTCATTTGTTACTTAATCTGAACTTTTTTGTTATATACATAAAATAAATGTGTAACTTCATTATCCTGAGCAAAGTGGATGAGTGACAGTTTTAATATACAAAATTGACACATTTTCTATCTATGCTTGAGTATAAATTAATAATTTCCTGTATTTTAGAGCAGCTATT
The DNA here is from genome assembly GCA_949825025.1 of Siphlonurus alternatus. NCBI lineage: Eukaryota > Metazoa > Arthropoda > Insecta > Ephemeroptera > Siphlonuridae > Siphlonurus > Siphlonurus alternatus. The sequence continues at coordinate 20,471,606 of OX463780.1, forward strand.
AGATGCTAGAAAAAAAAAACTCATCCCATTTACAGATCTCCCTGCTCTCACTTGATAACAAATTATGATATTTTTTTGCTGCACATTTTTTTCAATGTCATTAGAAATTTAAATCTTGATGCATAACAATTTTTTAATTTACGATAAGTTTAGTTATAATCCAGAGAATCTTTGAAGCGTTGGAAATTATTCTTGATGATAAAATTTTACGTTTGTATAAAGTTGCTCAAATAGAGTAATGAACCTTTGAATACATTCCTTAGTTCAACTTTGCAGAGAAAAAAGTTTTATTACTTAAAATAACAAATTATTTTCTTTTCCATAAAAAAAACTCAAATATATTTTTAATAAGTATGACGTCAAGATGATTTATTAATTAAAAGTCACTGTAAATTTCTTATATTATGAGCATTACTAACAACATCAAGATAAGATTTTGACAGCACTCACTTAAACATAAACATAAATTTCTTAAAATTAAAAAAAAAAAAAAATGAAAAGTTTACAACATTCTTTGTAATTAATGAAGCATCTCAAGTAGCTTTATGGAAAGTGAGGCTAAATCTTCGTAATATTCTTTAAAAAAAAAGCTGAGTTACTCTCTCTATAGTCGTGCAAACCGAGTCATAAGTTTAGAATTACTTTACACAGAGGGTAAGAATTAGAGAAGTCATATCCATAAAAAAAAAGAATCCCTCACGTTTCAAGTTAAAATAAACTCTTTTCTATCCAGTAAATGAGCACTTTCTAGTACCATGTAGAGGTTTCTCACTGCACTGTTAAGGTAAAAACCGGGAGAAATCGTCCTCATGTTCGTCGTGGTGGAACTTACCTTTAAGTAGAAGCACGTAATTCTTCTTGTCGTCTGATCCTTTAGGGTACTCCCAATCGATGTCGAGACCGTCGAAATTTCTGTCCCTCAGGAACGGGATGCTGCTATAGATGAAGGTCTGGCGTGAGTAACGAGTCGCGGACATCTCCTTGAACTTCTGGGTGCCGAATGACCAACCACCTGTCGGCAAACAAGTGAAAATCATCAAGCAAAACGACGATTATGTAAAATTTAATAAAATAAACTGTCAATTTTTGAAGAGAGAATATTTTGTAATAACATATTACAAGTATTTGAATATGAAAAAAGGTCTTCAGTGCAATAGCATAGCCCAGATAATTAAATAAATTATAAAGTGTATAAATTCTTTATTCTTTTACGAGCTTTTCATGCTACATCTTTGACTCCAATTGTTTGATATTATAATATCATCTGCATTATTCTGCATTTATTTATTTACCAAAAACTGTCATACTGCTCTGAAATCTCTAAAATTTAATTTTCTCTATAGTAAAATATTTTATTGTAGAATTTAATTGTAATATCAAATGATATAGAATCTTAATTGTCAAGTTTGAAATAAATATAGTAATTATTTCTTTAAAAAAATTGTATAAAATAGAATGTCATGAACTGAAATTATAAAACAAGTTACTCCGTAAGAACTTGTTTTGTAAACAACAATACATATAGCTTTCATTTCATGTTATTTTTTTTTTTAAACTTACCTATCGCAAGAAGAATCTTAAGTTTAGGATTAGTTTTCTTGAGTGACATAATTCTGTCATATAATCCAGTTTTTCCATCTTTAGTTTCGTCATTAGATTCAAAAGATGACATTTTTCCCTTCTTAAGCCATCCAAAGGCAAAGATGACATGAGTACACAGGTCAGCCTCAATATCTTCTGGGATAAACTTGGCGTGTTTGGGTCTGTATTGAGACCAATTGGTGTAGTAGCACACTACTTTATATCCCTCATCGTCATTTGAGGACGATGAGCTTACACTGGTACTCGTTGTACCCTTGCGGTTACTGCTGGTACCGGGAGTCAGTCTGTTGCGAACCCTAAGTCGGTTAACGCTGGCTGAGGTCTCCTGGTCCCCTCGTAGCCTCTGTGCCGAGGTCAGGGCAGCTAACGAAGAGCTGGAGGTAGAAGAGGTAACTGGCCTTCGAAGCCTGCGTCGTGTGGTTCCTGTAACAAAAACAAGCAAGTATGTAAGTTGATGTAATTATAGGGCTATTATAAGACATTAAAATTTATTACTGTGTTCTGTGTGTTGTTGAATTTTTGTAGTAGCTGTAATTTAATTTTATATTCCTAATTATATCTTTTTGTACGCTTTTTGAATAGCAAAAATTTTAAACTTAAGTTTATACTGTTGATATTTTGCAAAAGCAACTTTGTTCTTGAAAAAAATATTTAATGGTTGATATAATTGTGAAAAATCGTTTTTATTAATTTTTTATATTTATCTCAAAATTAATAGTAATTCATTCAGCCAGAATATACACTATGGATAGTCCAAAATAAACAAAGCACATAAATAAGAAGAAGACGGCATCAAAAAGGAATAAAAATCTATGATATTCATTAAAAGCAAATCATTATGAAGTAGACACGAACCATTATATAATTTATATTATCCATTTTCATTACGTAACCATACAATTATTTTAATTACAATCTATATAGATAGAGAAATTTCCTTTTTTAACACAATTCTATTATTAAGACTATAGATTGAATAATATAAAATAGAAATTTATTGAATCATGATGACTTATAAGGTAACATTTTTTTTTATATATTATATAAATAAATCCATTGATACATTTTAAATCAAAGTATATTTTTTTTCAGTGCCAAACCTGATTGATTTACAATTTAAATGTGACCCTTGTTAGGACATCGCAATGCCAGGAAGTCTTGCTTCAAGTTAACTCTCCATCACTATATACGCATGCTCATTGCAACCTACATTCGAACCCCCCTCCTTTCTAAGCCAGTCGGTTCCCTAGGATTGAGGTCATACCGAGACATAGGTCACCGACCTCTTCCCTGGCTTCACCTTCGCCGCGGCGGTAGCACCTTTGAAACTAACTACCATTATTGACTTCACTCTCACGTCAATTGCCAACACTTTTTTTTTTGTCTAGTTTGTGCACTTAAATAAAACGTTTGATTGTCCATGGTGTAAACATCATTATGAAAATTAAATGAAATTTTTAATACATATAAATATATAAATTGTAAGAGCTATTTAAAAAAAATGTTTTAGCACCAATCTAAAGAAAATTGGCAACGTTTGAGTTTTTTTTATATATATTTTGGTTCTAAAAATTTCTAGCCCGGAAAAAAAACGTTTTTTACTACGCCACCATTAAATTTATGTGTGTGTTACAAGACAACTCCATACTTCATAATGATCTGAGTGCACTAAATAATAATGACAATATTCTTTTATCGATGGAAATTTTTTAAAGTTAATTGTTTTTATTTCATAATTAATATTTTAAGTGATTTAAATGTCAAATTCATTTATTATTTAAATACAGTTTGTTTTACTCCTGAAGGTGTATAATAAAAAAAGTTGTTGCTACAAAAGAAATATATTTTGATACTTTCTCTTTATCAGATTGTAAAATTAATTTGTATAAGATCTGGTAGTTAAAATAAAACTAGTAGCTTCAATTTTAATATACATTGGTAAGTATTTGAATTTGATGCAGAAACACGTTTAGAACTTTAAAGTTAATGCTTATAATTAATTTAAGATAAGAAGAAAATTTATTTTACCCCATTATTAATAATTACTCTTGAAAATTTACAGCATAAATAACGAGAAGTACAAAAAGTTTGTAGGGCAAAATGTGCACCTATATATACGGCAACTGTTTGAGCACTCATGTGTTGCACGTTGCATCCTGTGCTTTACAGGCGTGAGTTTTAAAAAAAAGTAAAATGATGGTATCATAATGCTAATTAATAAGAAAATAATAGTTATTGTGTTTAATTAATTACGTTTTCCCATGAATTTGGCCTACAATTGTGCAGTTCCACTCTCTCCAGGTCAAAATGTATGGGAAGATAATCTGACCTCATATATGACCGTGAAATTTAATGAAGAGTTAGTACTACAAGGTGCACGCAAGTTTACTTAATGAAATTATTATTCAACCTACATTTTCCTCAAGATTTTTTATAATGTAGCAAGACTTTGAAGTTATCATTTTTTTAAAGCTTATATTATAGCAATGTACTTTTTTACATGCCATTTATAATTTATACGCGATAATGATTGTAATTATATAGCTTCGTGAGCAGATGAGTCGGTTGTTATTACTCATAATGACACTAATATAACGAGATAATGTAAGGGAACTCGTTTTCTAACTTAAATCATTAATCTAGATTTATAGTACTCTTATATTTTTTTAAACGTGCAATTTAACGACACCTTAACTTATATTTAAAAACTAAAATAATTGTTATAGTTAAAATTTTACCCTACTTTTCATTAAAATGCAATTAGTATAAATACTTATAATTCGTTTTCTTTATATTTATTTAAGATCTAGATAATAATTTTTTATTTAATGTATTTATATTTTATGTATTTTTTTAATACTCTACAAAATTGGTACAGGAAATTCCGCTTGTTTTTTGGGGGAAGTGACTGACATTGGCTTTGAATTAATATCTTAAACTTTTATCCTTGGATTGCTTGTTAAATTATTATAAAATTGAAAAACTTAGTTTTTGAGGTCACATGTATTTGGATGTAAAATTTGATACTTTCAGCCGAATGCCAAGGTTAATTTATTTGCACACGAAGAAAGATAATGTATTATAAAAAAATTGATGGGTTTTATCCAGTTCAAGTCACAATGGTTTTCATGTTTTTAGCAACAATAACTCTCTATTTTAACGCTTAATTTTGACAATACAATCAAATACGTTTAAAAGAAGCAAGGAGAAAATTTAAATTTTCTTTCTTTAGTTCATGTGAAAGTGATAAATAAGAAAATTTACTAAAAATAATTTTATTTTGTGTATTGTTATTCCAAAGCTGTTATATACATAATTATACATTGCACTATCGATAGAAGACCACTAAAACTGTGGTATTACACTCACTGTGATTTTATTTACATTTGCTTACAAATTTTTATTTACAAGAAACTATTATGTGGTTTTGATTGATGAAATTGGGAGATTTTTCTTGAATACGAGAAAATATTTAAGTAAGTAAGTAAAATATTTAGTGAAATCGCACCGTGTAAAAACAACTTTTGAGGATTGTTGTGACAATGGTTCGAATTAAAAAATATGTATCACCTTTTCTTGTACGGAGTGTAAAATAATAAAACGATTTGTGTAATAGACACTCAAAATCAGTACAGTATAAGTTATAATATTTGGTGCGAGCGGGAAACTAAAAACAATCGTCAACATTACAACACAAATTTCACGCTTGCATTGCAGTAAATTTGATATACGACTCATACAAGTCTAATTACAGTGTGTTGTTTTTCTTTTCTGTTTATATACGTAAAATGGTAATTTCTCATCATAGCTAACGAATACATTTAATACAAGATTTTAAATCAAGTTTTTAATTTTATAACGAACTGAGGTCCTACGTGGATGCGACTGGTTTTGCGGTAACCAGAGTGTGAAGTTGCATGTGACCTTGCCGGACTTGGTGACGGGTGCGGCTGACAGCCTTTCACCGTCAGCTGGACACTGACTGTATACGGGGCCGTGAAAAACAACACACGCATTGGCCAACTATGCGGCAGTGCATTCTTAAAATCAATATACTATTTACGCTGAGTTATTAGTGCCAAGTTTTGAGGGCAAAAATATCTGCAGTGAAAATTATTGAAAGTACACCAAGTTATTTCAAGCAGAACAAACTGTAAGAGGTTTTTAACAATGTATGTACAAAAAATTAATAATATTTTCTAAAAGTAGAAGAAAATTATAGGTTAAGTATGAATTGAATTATTTTCTTATTACATCTACTATGTTTTTATGGCACATAAAAAATGGAAGTTGTATATCATGTAAAAGATTGACATGGTTTATAATTATAATCTAATAATACCTTGTTTATGACACAGATATAGTGTGATTGTAAATGTGGTTGTAAAAAGTAAATTACAACTTATGATTATTTCTTACCTTCTGGTGCGGCTGCGAGTGCAAGGGCGGCAAGTAGCGCCATAATGGCAAGACTGAGACGCGGAGATGCCTGGAAACACATAAAAACACAATAGGTTAAATTTTGATTTATAACATTTAATTGTTTAATATTATCAGTATGTAATACTGCAAATTTAACTTAATAATTCTCCCCAATATTCACCATATTCCATCCTATTTCTTGTTAGCATACAGAGAAGCTAAATTAATGTGTACTCGTAAAAAATAACGCCTTGGACCTCGCGAGGTCCTTATCAAACCAGACACACTACGGCACGCACATGCTTGGTATTAGAAGAAAACTTGTCTCATAAATTTATCAACCGTTAATGTCTCGGCGGTTGGTAATAAAATACAAGTTTTTTTATTCACTATGCTGCAATACAACGTAAGGTTAATGTAATATTTAAAAGTTGACATTTAATGGACGGAAGCGGAAATTACACAATTTTCTGAGAGCCATGTGGTGTATTATGTGACATATACGCTCCGTATCTTTCTTGATGCTTCCTCAGTAATTTTCTCATTTAAATCTATATGACCCCAAACCTTTGCAATTATCGCTTCACTCTGCAGTGCGTAATTTAAATATATATATACTTTCTAATGCTCTCAAAATTATGATGCAATATTTATACGATGCCCCGTAACTTTCTTTATATATGTTCAAGAGTTCACATGATCAAAGTTAAAAAATAGAAAAAAATAAATAAATTTGATTCATATGGAAGCAAGGTAATAAATTATAAAACATACAGTTATATGCCAAGTTGAATTCTCTGTTGAGACGCAACCAAACAAAAATATGAAGATGCCAATTTAATATTTCTCAACAAGGAACAAATATTGTGAATAACAAAATAATTGTAGTGCATATATAGAAATTTAAAATATAAGTTGAAATATTATGCTCATCAATCTACGGAATGGTAAATATTTAATATTTTGACACAAAAAAGAGTGAAAAAAGTGATTAATTTTATTTGCAAACTATGATACGTATGAATAATACTTTATGATGAATAAAAAAAAAAATCATAGTAAATATTTAATTTTCAGTGTTTTTATTAGTAAGCTCTTATAATAACAAAAGGATTGGTGATACAAAAGATGACAGAGGTGATATTTTGCAGAAATGAACGTGTTATGTCAGTGTTTTGGTGACATTATTTTGTTTGGAGAAAGTGGCATGCTCACGCACCCAGAAGTGCGTGCATTGTCCCATACCCACCATCAACATGAGCACGCCGCCGCACACGGACGTGGGTGAAAGGAGTAAGACATGATAACAAGAGGAACTGTCAGTCTCCCTCACTAGGATAGAATATTAAATATGGTTATTGTTATTATGGCCTAATTTTTAAAATTTATTATAGAACATGAAAATAAGTTTAACATGAAATATTTCAAAACATGTCATACATTATTATATAATAATTATACTATTTAAAATGTATCTTCTTTAATTTACCAATTAAATTACATATAAATTAGAAAAAAATTCTAGTTTAAATATAATTTATGGTCATTTTTAGTACCTATATATTTTGGTTAACACTAGAAAGTTATTTTAAATTGATGAGAAAAGGTGATGTTCTAGTGTTTTCTATTGAGAGTTGAAGGTCTTGTTGGCAATTCCTTCACTGAGTTATTTATGTACATTGTGGTTGACACTGACCCCACTAAATGCTCACGTCATTACAAATTACATGCAAAATGTCATCTTGCTGCACACGACGTACGTTAATTGCTCACCCAAGTCAGTATATGTGACCCAGTTGAAAACGGTGTCTCTAATGTATTGTTTTCAACTGGAAATATATGTATTAGAAATTGAAAAATAGAATTTTGATAGAAATCATTAATAATGAAATGTTGAAATATTGTTAAAATTGAAAATATTTTTATAAAATATGTATTGGATGATAAATTTTTTAATGTGGTGTGTGAACTTTATTTCATATTTATGTCAATAAAGCTCATACATCTGCTATAAAAGCAAAGTTGAAATCGTACGTTTGTAATTATGGTCCATCAGCAAATATCACCATCGAATAGAATAATGCCAATTTATAATGCAATAAGTACGATTACATTGCATTTTTTTTTACCACATATATATATATAAAAATATTTTTTTGTTTACTTTATTAAAAGTCATTCAAGAACGAACTTTAAATTTAAGAAGGTGAAAGTTGTTTTGGTACATTTTAATAATTTGTACACACTTGCAAGTGTTTTTCAGTGAAGAAGGTGCATGATGATTCATTATCTGACTATGAGAATAGCTGGCGTTTAATTTACACGTTACAGTCTCTAAACCCATTAACATTAGCACGTTTGTTCAAGCAATGAGGCACCATTTGTTACTATTGACCCAGACATTCTGTTTGTTCATGTTAACGTACTGTAAACGGAAGTCGACAGTAGGAGCATATAATTTTCATTACCAGTGTGCTAATTGACTGTTCCTACAATGCTATTTTAGAAACTAAATTTCATGAAATATAATGCAAATTTGAGAACAGTATTTTCAAGCAAGGACATAAACATGTGACGATTTGCAAGCACACAATGCAAAATAAATAAGCCGACGTTATATCAATGGTGTGTTCTGTATAGAAGATAATATTGGTACTGACACTATTTGTATGCATGGTTATAATGTAAAATCTTCTACAGCATCGATATGATTTCATTTTTTTTATTTTTAAATCTTGATCTCTAAAACTTTAATAGCAGTTTCAAGAACGTAAATACTATTATTTATGTACTTAAAGTATGTAGACCTTTATAGATCGAGTAATGACAATTTTCATGATCTTGTTTTATAGTAATAAAAAAGTATGTTTTAAAAACTTTCAAAGCAACTTGTTTAATATAATGTGCGACGAATCTAGCGGAGAAATCTGTTAATGTCTGGCTATATGTGGGAGGCTGTACCTCCTGAAAGGGTCTCGTCACGCACTGATATTCCGCAGGTCTTTCAGGGGCGCGGAGGAGACCGCTGCTGGCACAAGTAGTGCGGCCCCACCTTGTCTGTGACGCCTCATAATCGATTCCCTGAGCGTACTTGGTTCTATAGCATAATAATATAGGCCATGGCCGACTTTCCTTACGCTCATTACATTATACCTCCGCATAATTTCAATGTGCTTGAAGTGTAACGAATATAATATATTTATCTAGCTTGTTTCTTAGAACAATACAATGAAGTTATTATTATATAAATGTTTTTTAATAGATGAATAAAATTACCAAAATTTTTGATTTTAAGTAGTATAATAATTTTGAAATAATATTTTATGATTATTAAGAATAAGACCTATTTCTTTCTTGTTTCTAATGTAAAGAACAATTATTTATTGCTGTATATTTCTAAAGAATTTTTAATTCCATGAAATGCAATATATATGATATAATTACTATGCGTGTAAAAAAAAAAAAGTTGCTACTGACCAAATGGTAGTAAAACACGTTCCTGATACAAGCATCTTTCCAAGGTTTCTCATCTATGGTACAAAAGTCTCATGTAAGTGTTGGGGGGTACGATGCTGACGCAAGGTTTTATATTCAAGGATAATAATGTATGGATGTATTTTTTTTTTATTTAATCTTCTGCTACCACTTCCTATGTGGCCAGTAGTCACGGGAGTCTCCAAGGTCGATAATAACAGGTTTTGGGGACTTGCAGACTTTGCAGAGAAAGCAACGACTGTTGTTGCTGTACTGTCTGTGGATACGAGACAAGATACAAACTTAAGGTAGTACTGTCATAGATCAAAAAAAGTTTCTAAAAAGAAGTTCACAACAAGAAACTCGTTAAAAAAGATAGAAATTTTGTTACTGAGGTCACTGCCGTGTGAACGTTGTTTCTCTAGCTGAGAACTGACCTATCGTAATGTACTTCTTTGTCTCGTTAATTGTTGTGATACGGAGCACTGGTAGGTGATCGAGAGAAGGACCTCATGTATCGGACCAAGAGCTTCGCTGCAGTTGTGCACCGAGAAAATGCCACTATATGAATGCTTACATATTACAATTGTAGTATATAGAAAATTGAATGATTATATTAACTATAGAATTGTAATGATTGTTGTAGCAAATATGTCAAATTGTCAATGATAACATTGTGAAATGTTGAAATTTTAATGATAAATTGGCCAAAACCTTTATAATTTTGAATTTTGTAAAAAGAAAAACGTGCATAATTTACTGTAGTATCAAATTTCCATAACTTTGAACTGAAAAGCTTGAACTGAAATTTGACGTATATAATCTTTTCATCAACATGATCTATATAAAGACAGCGCACGGAGTGATATTCTAATTTACATATTCCTAGGAAGCTATATGATATCTGATGTGTTCGACCCCTGACCCACACGTGTTCGATGTTGTTGGTGCTCACAATGGTGCTCATGTGACACACGTCAGGGCGGGACAGACGAGATGGTGCGGTGCAGTAGCATCAGAACACATTCATGAGAGACTGACGGCGGAGAGAGTGCGTGGGACGACAATAACGTATTGTTTTGAGACGAGAAGAACTTTCTGATTAATGATCGTTGCCAACAAAGATGCTCCTGGGTATGTCTTTAAATAGAAAAACAAATAGCTTTCTATAATAAATGATATTTATACACTTTATGATCTAACAAAGTAGTTTTTAAAAACAAAATACATTACAAAATATTTTATGATATAAAATTACAAAATACTCATATACGATGGTCACGCATCGTGCGTTCAAATATATACAAAAACTAATTTGAAATGTTTTGTAAATTGAACATTAATCTATTTCACCACTGTTTATTTAGCAATATTTCAGGTCAATTGAATCAATTGAGATCACAATTATTAGAAGCAACAATAGAATTTGGAGGATGAAATATGCTTCTTCATTTAGTTCATATCCTTACCTCAAACATTACTATTATTAAATATTTCGTTACAAATAAAAAATGCACAAATATATTGCGAAACTACCTTGAATAAAAGAACAATGTCCATACAGATGAAAATCATAAATACAATGTACCACAAATAATTTACATGGCTATATCCTATCTATGGCGGAAGTCACGCTTGAATGAAAACAATGAACACCGATTGAGTTGTGGTAATGACACAAAGAGTTCGTAAATCATACAATGACCAAAACAAGTGAAAATGTTTATTTTTGTGTCGATACAAACCAAGTACACAAAAGAGTCACTTTCTCTCTTAAACTCATAACGCTGCTGCAGCAGTATGGTACCATTCAAGCCTTTCTCTTGCAAATAAAAAAACAATCGCAAAGTTCCAAGGATAGGATGCAATGTTGCATGTAATTGATGGTACTGTAGATCACCATTCATAAATCGTCACTGTTTATTTAAAAGCTGGAATAAATTAAGTGATTTGTAATAGTATTGTTTTTAGTAAAATTTATTTCTACCTTAAATCTTTAAAAATGTTTAAGTTACAAAATGCTGCCTTAGTAATTAACTATTTAAGTTAATATAAATGCGGTGTATTCATAAAAGACTTGGCACAAATTTTAACTCTGAAAATTGTTTAGTGGCAAAATTTGATATAATAATCAAGTACTGAAATTTTTATGTTAGTTGGGGCCACATCCTTTGTAAATATCCTTTAAAATTTTGTTGAATGTTTTATTTATTTATTTTTGCAAATTTTTGATGATTTATTAATTTTTTTAGCATTTATGACGTTATGATTTATGCAAAATTATTTTTTAAAGGAAAGTGTTCGAACTTGAACGTTCAGCAGATTTTTCTCTCGTGGTCCCTCGTTTTGTTTTCTAGGCTAGAGGCGACAGCGGCGGTAGCAACAGCTGATAGCTCACTGATAGCTCACACATCCTCGCAGAAAGTGGAGGTCTCGCTGCGTGAGGTCGCGACACAGATCGGGGTCTCATGATGGCACGCGCTCAGCACGCATCTTCTGCACAACCACTTTCCCACTTGCGTCTGACCGACAATATGTAGTTCACAACATTGTCTATAGCTGCATATGTGTCTTATAAATTTCCTTACCGATTGAATTAATTTATAAAATATTGTATAAAATAATTACAACTATAATAGGTAATAAACTAAAAAGTAGTTATCATTTCTTAAATTCCTGTAATATAAAATAGAAAATTTATCATGTTTATCTAACAAATCTCACGCGGAAATCGTAACAACACAAAAGTACCGCCACATACTTGGATTTATTTCTTTGCCGGTTAAGTCAATTGTTTCCAGCGTTTAGTGTCGACCTACTTGCGAGCTGCTCGCTTTCATTGTTAGACCGCGAGCGCAGCACACCCCCCGGCCACGTGTCCGTGCTCAGAGCACTCTCCTGGTCAGTCCTGAGACTGGACACAGGGCGTGCAATATCAAATGATCTCATCAAACAACCACATCCTTGATAACATAAATTCATTTACTCATCAGTAATTTAATTGTAATTTCTGAGAAGTGAAACCAGAATTTTCAATAATTTATTAATAAAATCAAATTTCCTTATTAATTATGGTTATTATTTCAAGGAAACAAAAATACGTCCGGTATTAGCTGCGTGAACTGCTTTAGTAGAAAAAAAAATGAATAATTTTAAGTAAGGTCACGTTTTTATTGATGATATTGACGATTATAAATACATCCGCTTGTCTTTGAAAAGAGAGCGTTTTTTTGTTCTTTATTTTTGCAGAAACCATTAAGGATGTTAAGGACGTAAGACGGAAAGTTTGTCCTGGTAGCTATTTTAGTTATCGCGTTAATCCTTGTGTGATGAGGGAAATTTGGTAATCGGTAGTGACAATATTGCATGTCATATTTAATCAGGATTTAGTCGTCTTTGTAACATCTTCATTTAGTAATTGTCAAGTTGTATACTATGTCCTCTCAATCCAACATAGCTTTTTTAGGAAACATGACTACAGCATGATTCAATGTAACGAACGAATGCTTCCCAAAATGTCTTGTACTATGCTAATTAATAAAAACCAGCAGTAAGTCTAAAATTACCAAAGTGTGATGTAAGATATAAGTGAGTAATTATTTATTTTGTATTGTAAGATGATGTTAGGCAACAACTATGGTATTGTTTACTTAAGAACTCATCGTTTCTCTAAAGACTCGTAAATAAGGAAACTCTTGACGATCCTTGTGACACGGTCACTGTGTAGTGTTTATACTTGTCAATAGTAAATACACAACTGTCCATTCTCAACAACTTAAACATGTGCATTTAAGCAATAATAAAATAATATTCTGCAGACTTGCAGTCTTCAAAAGTCTTTGCTTTGTGGGTTGTAACCATGCAATACCACCCTCACATCAATAAATAGATCACCCACATTTTTTAATAAATTTAAATAATATTTTAACTTGCACAAAATCCACAAGGCTGTAAACTAACACAAAACACCTTGATAACAAAACTTATTTGGACAAATTATTGATATTACTGCTATTAAAAAAGTGGAACCTCAAGTAATATTTTCAGTTTTTTCATACTTCAAGTTTAAACATTTTAAAATGGAGTTGAAGTATACAGCCATGTAATGATTTTTTATGCGTATGAACATTTTGAATGACTCTCACAGTTGTCAGCAGTTTCACATCAAATTTCGAGGATGTTAGAGGCTTACAAAATATATGAAAAGATTTACAACTCGATATATTGATATTCAAGTTTCTATTCGAAATTAACAGATGGAGATTTGAATTAAATAAGAAGAAATAATAAAAGTCGGATTTCTGCTCAATATGAATTGAGGTACTCAGCAGTATATGTATAAACAGAAGCAAAAAAATGAACATCCAATGCAGAAAGGTCTTAAGTCACTGCACACTTTTTTGTTTTTGTTTACAACAGTATAAGATCTTAAACTTCTCAGCCACGTCACGTGAAACTAAAAACAAGTATCTTTAAACTGTTTGACATTTTTAACAGTGGTTAAAAAGTTTAGCGCCACCAAATAAGCAAACTTTAAGTAAAAAAAACAAACTGTATATTAACATTTCAGGTTTAACATTTAGCTAATACGACGATGTAATGTAATATCTTTGGTCATGTCAGGAAACTCCGTACAAGGCAGTCAGTGGTCCAGTAGGCAATCACTTTCCCTCGAGGAAACTGTAACCCTTACCGCACTACTTCTCTTCCTATATGATACAGTTTAATTTTTATATTTATATACTGTAATAAATTTGCCTTAAAGCGATTACCACGTGATAATATATTATACCTTTCACTGAATAAACCACGCCCCATTGTAACGTCATAATATACATTAAGTACATAATTTATTTTTTTTTCATTATATTTTTGTATTGTTTGATTTTTTAAAAATATTTATGACAAAGATATTAATATAATATGAAATTTCATAAATTTCATAATATATTCATTAAAAACGTTATGTAAGTTTTTTTAAGTTAAAATTATATATAGTTCTATATATACATGTATAGTAAATTAATAAATAAAAATTTATGTCATGTTCTTAGAAGTGAACAATTTAAATAAATAATTTAATGACTAAATATAAATTTATACCGTATTATTTAAATTGTAAAAGTAAAAAAAAAAATGTTTATTGTTATTTTGTAACCATGTCACACCTTCGCTTTTTAACTTCACGCGTTGTAGGAGGTGAGATAAAATATTTTACGCTTTTAAATTTTGCTGTTGAAATTACTAAAATAAAACTTCATTACAGTAATAAATTGTAAAACAATTTTCATTTCAAGTACCATGAAATAAATAAAAATATAAATTATATTGTTTATTGTAATTAAAAATAGTACAATTCACTAAATTTGCTTTCACACTTACCAATAATGTTTACAAGCTATAATATTTACAACTTTTATTACGTCACAGATTATGAATTCTGTGATTGATGAAGTCATTGTTGGTGTTGCTTAACCAACAATTGAGTCAAGCTACCGCGTATGAAATCATTCTTCGTCCCTTCTCTTTCGTGCATCTTACTTGGTTGTTAGCCGGCCTTGTCATAAATTGAGCCTTTGAATGTTGGTTGGGACTGGGCCTAATAGTTCCGGTACTTTGCCTTGGAGAGTACGATCATACATCTCTCTCTCTCTCTCTCTCTCTCTCTCTCTCTCTCTCTCTCTCTCTCTCTCTCTCTCTCTCTCTCTCTCTCTCTCTCTCTCTCTCTCTCTCTCTCTCATCATGACTTCATTTTTCCAGCTCTAGGTTACACTCTTTTCTGGAAGGTAAATCTGAAATCATCGCGGTGGAATCTTACTCGTAAGATGTCAATCAATAAATAAATTCCAAGTTCAAGTATGTCATTGATTTTTAAAAACGTTTGATATAATCGTATTGGAAAAAAAAAATTAACTCTCTCAAGGCTATGATCAAGGTCCAAGATGAATTATAAAACGTGCTAATCACTACAAATATTGGCCTTGAACTCTAACATTTTGGAGACTTTAACGACCGAGTAAAATTATACCCTTCTAAAAATATGTCTACTATACCATTTTTTCATCAATAAATATTTCTAAATAAAATTTAAAATAAACTACAATATATGAGGTGTAGTTTTGAGTTATTTTTAGTCTATACTTGGAAATGCTTTTAGACAGACATAGAAAAACTATTTAAAGTTGTATTTAAAACATATCCTTTTAATGCATTTTGTAATGCATTCTGTAATGCACTTTGGAGAGGTACTTATATTAGAATAAATATGACAAAGAAGTAAATAATATCCAACTTAGTGGAACAATTTATCCATTAGCATATAAAAGTATGATTCTTACTTTGAAAGCAAAATTTTAAAAAAGGCATAATAATGCTTATATAATGTGAGGATTGATCAATTTGAGTGACGTATCGTTCTTACTTTTAACAATCTACATAGCAATCAACATATTATCGCTCGCCGTGCCACATAATGATTTCATAATATTCATTTTAAAAATAATGTATTTGCATGTATGCAATAAAATATATAAGTATATATATTTAAGTTAAAAATTCATTTTTGTGTACATGCTCATGTGGTATGTTTTAATGTATTTTTTTAGGATCATAGTATATTTATGTTCACATGGCATAATGTCCACATAACAACAAACTCAAATTCCAATGACAGAAACACAAAAACATTAATCAAAATGCCATATTACCATGACACGTTAATTTAATTAACTTGTTCTTATCTTATGGTTGATGACTCCGTGTTGTTGCACGCCAGGGTACACATGTCGGGCGGGGCTCCACACAGACCTTGGACATGCGGACTGTCCGGAGTTAGGAGGGGGTGGGAGGGGATTTTGCCAGGGCGTGGTCCCGCTGACCTTGCTAGCACCCACCGCCACAGGATTGCTCTAGAAGTTACCTTATTTGATACACTAGAAGTCCGGCCGTCTGTCTTATAATATAACTTGGCAATGAGAATTTTAAGGAAATTCCCAAACTATATAATTATTCTTTTTCAACCCCTTATATTATTATGTACTCAAGGATATTAAAAAAAAACATATTAACTATTACAAAAACTATGAATAGAAACTTTCTAAATAAGATATTAAAATTTTAACCAATATATTATAGGAAACTTTTCTTTATATATTATTATATGCAGTAGCAAACCACAAGAGTATTGGAAAGCTATCATTTACTTTGAACGTTTCTGATTCAATTCAACGTCTAGTTTTTCTGTTTACTGTTCTGGAACCTGATATTATGCTCATGCATTTGTATATGCGGGGGATCATGACACATACATACACTTTGCATAAACTTGTCGTGGCCTCGAAAACCGGAATTTTAACATTTCAATACTGACTATATTTTTAACAACACTGAATTGGTCGTTGTTACCAAGGAATATTTCACATTGATTTGCAAGGAAGTAAGAATCTGTGCTCAATGTTTAACTTCTCTTGCATTGCAGAAGTATTCTGCGTGCTCTTCAGAAGAAAATATAGTAATTGATAAAAATTTTCATATTAGTAAATACATCGATATTTTAGAGTTAATTATCATTAAGCCCTCCATGCATTATGACATTTCGATTTCAATATAGACCAATAAAATGAGTAAGCTCAAACATAAAAATTGTTTTTGTGAAAATTTATAGCACATAAAATTATTTTTATTGGACAAAAACTTTCAGAGGTTTTTATTTTCCAATTAAAATTAATTATTTATACTATATAAATATTTATTTTCTCTTCAATCTATCCAATTTGATTTGCCCTAAAGATAGTTTTAAAAATTGATACTTAATTTTATATATAGATCGTAACTGATATGTCAGAAAACAATTTGTGTTCTGGGTAAATTTTCTGGTTGTTTGATCTTTATTAAAGCACAGATTTGGCGCTCTACTTTCTGTGTGTCTTTCGAGGTGGGTGGTATTTTTGTTGCAGCTTTCTCGACGCTCCGAGCGCACACACCAGCTGCAGCGAGCGACACACCCGATGACATTAACGTTTATCACCTGGGAGTCGCACCCTACTGTCCAGGGTAAGATATAGGTCGGAATATATAGGTTAATAAACGTTTCAACAATATTGAGAAATAAAGTGGTTCAAAATAGGATTAGATTTCCTAAATAAATCAAGTTTTTATTTTATTTCAAATACTTGTTTGCGTAATATCATATAAGGGTGTTCGTAGTAAGATTGTGAAAGAAGTTAGGTAGATTACCATAATAGTGAAACCACTTTATTTATGTAATGTATAAAATAAGTGTACACATTGGAATAATACGAAAGTTACTTTAATGTTTTTCTCGGCGTTGAGACAAGGATCTTCAAAATATGCATTTCTACGTCTGTTGGGACTTTCAGTAAATTAGGTTGAAGCTGGCACAAAACGACCGTATACACTATAGCAACGAATCTCAATAAACGTATAGTTTCCTTTAATTAATATATATGTCAAGAGAATTATAATTTAATTATAATTAAATCTAATTGTATAATTTACTAAGTGAATACAATTATAATTTTTCTCATGAATTAAAAACATTATCTATATAAGAACAAATAAAAAGATGAGACAAGATAATTGCATTATAAATCAATTACGTTTAAGATTATACATAAAAAGTTGCATTGCAAAATAATTTCTTTTCACAAGTACAAGAATAATAAATATTTCCATACATAAATTAAGTGTTCCGGATGCAAATGAGTTTATATTTCTTGCTTATATACATTTATATAGTTTCCTCGATCTTATGTAGATCAGTGGCGCATATAATTTCTCTCTGTTAGCCTGAATCTTCTTCTAACCACCAGCTGATCTGTGTGTGCATATAAACGTACCGTTACATCACGGTTACAGCACTCATTACTTACAAGCAAGGGCGCCTCGGGAGCGTTACATTGCACTCGCGTGGAGCAACAAAACTTTCTAGACCGTATAATGTCAGCCACGCAATTATTTACAATTTATTTTCTCGTAATTAATGCATAATAATGATTTCATTCAAATAAAACTTAGATATTTTTAAACATGGTTATTATGTAATAATTTAGAATTTTCATTTTTATAAAAAAAAAAAAATGAAGAAAAAATGTAATTAAATTTTGAGTTTACGAATAAAATTAACTTAACAAGTGTTCTTTTGAGGCATTAAAATCTTCTAATTTCCTAGTTCGTTTACCATAGAAAAAAATAACTGTTATTCTAAATTTGGTTGTATCACGAAAAATATGTTTTTAAAATTAATCAATTGCGTGGTTGAACATGATCTTGCCCTAACTTAGCATCAAGGTAAGTTCAATGACCTCAGTGTGGACCAGACGAACGACATCTGGCGAACATGGTATGCATGTCAATTTGAATCGATTCCCGCATTAGTTACAGACATGTCGAGATCGGAGAACGTGGTGAGCATGTCGATTGACTAGAGACGTAGAGAATTTGGAGGTGAAACGCAGGAGAGCAAAAGTGACTTCCGGATGTCATGTAATGATGTAATGTGTGACTCACTCTCTTACCGATGAAAATTATCAATTATTGTACTCCAGAAAATTCTATTATTTATGTGTCATTCAAGACCATTTAAAAACATATTGTCCAAAGAATTTGTACGCACCTCCACTGCAATGGAATACATTTATACGTTAAATAATGACGTTTCCGTATTTTTTTTATTCACATTTAGATGCATGTAATGAAAAACAGTTCCATGTATTTACATATGTAAATTAAAATAAATTTATGATAATAATATGGTAAGTGTTTTCAAAATTTCCAAATATAATTAAAAATTCATGTTCTATATATATAAATTTCAAAATACATTTCTCATGTGTTTAATTCCAGGACAATTATTCATATGTAGAACACGAAGAAGTATCAAAACATCACGTATTTAATTTATAATATATTTTTTCCCAAAAAAAAATAAACTTTCCATAATTAAATATCATTCTTACGTAATTTACCATTAGTTAGTATATGTTTTTTTTTTCCTCTATATATAGTTGATAGGTTAAATATTGCTTAACAATTCATTAGTATATTAACTGATTTCTTAATATATAAGAAAAATGTCAAAATAAATATATAATATATTACTAAAATATAAATGATTTTTTTTTTAATATTTTAGCGATATAATGACAACATATTAACACATTCATGAATTTTTATTACGAGTATACGCGTGTATAGCATAGTAATAATATCACCTATAATACTGTAAGCAACACTTTGGTCACCGTAAAGGCTAGCTGTATATTATCCTTTCACTTTCTTGCTAATTACAAGAGCTAAATCCAGGCCGTTTTTATTAATGTTTGATCCAGCAGTCTTATACCTAACTTGTCTGAGAGAGAGAGAGAGAGAGAGAGAGAAGGTCTTTGGCCCAGCTTGTCATGGGAGGAAATCTTTACCAGGGAGACCCCGGAACAGAAAAAGTAAAAATATATGCTGACCAAGCGGTAGTTTGACATCACGCAGCAACAGCAGCTTATGGCGAAAGATAGAGGTAAAAAAAAAAAAAAAAAGGAAAACAAGGCCGGAATATATATCAACTCTCGCTGTCTGAGTGTCAGCGAGCCCGAGGCCTAGGAGTGGCTGCCAACAAACTAGTCTATATTGTATCTGATAACTTAATTTATCATTTTTTTTTAATAACAATAAAAATATATTACAATATTATTCTTAATTGTTATTATGTATATAATTCTATAAATTTTATTGTAATATTTACTACCGTAAAATGTTAAAAGTTTTATAAAAAGTTCGTGTATTTTGTGGCCTTGCTCTGAATTTAGGCAGAACAAAGTAATTAAAAGGACCTTAGATTAAAGTACAAAGACTTAAATACATTGATCTAACCTATAATCAAAATTCTATTATTTTTATAAAATAAATTTATTTTTTTACGGAACATAATTATAATAAATTCAGTTCATAAATTTTGTTGCAAAATCATCCTAAAATTGAATTAAATTAAGAAATTTTCATAAGTATTAGAATCACATAAAATGCTCTATTTTTTTTTAAGCATCTATGACATCGATTTCTTTTTAAATATCAGATACTGGCAAGCAAGTTAATTTGAGAGTAGTAGGTATATATTGAAGCAGTGGTTGTCAAGTCAAGCTAGCAAGCCAGCAAAGCAACAGCAGTAACATTATAATATCCCTCATGTGACCCACTGTATATAAAGACGTCGACTATTTGACCCACTGACTTCAATGCGCTACTCTCTCTCTAAAAATCTATTACTATATTTAGCATATTATTAAACTTACCATTATTAGTATCTGAAAATTTTCTGCGACAACACAGATCACACTGATGCACTCACTCCAGTCTCGGAGGCTGTAAGGAGCAGCCGCCTCACAAATCTAACAACACTCGCTGCTGAACAGCGACGATTAAGAACACTTGACTACTAACTCCTCTCCGTGGCTGGCTGACACCGCTACTGAGCTGAAAGGCGCTAAGCTTGTTCCTCTGCAGACACCACTCCACCGCCGCGATGTATAGCCTACCTGTACCTTCAAGCATAGCCAACCAATCCGAGGCCATCAAAATGAGAACACAGCAGTGAAAACACCAATCAAATTCATTTATTTAGATATGTCTCTTTCTCTTTTTTTCGTTTTCTATATATAATATATACTCAAAATTTTTTTTTTTATATGAAGGATTCCTTTTTTTTTATTTCTTCTTATATTGTACTGCAATTGTCGTCAATATTATTACATATTTTTGAATCGGAAATCCGTAAACCATTAAATTTATTGGAATATCAAACGTGTTTTTAGATTTTTTTAAAGAAATTATACATTACGATAAACACTATGCCAGCGAAATTTTGGATTGAAGTGATTAAATACATTCATAATTTTATTTAATTTCAAACTACACGACCGTTGCATTTTGACATTTTTCAGCACTTCAGACTGAGATGTTTAGTTACGAAATTTAAGCATGTCATCATGCTGTTCAGGAATTGGCACAATTAATTCCATTGTAGCCACAATGGATGAGACAAATTGTCAAGTCAATAAATGAAAAAGTGTCTGCTCTTTGTACTGCTTTGATGACTACTTGACGTGAGTCTTTTTACCAGTAATCTGAACTTATCTCACTGTTTAATAAATTTATACTCCTTCGAAATAAATTAAGTAGAGTGTGAAATGAGTGTACCATAGTTCTACCGAGTAAAGTATCCTTCGCATGCATTTTCATGCAATGTTTATTGCTTTTCATTGTGGATAAAAATGGACATAAACCATGTATTCAGGAGATTCGATCGTCATCCCTTTACTGAAAGATAAGAAACCGAACTGTGCTCGCTATACAATTTTATGCTCTTCAAATAAAATTTATTATAAAATTGTTAAAGCAAGATGTATCAACAATTTTCTTACATATGATACAAAGTAAAAGTTATTTGATAAAAGTTCATCAATATTCTATTATTGAATTATTATCACTTAATAATATAATATACGACCTTTTCATCATGATAATAACTAATAAAATACCTTATAATAGCCATAGTTATATTATATCTTGAATACTTGTTGATTCAATCCACATTATATATGATCGATGTGGCAATTGTTCAAGCTATCAATCTCATGGTCGTTGTAAAGTTACTTGATTTCTATCTTCTATTACAAAGTGAGGGTTGTTTAACGCTGGATTAAACGAGGTTTAACGACTTGCAAGAGAGAGAGAGAGAGAGAGAGAGAGAGAGAGAGAGAGAGAGAGAGAGAGAGAGAGAGAGAGAGAGAGAGAGAGACGAGGCGTGTCGGCGGCACTCCACCGTCAATGGCCATGCGAGAAGAAAGTGCGGCGATGACGATCGCTCCTCGACTTCCTGAATGTCAGGCACCTGACACACCAAGGAGACGAAGTTGTGGGGTAGGACACACACCCAAACGTGGCGCCTTCCAACAAAAATCGACACACTGATGAAGTGAAAACATTATTTTGCTTTGAGGCTAACTGGACCGATGGCTAGAGAGAATGTAAGATTCAAAATTGGATAATTGGCACTGACATCACTTTACGATTGTTTGAATTGAAGTGCAATTGAATTTGATAATATTTTGTGCTGAAATCTGGTTAATAATTTACATGATGACACCTGTGGAGAATTTTTATGCCAAAGTGGTGGCCTGCAGAAGAATACTTTAAATTAATCTGTAACCAAATTTGAAAACCTTGTAAATTAGAAAAAGTAAGTATTATATAGTGGGGTATTCAAACCCGTATGTCTTAATTAGATGCATGCAGGCTCCTTATAGAATTTAATATGATGATAACTGTTTTGTCAAATAAAAATTAAAAATATATAATAATAATCACAGATCAACGAATCTTCAACGAGTCGGTACCCAATAAAACAGTATATATTTTGATATGCTACGTTTTCTGCAATGAGAGTATAACGTTGACTGTTTCTTTGTAAGTAATTTACCTCTTTTTGTTCTTTAAAAATTATTATGAGAGTCACCTACTATTACTCGTTTTTTTTTTTACTTCTTTGATGTCATAAATGATTCGTAAATATAGCAGGTTTAAAACGGTAAAAAAAATATGCTGAAGATATACTTTGTAGGTACACAAGCTTGTGGCTAAAAGAAGTAGACCTGTTTCTCACTTTGACTTATCTGCTATACGACTTGGAGAAAATATTAATTTAAAAAACAAGGGTGACTTTTAGATTATTTTCTCTTGAAATTAATTAAAAGTCATTGTTAATAACACATTGCCACATATTTCAACATTATTGCCGGAAGTAGTTATAATTACAACTATTCTAGGTGAATTATAAACATTGAAATAAATTAAACTTTACAGCTTAGGCTTGCAATTCTTGAAATTAATTTCTATGCCAAAGTTGAAATTTTGAAGTACAAGTGGGAAGAAGACAAGAAATTTGCACTAAAATGGGGGGCAGGGGGAAGATATGAATTTGGTGGATATTTTATGTTGGAGAGAGTGTACCAATAAGGTCATCAGATAAATGCCTATATATTTTAGATTTAATTATAATATATGTATTTTCTAGTTTTTTTTTATCAGTGTAAACGTATTTTAGATTTGGAATTAATAAGTAATTTAAGTGTAATTTGTACTGCATTAGGATGTACTGATTTTTTTTGTATAAAAGGTGTAAATTAAAATTGCTTGTAGTTGGTTAATACTTGTTAAACGATACTCAACATTCAAAACTATTTAAAATTGTATAGAATCAGAACTAGATCTACCCTAACCTAATTTTTTTTAACTTGCTTTTATTAACTTACTGTAAGAAATATATATATTTTAATTAAGTGTATAAAAATTCTTAGAAATGGAATGTTTAAAGAAAGTTAATCTGAATGTTTTCACCCACACACTTTTGATCTGATTGTGATTCTAAAATCACTTGGTTGTGGCGGCACTTGAAACATGCAGCAGCCACTAATCAAGCTTCGTGTATTTCGTGTACAAAAAACTGTTAATAGGAAGAAGTGAAGAATCTTGATGTACCTATTTATGTATGCAGGAACGTTGAATTTCTGAATAAAAACTTTTATTTTCATGAATAAATTACTTCTTAATTACAATTTTTTACTAAAAAAAAAACACGTCTCTTTTATACAAAAAGCATTGTTTATATTTTGTAGCTTATTAATAATTATATTAATATTTATAATAATACTTGATGAATTATGC
The DNA here is from genome assembly GCA_949825025.1 of Siphlonurus alternatus. Lineage (NCBI taxonomy): Eukaryota > Metazoa > Arthropoda > Insecta > Ephemeroptera > Siphlonuridae > Siphlonurus > Siphlonurus alternatus. The sequence continues at coordinate 20,495,837 of OX463780.1, forward strand.
AAGTATAGATCATAAATTATAATTATGATGGTATTATAAGAATGTATGTTTTTATAAAATCCAAATGAAAGTTTAATTAATATGGAGGATAGATTTCTTCCTTGTTATTTACGATTAGCACCGTGGATTTCTGCAGCAAGCCTTCATCTTTCAATTTTCTAACCAGCATGGTGTCTGATTGACAGGCACTTCCGATTTGTATTTTCAATTAAGAAAGTGATGAAGGTTGTTCAGGTTACCATACAAGGATTAATCATGCTACGCCCGCGCCTTCAGATGTTCCTGCAAACATTGCAGTATGATACACCACAAGGACTAAAAGTTGTTAAATATACCCGAGGTGTATACACCTCGGGTCATCACGAATGTTACTCTCTCTATTTGTAGGAGTTGCCACGTAGTCTATGTAAAGATAAGCATTGTGAACTTGAGTTTTTGGCTGCATAGAGTGAGTCCATTAATTCTCTCGTCATCCAAAATTGTAATTATGCATCTCTTTATTATTTGAAACTGCAGCAAATGAGGCAGGAGGTGCCATGCTCTTAATGGAGTATTGTCCTCAATTTTTTATTGCAGAAATGGATAGAGCGTGCAAAGTTATGCTACCCTGATTTTTTTCAGATTTTTTAGAGACCGAGAAGTATTTTTAAAAAATTATTTAAAGTCCTTTTTGTGACGTCACGCGGCGGCAAGTCCTATCTTTTTCTTAAGGAGCGGCGTCTCGTGACTTCACAAAAATAACTTTCAATAATTTTTTAAAAATAGTTCCCGGGCTCTAAAAAATCTGAAAAAAAAATCAGGGTGTAGCATAACTTTGCACCCTACCATTTCTGCAATAAAAACAAGTGAGGTCATCAATACTCCATTGTGTATAACTCGGTTATAAAGTCCTTTTTTATATATGGATAAATAGCACAGCTTGTGATAATCACAACGTTATCATATATTACCTTTTTTTTACTTCAATATAGACTAAAAATGGTCGTAAGTTGCAGCCACCTATCCGAGAATAATCTGAGGATTATCCATGGATTATTTACTACTTAACATTAAATTTCTCGGATAATGGACAACATACATGAAAAAAATTTATTGCAGAAATGAATAGAGGGTACCAAATTATGCTACTCTGAATTTTTTCAGATTTTTTTAAGACCCGGAACTATTTTTAAATAATTATTGAAAGTCCTGTGATTTCAGTTGGCACCCCTGCAGCCTTAATAAAAAGGATAGAGACTGGACGCCTATTGACGCCTCCAGGGGGCGTGGCCGCACTTTCAATAATTATTTAAAAATAGTTCTGGGTCTCAAAAAAATCTGAAAGAATTCAGAGTAGCATAATTTGGTACCCTCTATTCATTTCTGCAGTAAAAATTTTTCATGTATGTTGTCCATTCTCCGATTTTTCTAGGATAGGTTAGCTGCAACTTACGGCCAATTAGTTACTTACAATTTTGCATGTAGAAGAGCCAAGAAGAACATTTTTAATGTATTAAATTTTAAATTAATCTAGTATACCCGACCAATGGACCAATGGACCAATCACATCTTTGTTTTAATTGTTTATTTGAAACATAACATATATAATAGAATTTCTTTTAACAAACATTACATAACCATAAAAAAATACTTAAAAAATTTTAAATTTAATTTTTATTTATTTTTTATATAACTTATTTAGTTGATTTAGAGAATATGACCACAGAAAGAGCAAGGTAACGTTTTGACTATTCTTAGGTGTACCCTGGTATGCATATAAAACGTAATTTCTTAGAATAGGGTATGTTGTAATGCCAAGAATTTGGATATATGTTATATGCACTCTTGCGTGCAATGCAAACAGGATGAACGGTGCATCGTAAAATAAATTTGAACCAACTGGCGTGTACGTGTAATTTGTGTTTGATGTCTATTTGTGATTATAAATGTAAGATACAACGATACAACGTGTGCTCAGCTTTTTGCATTATAATTAAATTAAATTAAATGAAGACATATCTACTATGGTAAGAGATATACATGTATATGCTTTTAATATGGATAAAAATATAACATCCAATCGAATGGTCATGATAATCATCTTAATTATAAAAAATTTAAAGTTTAATAATGAATTAGAGAATGTATGTACAGTACAGGGAAGATAGTAAATAAAATCTCGTCGTCTCCCGAAAAATGTATTTTAACTTTGATTTTAATTATGCCCCCTTTTTTTATAAGTGCTTGATTGAAGAATTTCATTATTAGGTTACACGATAAAATTGAAATTGTTTTACTCACCAGCTACGATTAGTTGTACAGCCCTTGGCTTTGAAAACAATTCCCTCTCGATTAGATAGCCTCAATGTCAATGTCCATTTTGTTTAAACAATTAGAATGATGAACGATGCAACCAAAAACAAAATATGAAAATTCAAAATGTGAGAATACGATGAACGACTCAGTGTATAATTTTCAAGGCTGAGTATTTAACTTTTTCCAACTATCCTAATTAAGTACTACATTTAGTTTCCTATAATTATAATGAGTCTTAATGACATAACTTGTTTAACTAAATGAGCCCGAGTATCGTAGCACTAGAAAATACAATACAGTACAACTTGCATTGTGAGTACACGTAATAAATAATAAGCTGTACTACACTGGTTGTCAAATTCAACTATAATGTCATATTGTAAATAAAGCGCCCAAAACAAAAACTTCTAAATTTAGCTCGATCTCTCGATCATGCTGTTTACACTTGAGGTAATGTAATTAGGTACATAGAGTTCAAAAATGAAGGAATTTTCAAAATCAAACCAGAAACGAAAAACCCGGAATTTTCAGCTTTATGTACTTCCAGAGGGGGAAATTGGTAAATTTTATATACGTTTAAATGACAGACATATACTTGGTTGTTTTGGAGATACAGCTAGTTTATTAATGAATTATCTCAAAGCATGTAATTATTACCTAATAAATAATCACAAATTGCATGCTGAAATATTGTTTTTTCGATTATAAGGTAACAAAAACTAGGTTTATGAAAAAAACTGTGTTTATGATGTCTTCAGTCATGAGCGTCCTTTTTGATTCCGACGAAAACGTGAGAATATGACAGCCAGTGTAAGTTAAATATATCGGTGTAAACCTGGAGACAATTTTAAACACCCAGCCAATACTAAGCCCAAGAAGTCAAAGTTAACCCACTTAACCTACCCCATAATAGAACATGTGACAATATTCCCAAACAGAGCAGGAGTAAGTTCGTGCTCCCTGAAAGCGTACATTTAAATTTTGTATGTGTTGGACCATTATCATAATATTCAGTATACCTCCATATAATATGAAATCCTCCCCATACTATACCAAGGAATCTATAATAGGAACATACCCTGTTAGATATATAGCTTGGTTGACCCCCGGCCTATTATAACAGCTAGAAAGCCCGCAGCTGGTATCGCACAGGGAGAGAAAGCCAGCTGATTGATTGGAGGGTCGCCGATAGTGCCCTGTAATAATAACCTTGCTCTTCAGCTTTCAAGTGCGTCTCATCGATAATAATAAATTTTTTATTGATAATTTTAGAAAGCATAAGAAAAACTAAAAGTATAAAAACAGTTTTTTTTTTGTAAATATAACATTACAATATTAACTATTACTTTCAAATGTGAGTATAAAAATGGTAATTGACTTCACATAATATAATAATTAGTGAGTGATTGTTGCTACTGAAAGTGGGGAAATGTGTGTAGGAAAATAATATTATGTTGATTAGTTGGATGAATTCAAGCGTGCATGTTGTGGAATTTGTACAGGTATTTATAGAGAGGTTCGTAGTTATAAGCAGCCTTCACGGTTGATATGAGACTGTCAGTATGTATTTGTGTTGAATCAGTACAGACATGAAAATATTGTAATAATATATTTAACTGAGATTTGAATAATTGAACATTTTGTCAAACTTTTCAATAGGTACCACTTTTATCATTCTTTGGTAGTCGAAAACTATTCGATGAAAAGACTAAGACTTAATTAAAAGCAAAATATGAACAGCAATTTCTTACCATTTAGTGGAATTCATTAATTATTGAGTAAAAAAACACTAATATCAAAAAATATAGTTTCATTAATTGAATTACTTTTAAATATAAACTATACAGTCATGCATTTATATTGTTGAAATCACCTTTTTCCCACTTGATACCAAGTTAACAAGTCTTGACTTCCATGTGTTTCAAAGCTAAATATTGCACATAAATATTCTGATATGTTTATTTGTTTATAAAAAATGTAAATCAGTCAGTAAAATAAAATTTCTAAAAAAAAAAATTAAATAATATTTTAGATCAACGACGTGATTCGCACAATACGTTTCACGATCACGCAATATAAAAATATTATGTTATGTTTAAAGGAAGATGAACGTGCTTTGTAAACTGGGTTGTGATAAAACATCATCGTTACTAGAGTGTTTACATGAGTGGTTAGTTTGTTACACACTATACACATAGGAGAGTTGTGTAACTCCACGGAATGCGTGCTAGCTTTAATAGTCGGTGGCTACGCACGGTTGGATCTATATTAATCTCAGAGAATCATCGTCCTTCATGTGAAATCCTGCTGGAGAAGACTTTCTTTGCACGAGCGTATCAAGATAAATGATCTTATGCATATATTGATGATTTTACGATGAAAAAAGTAGGATTTTGTTCTACCAAGTAGGTCTTACCAAGTTCAAAGGGTTGACATTTTATTTTTAGGTATCAGATAGCAAATAGCCTTCCGAGAGGCACCAGTATTGATATTAGCAAGCCGACTTAAAATTTGTTTGTTTAAATTATATCCCCATTAATGCTTATTCTCGAGTACGTGGTTAACACAGAGTAGATAATAATAATGTAAGTGTAAGGTGGGTCTAATTCTACTCACCTTGTGTAAGCATGTTGGTAAATATAGAGCTAAGACTTTTTTGGTTTACCAAACACTAAATTCATTACACCAAACATATATATAGTGAATTGCTTTCTGACTATGCAACAGCAATATAAACATTCTTTACTCATGCTTCAATACTTGCAAGTTAATTATTTTACCATCTTGCAAGTAGAACAATAATACTTTTCATACTGATTGCGTTGCAAAACAATATAATTTGAATTACCTATGCGTTTATAATAGACAGTATGCATTATTCTCGTGTTGTCTGAAACGAGTTCCTTATTACTGCACTTTTGATTTACATAAATACAGTATAAGTATGTGTACAGTCGTCGCCTCTGAAAATTTCCCTTTGTTCGTCACCATGCCCCGTTAGAATAACACAAGGCATGGGGATTTTACAATAAGGCGACGATTGTATCGTCAACATCATCATTTGTAACATCACAGTATATTTTCTCAACGTTTGTAAATATATTACAGTGATTAATTGAAATGTATTTTTTATGTAATATTACAAAACATTTAAACAAATGCATACTCTTACCGTAAATAAAAAATAATTATGTTGGTCTAAAATATGTTAAGCTGGTGAGAAATATTGATGATCAAATACCATAAAATAATTATTCTTTTCAAACAGTTTATATAAAAAGTAATATAAATTTTACATATTATTTTACAGCACACTTTTTTTTATAATTTGGTAAGTAATAAATTATTTTAAGTGCTTTATACTACTTTGCAGTTGATATTTTTTCACACTCTGAAAATATTCAATATACGTTCGTGATATAAAAGTTTTATACGTCATGGTAAAATGAAACTTTCGATGAATGAACTCATAACTTTATAATAGTGGTCATTCACATATTCCCCACTCTTACAAAAATACGGAATTTCAGAAAATTGTAATCATTAAAGTATCAATTTTCTTTGATAAAATCAATAAATACTATAATTTCATTATTTTTTTTATTCCTTTAAATGTGACTCCACCTTAAAAAAAAACAAGCTCACATATTATAATAAGAGTTGATCCGCTATATATATTTACTGCTGCGTGCAATTTGGGCGTGGTAAGGTGTGGGCCTCGTGAGCTGAGTGCTGGCCCTCAAGGTTGAACGGGGGGAGATCTGCCGTGGGGGCACTCGGGCCAAGGGCGAGCAACAACGAGAAGTATCACTCACCGCAAAGGGCTCCCGGAAACACGATCAGGAAGCAATTAAATATTAGACATGACTTGTAATAAATATTATTTATGTCATACAAGAATCACTTTAAATCAGGGTGGTAATTAGTTTTATGGTTTAAAGAAGAAGACTATACTATCAGATTCAGAAAAGATTTACATTCTAGTAATGGTTTATCAGTTGTTTTTTTCTATCGAAACGCACCACAAGGCCAGGACGTTTGCAGCTTAAATAGAGGTGTAAGAGGTGATTATTTACCTTATGTTTTAGAGATTACTACTATCTGAGTAAAAAAAAAAAAATACAGTTAATAATATGCATTTTTTTTATTTATTCGTCTTTATGGCGAGGGTAAGGCGATAATGCCCCTGACCGGTTTAAAGCCAAGTAAAGCCCATGAGAAGAAGTGCTCACTTTTTTGACTGCGATAGTAGTTGAGAACTAAATCAGATCACACAGATCACTGAACATGTGAATAATGTTTATCATGCTCTATCATCTTGTCTATCTCTATATGCCAAACTTGATTTTCTAATGTAAAAAGAAAAAAAAAAACACGTTAGTTTTATTAAGACATATGACCCAATGTCTCATCTAAGCAGTTCCTCAATTTATAATATAGTTAAAAAATTAACTAGTTTTTTTAAGAGAAATTGTAACAATTTTTTGTCAGATTGTCAGAAGGATTTTATTTATTTAAATGTGAATTACTTCATGCATGACAATTTTCTCTAAAATAATTCAACAAGTAGGTAATTATAACAAATATAAGTCTTCCTGGTTAGTATTTAAAAAGTTTTTAAAAAATATTACATTTTTTTAACAACATTAACATGATACAAAATTTAAATTTGCATTATATTTTAAAAAGTGTGAGATGATTAGAGTCCAAATTTCCATTGTTTTATTCATTATACTCGTACAGTATGGCAAATATCTCACAGTAAAATTGTAATTAATTTTCCATTGTGGCTTGTTTGTTTGGGAGAAGAGTCAGCGTGTTCTCATGCGTTCTCTCAAATGGAGATCTCGACGCACGGTTCACAAGGCTTTAACGAACGCACGACTTTCAGCAGTGCGTCGTGGCTTCCTTCTTCCTCGTGAGCTCCATGTTCTTTTTGTCTAATAAAAATGAATGAAGATTTTTAATTACATATAAAATTTTGATATCCTTCGAGTATTATTAGCGTATTATTATGCTCAAACTTTATATATCGTGGAAATTATATATTTTGAAGGATGTTAAACTGACCTTGAAATATAATATATATAGAACATTTTATATACGATATAAACTGATAAAATAGTACCTTACAATTGTTAATTTACAGTTTTTGTGAAAACTTATCAGCTCAAATAATGCATAATTTGGTACACTTTAGTTGCGATATCGAATTATATGGTGCGCTTTACATAAAACTAACGCTTTATCTCGTATACATTACTAGTGTAAATATAATTTTTCCCACAAATTACTAACGTTTAATCTATTGTAAATGATGTCAATAAAATAAAATCTAGTGACAGAAAATTTTTTCAAACAAATTTACAACATTTTGACGTTCATATCACGTGATCACGTGGTATAACCGTATAAACAAAGATGGCTGCCACATTATTTCACAGAAATTGCGTAATATTTACGGCACGGCACTCTGAAAAGATCAGCCATGTAAACCCACCTTTACATCAATCACAATTAATTTAATTGCTAAATTTTGAAGCAATTTAAAACAGTCAGAAAACATTTTTCTCTAGTCACGATAGCATGATATGATAATTTAATAATAATGAAAAATTTTCACGACCACGAGATTTGCAAATTAAATCCTCCTTTACTTTCATTTTAACTAAAATATTATTTTAGAAAATAATTTTTATTAACTAAATTTTGACAAAGGTATATAATAAAACAATAATGGTAGTTAATTATTTTTGCATGCATCACGTGTACAGATATATACTTTCAAATACGAACAAGTTTTATTGCATCAGACTATAATATAAAGAGAGACGACATCATTCAACGATGTAATAATAATAACTTGACTTCCTGCCAGAATTATTAACTAATACTTGAACATGAATATTATTATTATATGTTTAAAAAATGCCCTAGGGTGTCATCATGCTACTACATCGGTCAACAATCACATAAGTATTTATAACACTCGCGATCATATTATACATGATACAGTAGTAGTGCTGGCAATTATAAATGCTTAAGGGGATGTCTTATGGTGTGAGTAACCACACTGTTAGTTTACTGCGTGATTGAAGCTTTCTAGAGAAATTGCCATAGGGAATAATAATAATAGGAATATTAATAATATATCATATATACAATATCCACCGTGTCGCAAACTGTATAATGTATATAACTTGTATTGCCGTTAGATATTTTTTTTAAAGAAATTCACTATAAAAATCATTGTTATTGACAGAGAATTGTTGAAAAATTCTAAGAAACCAATGTAGAATTCCATACATGCCAGTGTTTATTGTTGAAAATAAAGTAAAAGTAATAAATATGGTACTTTCGATTTAATTAACAGCATTAAATTTATAATTTGCAGTAATTTATTTATAAAATTTATAAATCTTATTTGAGGCTAGATTTTCTAGTATTTAGTTTGATTTTTAATCAAATAATTATAATTAAATTTCTTGCACCAAATTAAGAATTTAAATTATTAAATTTAGAATTAGAACTTTTCCTACTAAAACAATTTCAATTAATTGTTTTATCACGCTTATTTAAATTAGAAACTAAAATTGTATTATTTACTTTTTTTAAAAAAACTTTCAATGTTATTTTTAAACAATTAATCCATGAAGAAACACTCCAGTTAACAGTAAGTTGCAGACATTGTCAGTGACTAGTAGAGCAGTCCATCATGAGATACACCAATGGACCATCACATAAGGAAAGTTAAACGAATCTTGTCATCACCCTAAAAAACTTTTCCCCATGAAAATGATTGCCAATATTTAAAACAGAGCTGTTTAAGCGAAGACGTAGATTTGTAAAATAAAATTTTGACCAACAGAGATTGCCAATGTCAAGAGGGCAAAATATTTGGATCAGTAGGTTGAAGATCAAATCACCCACTAGAATGGCCCACCTAATAGCAGCATCAGTTGACTCACTTTCCTAGCTCAAGTAGAAATTTAGATACGTGTTTTCATCGACGTAGATGGAGCGTTTTTATTATCATGTCTGTTATTTGCAAAAGGTTGTTAATTTTTTTTATTTCTGAATTTAAGTTTTGTTTTGTTAATTTTGACATTAATTTAAAAAAATATATAAATAAATTTTGGATGTAATAAACATATAATTTAATTTAATTAAAAAAGTTTTTTTTTTAAAAATATCTCTTCCGTATATAAAACTAAATAAGGAAGAAACTAATTTAAATGTCTGATGAATAGTAATTTTAGCGTTGAGATTTTTTTTTTTTTTTTTTTTAGTTTATTCCTAAAGGCGGTATCAGCTGTTTGATGATTTTTGCTTTCACGTATTGGAGCGGATCGTTGTGCAGCAAGCGCTTCTGTGTAGTGGCTGGACCAGTGAAAGATAGTTAAAATTGGAGGTGACATAAAATAGAGCTAATTAATCATGACACAATCGTTAAGTTCCATCATGGAATATGTTAATTTGTATACGTTCTTTAACTTAAATTTTATAATTTTCTCACAATATTTATCTAGTTTAACGGTACAGTGTTGTGTTACGGACTGTGTGAATTGGTCCAGCCAATGTTTGGGGGGACTTTCTCTGGAGTTAAAGCTGACGTAACGGCCGGCGCAGGCTAGTCTGGTGAGAAGAAGGAGGAGGACCGGTAGGCAGCAGTCAGGGCGGTGGTAGGCAGCAGCAGCAGCAGCAAACGTCAGGTTGTGGTCGCCGGGTAGTCAGGCAACCACTTTCACCGGTGAGAGAGACACACGCGCACGCCACGCGGGGTGGTTAACCTTACTTAAGAGAAGGGGGCGTGGTGGGGATACTTCGTCGTCTGTACTTTTATTTTATAAATATAATCTGCAATTTTTTGTACTTATTTTAATATTTTTTATGATAAAAAAAGAGAATGCATAATAAAATTTAATGCATAATTTGTTTATACTTTAAACTTAATGAGTAATAATTAATATATAACTTTCGATTTCACAAATTTTGATATTGTATATCCTTGGAGGTTTAGCTTTCTTTAAAGTATATGAGAAATTACTTGGTAAAGCACGTGCTTCTCTCGTTAAATGTACAGTATTATTGCCCATAGAGTATTTTACTCTCGTCGCAAAGAAATATATCGCTGCATGAAAGTATTAAAAAACATACTTTATTGCAGTCGTATATAAACAGATTATTATTAAAAGAACTGTCTTTATTTAACTATTTTTAGTATCGTTTCTTTATTTTATGAATTTAATCCGTTACACAACATAAAACATCGTACGTGTGTGTGTGCAAAGTATAAATAAATTATACATTTCAGGGTGGCATCTGTGCAAATATATTTTTATAAAAAAGGTAAAAAAGAAATATGATTTTTAAATTGATTTAAATTGTAAATTTCAGCTATCTTTACATGGGATTAAGGCAACTTGTTCCACACATCGTCAAACCTTATAAGAAAACCTTGTTTTTGGTAGAATGAGCACCACAATCCCTCCTTGCGTTAAATTATTCAAATTTATTCTTGTTTCCATCCATAAACAAGTCGAGTCTCGGGTCGATTCTCATCAAGTAGAGGTTGAAAATTGCCTCGCTAAATTTGATACAGGACCACTGATGCATTAGATCACCTCGTAAAACTGTACTTTACCATAAAATACAATAATTTAATTGTTTTTCTAAATTGTTTTTACTAACTGTTCGTTGAACCTTCAAAAATATTTTTATAATAAATTTTGTTTTTTTGTTGTACGTGCAGATTATGACCGACAAGTTTGTGGCTTACATCGTCACGCGAAACGAAAAAGCAATTTGGACCAAAACATCGTGACGTCACGAGGAGAACGTAAAGGTCGTGAAGTGGAGATAATAGTCATTATATATTTGTTGCTAAATTTTCAGTGATATTATAATTAATTTTATGTATTAATAATTTTCGCAACGAGCGTAATGTATTATAATTATTATATAATTAAATTTCTGCCTCTTCATTTCTCTCTAAAGGTGTATTAATACCAATTAAGGAAAGGACAATTTTCAACGCAACACACTGCACATTTCAACCGGGATTACAAGTGTCCGCCTATCAATATCATTTCGCCTTGAGGTTAGGCAACTTATTCAGCATCAAATCAGTTATAATTATGCAGCAGAGAAAACAATCTTACAATGAATAATACTAATCTTACAATGACTAACTAATACTATGAACCCGCAGCATTGGTGCTGAACAAATTGCCTAACTTTAGGGTGAGATCCAGCAAAGTGGTTATTTTGTATTTTGTTTAAAATTTTGCAATTGTTTTTAGGATACAAAGTAGAAAATAATTTTGTCCCCCACCCCCGCGCTTAATAATTCTATAAAATCTACCATTTCTTTCAATAAATTATCTCAATTTAAACTTTATAATATAAATTCATGAAGCGAATTTATGTTTAGAATTTTGGAATATAATATAAATTAATATATTTGAAAATTAATTAAGTGTTTAAAAAAACAAAAAAACAGAATACATGCTATTTTTTTAAAAAAAAATGTTGTAAGTACATGAGTAAAAGTAACTTTCATAGATATGATATATGCATGAACTTTCTAATTATGAATTTAAAAATTAATTATGAATATTTTCTACATAATTCAAAGAACAATACCCTGAAAATGCTAATTACATTTTATACATGCAGAACGTGAAACAGTGACTTTAGTGACTCTCCTGACATCTAGTAGTGTTTGTTTGAACATTTTCGTGACTCGAACAGTTTCAATGAAACTCCACGAGCGCTCGTGCAGGTCTTGATACAAAAAGCGGGATATTTGAAGGCAACGCATGCGCAATAAAGCTCGGCGCGTGGGGGTCGCAACTCGCGCTCGGTGGGACAGTCGTTCACCGCAGCCAGTCCTGCAACCATCGCTCGAAGATGGCCCAACTAATGACGGTCAAGCTAACGCGCTTTGACGGAGCACCTTGGGGCTTCCGACTCCAGGGGGGCAAGGATTTCGCCCAGCCTCTCTGCATCCAGAAGGTACGTTGCGCACAGCGCCTCTGTCCAGGTCGGTCACTGCGCATCACCGGACAGTATAATGCAACTTACGCTCCTGTGAACCACGATTTTGGTTCATTATGATTTTTACTTTCTTTTTTATATACGAAACCTAACAATAAGTATAGTTACCTTGTTTTTAACATCACATACTATAAACGTACTGATGACAAAATATATGAGTATATATATAATAACTAAAAAGAAATCAATCTAAAGGAATATACAAATAATATTGAATAGATTAATTAGACATAAGAAATTGATTCATGAAAAACTACACACAAAACTTTTTCTTGTCTGTTTATTACGCTATGCAGCCTAATGAAAATGCTTTGTTTACTTTAAATCATATATCACCATCTATTTTTGTTAGGTCTTTCTAGCTCAAATTCTTACAAAATAATACTAGCTAGTAGCTACACTAATATATCTAAGATTAGTACACTATGACCTAAAATCTAAAACAAAATCAAACACAGTTTATCTTTTGATTTTATAATTAAAATTCTTTTGTAAAATAAATCAATATATTGTTATAAAAATACAATACTAGGAAGTGTATCAAACGTTATATTGATTGAATTAGCAATAAATTACACTCATGTCAGTGCTATCGGTACGTGCAGCAGTCATGCATGCTGACTCAACGTTTCAAGTCTTGCTGCTGCTGCTGCTGGAGGAACGTGCTGGACTTACAACAACATATACACAAAGTAGTCAGGATCTTGAAAACGTACTCGTAATGTGAGATGTATGCATGTATGCAAGCCCTCCTTCTCCCACGCAAAAAAAAAAAAAAAAAAAGTGCTGCTCTGGAAGACTCAACGTACAGTATTATATCGCACGACACACCCCTTTTTCTTTTCCTTCTTCATCTTTCCTCGTCAGCTAAGTTGGTTTTAACATTGCCAGGGACGACGAAACGATGAGAAAGCTAACTTTAGAAGTCACAGCACTAACTTGTATACTGGAAGTTATTTTTAAAATGCAAAGTTAAAAAACTTTTTATACACAAACTATCATATTTCTTTACTCTGTTTTATTTTATTATTTCAGATTTTTTTTTATAAGTTTATAATATTTTAGAGAATTTTATACATAATAAATTATCAAGATCAATTGATAAGAATAATTTTAAATTTGGATATCTTTAAATTTTAAATCATGCTATAAAATTTGTTTTTTTTTTTTTCTTCATAGAATTGCGCTTTTATTCTTTTTGTATAAGTTGTTAACTGCAACTATTTATAATTCTAGATACTTTATCGGTAATAAAAACTGTTGTCTGCAGTAATAAAAAAATGCATTGTTTATATGTTTAAAAAATAAATCAAACTGATCCAAAAGTATATTGATCTTCAATCTTCAATTCTAATTTTCATCCATTTCATAAATTTTATAATTATTATTGTTTAGTTAAAAAAGTAATTAATGATATGTTTGATGAAATGCAGTTTATAAATATTATAATAAACACGTGGCGACATTGAAAGGAAGAATATTCCTATACTAGTTAGAGCCTTATATATATATATATATATATATATATATATATATATATATATATATATATATAGCTAGTACTCAAAAATGTATAGAAGAATTTCAAAAGAAGCAACTTTGTGACAAGTGACAAGACATATTACAATTTGTGTCAAAAATAACAAAATTAAGCGCTGCATGTCTATTGTTTTTTGCCTCCCATTGTTGTTCTAAAAAATAAAAAGACAGCTTAATGTAATAAGTATGGTAATTACTATAGGTTGTTAACAATGTTTACAATAAATCAACGACTATTTCAAATTCCAATAAGTTACCATGAAAAATATTTTCACTACTAAAGAATTTAAAAACAATTAAAGAATTCTGTTTCTTTCCTCTTTCAACAGGATATATATATTTTTTTAAAGTAAAATTACAGACAGGTCTTTAATTTAAGGTTACAAAATACTCTCGGCCGCATCTGCAGAGGTGTGCTCTGCTGTTGCTGCCTATACCTGCCCTTGAAATTTCTCTCATATTTTTACCGACTTGTCACTTTCATTCGTGTCTGTTCCATGCGTGGCATTCCTGCAGCAGTTTTTTTTATTATTACTATTATTTTTCTCCTGTGGACTCTTTCTTACTTCTTTGCCGCCGCAGCTACGGTCAATTTGTGTGTGATAAGCAGTAGTTATCATTAGAGACAACCATTATACAATTTGTCTTGATCCGGGTTAAAATAAAGTGCAAAATAGTATATAATTGATAAAAATTAGTGATAATTACATATAAAATGATATTATAACCCATCATTCTTTCAGCTACTAAGAAAACATAAATATTATAACTGTGTATTTTAGCTATCATTATAATGTGTATAGTATGTCAATAGTATGAATCACTATTAATGCATTAATTTTATGAATATTGTATTTGAACATCATGCTTCTTAATTACCATAGTACTTCGTGAAGCTTTTTCCTCATGCAGTTGAGTCACGTCCGTGTTAAAAAAGTAATTGACTGTTTACTAAAGGTTTGAACTACTGGAAAAAATATTATCGTATATGATCAGTAAATGATGAGTAAGACGTAAAACATTGCACCGAGAGAAAGTAATGTAGCTATGCATACTTTGCTTATGACTTTGCATGGACTTTCTCAGAAATTGTGACCAATTTTATAAGAACAAAGCTGCATTATTGATGACGTCAGAGGTAAATAATAATGAATGAATACGTAGTGATTTTCATTGAAAGCCACGCCCCCCTGACCACGTGACCGTAGACAAGGTATCGCACTTGGCTCTCGCTCTCAGGTGAATGTCCACATTAGGCAGAGCATTCAAATGACAAGAATGATCAATGTCAGTTGCTTTCTTTAAAGATGCAATGCTACTTTCTATAGAATGAAAGATAAAATATTACAAATGAAATACTTTTTGATGACGAAACAAGCAAGGATTTCCTGTTCTATGTGTCTACCATAATATATTAAAATAAAAAATAATAAAAACATTGTGAAATATTAAATGATTTATTATTTTATGTCAAGAATATCGTGCATGTACACTTTAGAGCAATTTGAACGTTGCCTGATTTTTCAAAAGACAAAATTTTATATACAGATTTGAAATTTTGGGAGATGCAAAGCTTTATAATTTACAAAGTTATTTAATTTCAGTATATAAAAATATACTACGTTGTAAAATATATTTAAGTACACCATGAATTGCAATATTGCAATGCTTACAAAACAGAATAACTTTTGAGCTTTCCCGAAGTGCATTGTATATTAATAATTATTTCTTTAATATTATTAAGTTTTAATAATTTCAAATTTCAAGCATTTGTGTAAAATAATTTATCATTTGATAATACTTGAAAATAATAATAATTTTCCGAATAAATGACACTAAACTACCAATTAGCTATATAGTTTAATTCAGTAAAAATTATTCATGCAATTAATTATTATTACTCGGTTAATTTTATAAAAATCGAGCCTTTTTTTTTACTGTAATCCCTAACTGCGTAAACCGTAAAAAAGGTTTATAATTTTCTCTTCATTGAAAATGTTACTGGACGTTTACATCAACCTTTAAAATGTTTGTTCCGCTTCGATGCCAGTTCAGTGATATTAACGGTTGTAATCCTAGCTCTCCTAGCTCTAATTAAAATATAAAAATGATAACAATATTAATCATAGAAAGATTTATAGTACTGTAATATAACATATTCTCGTGAGTAAATAAATGTAAGATTTTATTAATATCATGAAATTTGTTTCAAATAAAGCGATAGAATATATTCTCATTGCAGAAATTCGTTGGATATAATGATTTTCAAAATGTAAAAATCATTCATTTGTATTGTTTATTATTTTTTTTTACTTTTACTTTATTAAAATCGGTGAGCAGTGTGAACATTCGTTTAAATTAACTACATCATGCAATGTTTTTTGATTCCACCATGTACAGTTGCAGTAAAATTTAGTCGAACAACGTGTACGCGCTGCACCAATCGCTATGTTTTACTCTTTATGACTATCTCTGTACTTACGTCCTGTTTCTAACACCATCACGATATGTATTAGAGTTAATGCTCGATTAGCGATTCCCTCAACGTCTGGGGCGTGTCTGGATCTGCATGTTGGCACTGTGTGTCACCTGGACTGCTACACGCTGTCACCATCATTTCTTACGACCGCAGTCTCCTGCATAGCTGGTACTGTCCGGTCCAGCACCCCCCCCCCCCCCCCCTATAGCGGCCGGCCGGTCAGTGTCCCCTGCACGTAGCTCACCTCTCCGACCTTCACATGTGACTTCTTTGGCTGCCACTGCCAGCATCTACTCTCACCGTCGTAAAAGCTGTACACTGCAATCTAGTGAATTCTAACCATTATAGGTTACGAGATGGTGCTTTTCAGTAAACACATCTCTGTCGGTCCAGTGCTGAGATTGGTGGGACAGGCACTGTGCCAACACTCAAAAGTGTCGGTCTAACACATTTTTGACACCCTTAATTGTTTACTGGGTTGCTAAAAGCATACAGCATGGACATTATAGTATATTATTATCACGTTTTGTGGGATATGGGCACTTAGCTTTCAGTTTTTCTAAAAAAAGCAACTGAAAAAAATTATGTACTTTCATGCATAAGTACAGGTAAAGAAGAGACCGAAAAATCTCCACGGCAGTACATTTGCATGGAGTTCAAATAGATTAAATTTGAATGTACATTACAGTCGTCACCCCGGAAATTTTCCTTCGCCAAAAAATGGCAATAGCGTCGATGTATAGTTTGAATATATGAACGCTATTCATACCGTCTGTTAGTGAACGAATTTTTCCAATGCGAGAAGTCATTAGGTAGGAATAACGAATTCAGAATAAAGAAGATACAATTTTACTTATTCATGAAAAAGTTAATTTTATGCTTTACAAAAATGTGCATAAAATAAACGCAGGGTGTGAAATTAAAAACTATCAGTTCTATTTTTAATATTTTACGTTTTACACGAGGTAAAGTAAAAAATAAATAAAAATGAAACGGATCATTTACTCTTCCGCTACCTTCACACTTTTAAAAATATAAATTTGTAATCTGAATCTTGTAAGTTTTTTAATAACTTTAATAAGTTCCAGGTATCTCTATAGCTAAAATTAATCATACAGTAAATTAATTGCATTCTCTAACAAGGTATTTATAATAAAATATTTGCATCATTGTGTCAATTTTTTTTATCATTGTCATGAGCTTGACAAAAACTCAAGATTTGAAATACCAGTCAGGTAACTGCAACATAAATTTAAGTTAAAGTTGGCAACGTAATTATTTAGTGTCACCCGTGTGTCGAGGAAAAGCTGCCTATCCTGTTTTGTCGTGGCCACACTTCCTCGCTCCAGACCGCTCGTCCGGCCACTGTATGCAATCAGCAGGCGTACTCGCGTTTATGATAACGGTGACCTAATAAATTGTTTAGTCGCATTTTGATTGTGAAGTTTGTGATTAAAAAAAATCGTGGTCACATGAAAACAAACATTTAAATAATTGTTTATAAATAAGACCACTAGAGCTTCAAATGAATCTTCTTCCATTTTCAAGAAGTTGGCCTCATTGTCAGAAGAATATAATTTTTATTATAAATTTATATAAGATGATTGTTTATAACTAGTAGGCAATAAAATTGCTGGGTATTCAACTACAATGCAATATACATTGATCGATATTATCATCGTGATAAAGCGTAGTAACGACGCGATGTTATATTAGTTGTAAAGTATACGCTATTATGTAGGTAAATATTTTTAAAGACTATAATATTTCAAATTAAACTCCCTCATTGTTTGTTTATTTTATTTGTTTGCTCACTGTTTTTTATCTTAAAACATTGTTTAATTGCTGTAACATAATGATTAAATAATATTCTTAATTAAAACATTGGAAAAAAAAACTCATAAATCATGAGCATGCAATGAAGCTATTATAATTATAAGCATGAGAGAAAACCTTTATAATATTTATACATTTATTGTTTTTCAGTTTTGTCACATATAATACATTTTTTCGAAGAAGTTTTAGCAATATACACTACAATGACAAAATTTATATTCAAGTTTTGGTGCCACGGCCAAACAGTAGATAATGTGACATATTTCTGAAACCTACCTCAACCTGTGTGACACTTTTAAGTGACGTGAGAGTATAGTTATTATTATTATTATTTATGCTGGTACAAAGTTACATACGATAACAATGGTTACGTCGTCTGCAAGGCGTCACGCGGCACTCTGGGGTGTCTCACGTGTTTGCGAAACCTGAGCCCGCCCCCGCGAGAGTCGTCGCTGCTGGAAATAGCAGACTGTCTCTCAGCACCAATCGCTGTCTTCTTTACACTTTAATTATATAAGCAGTGATGCTAATATTTGCTATGCGGGAGATACTTATAGTTCACAAATTTTTATCAGTTTATCAGTAAAATTACAAATTTTATCTGTAAAAGAGGCAGGAACAAAAAAAATAATAAACAACCTGTTGTGAGGTCTAAAAATTTTAAAAGGGTCTGGCGATAAAAAGGGCTTATAAACCATAGTAAGTAAATTTTAGTTTCCTAACTAATTTTTCTTTATTTTTATCTCGTTTTAATGAAAACAATCTATGATGAATTAATATGGCTTTTATATCGCCCGACTTTTAATGCGTACTGTTGGTGTGTCTCTTTATTCCGAATATTATAAAGGAGAAATTATACATAACTTTGTACCGTCATAACCACATTGGGTAAATATAATTTTTAATTTCAGGCTGCTGAAAACAAATATTATATCTGTAAATAATATTTTTTATATGTACAATAAACGCAGTCACTTTGCTAAAAAGTAAATATGTAGAGAAGTATACCAATCGTAAAATATAATTCATATGTTTTAAATCGCAATAGTGGGAAATTATAACCCAAATGATAAAATATAATCAGATTAGTTAATGGAATGTTATCTAGAATATTAATTTACTTAATTTACAATTAGTGCCTTTTTTAATTGCTTAGGGCTAAATGAGCTTTTGATATTATTTATATGTAAGTTTTATTTTAGGCTGAAACAAGTTTTTAAACATCATGTGGTATTTTAATTTAAATTAAATAAATACTAGTCTTGTACTTAAAGTCATTTGCATTTTTACTACTTTCGTCTTTTTTTTTCCAGTTTGAAAATTTTAATCCACGTCAAACAGTTCAGTGATTTAATGTCACTTTATGTTCACGTTTACTCTAACGAATTACCAAGGTAATTGAATTTGACATTTTTTACCTTGGGAAGTATTACAAAGTTCATGTCACTAATTAAAATCTAATTTAATAGAAAAAAAAAGTGCACTAGTTTGCAAAGTATTTTGGAGTGGAGATCACATTCTCGTGACGTCATAGTCTCGGCAGCCTTTTATGGGGCGGGGAGGGGAAATTGGCCTCTCTACCATTACTTCACACGCAGGAAACAGGGAGGGGAACAACCCCAAAATAGACCCATCTTGTCGCGGTCGTACGTAACCTGCTTCTGTGACGTCACATGGACTATCATAGAGCTATTATGTAGTTAAGGTAATGTAAACTCCACGTCAAGATAAAATATATTAGCCAAGCAGAGGAAAAATGTAAACCACACGTGTCTTGATAGTAAGGGATGCGGAGTGGGGGGTGGGGGATTTTTGTAGTAGAGCATGATCAAAATTTTTAATTGATTTTATTTAACTTTAAGGGTATATAAGATAACGCCACCAATGTTAACAAAAATCCCTCACACAAAAATTATGAAAAAAATTTAAATTGTTCTTCTCTACGCCCCCAATCAGTAGCTAAAATATCAGGTATACAAATACGATCTAGTTTTTGAGTTATGAATTTTAAAAGTGGACTACTTTAACATGGAGAAATGGAACTTCCATGTTAAATTAGTCACCTTTAAAAATTCATAACTCAAAAACTAGATCGTATATGCATACCTGAAATTTTAGCTGCTGATAGGGGGTGAAGAGGAGAACATTTCATTTTTTTTTTCATAATTTTCGTGTGAGGTATTTTTTTAACATTGGTGGCGTTATCTTACCCTTAAAAACGAAATGTGACAGAAAAGATCAATCAAATTAATTTAATATAAATTCGAACGTTTTGTTAATAAATACTTCGCTACAAAATTATGCTTGCAGCTTACGTTGGTGCTGAACAAATAAGATATCAATCTTCACACCTTAATTAATTGTTTTTTTTTAGGAGGTACGTGGTAACAAAGTTCTAGCAAAGAATTAATATCTACTAGAAGACTTACCGCCGTGTTAAAGTTTCGTCTCTCCTATTTTAAAAGAAAAACCTGTTTGCGCTTTTGAAGTGAGCTAACGATGACATGGACACTAGATGTCTCCTTTGTCTGAGGCTATACAGTTCGGCAGGGCTAGGGTTGACTTAACGTCACGTGACTCCTATTAGTATTGTATTGGAAAGTCCGTGACGTCAATCAACCCTAGCACGGCCGGAGCACGGTCGTAAAAATTGAAGAAAGGGAGGGGAAGTTAGAGAAGGGTGAGGTTAGAAGGAGGGCAACTCAGCAGAACAATAGCAGATTTTACCGAGGCAATATTGTTATCACGATCGTATTGTGTATTTATTGTTGTCGTTGTCAACAGGGAATTCTTTTAAATATTTCGTCTAATTTGCTCTCATTTTAAACCATTTTAGAGGAAAAGAAGAGAAAAAGACGAGATTACATATTTTTTCCTCTACTCACTACTTGAACATAAAAATGTTAGAAATATTGTTGTCAGGTACTTTAAAAAAACTAATGAAGTGCGGAAAATTATATTTCATAATTATTTTTATTGCTTTACTTTTCGATTGTACCAAAATAATGTAAGCACTCATAATAATTTTTATTGATAATTCTAAGTGCATTTAATACTGTTTCATGTTTAATTTTTAAGGTATTTTTAAGTGTTTTTGTCTCTATGTTGTATTATGTACAGCCACATGAGAAATGAATGAATGAATAAATAAAAAAAAAATAATCACAGTATCACATGACATTATATTGACTTAAATTAAAAGAAGCATGCGCTGTCGGGGTCCACCTAATAAACAGTTTTAATATTTATTTATTTATTTTTTAAAAATAATTTTTAGTTTTAATCAGTTTGAAATTATTGAAGATTTACATTAAAATGAGAAATCATCCTTAAACCGGGCTTTTAGTTAACGTCAGGAAAATAAAATAAAACTATAATATTATACATACAAATACACACATATATAATATATATATATATGTATGTGTGTATGTATATATGTATGTATATATTATTATGATAGTACAAGAATGTAGAATTGTATATGAATTTTTATTTTACGATAATACGTAACATTCGTAGGATCTTTACTGAAAATATAAATTAATATAATTAATATAGAATGTTAGAAATGTTGACTCCATTTCATCCTCACATTCATCGAAGATGAAATAAGGTGTGCATTAGAGGTAAAAAGATTAGGTTTATTGTTACTGCATTGGTTGCAAATAGATTTGTAAATAAATTACAGTACATAGAAGAGAAAATATTATTAATTTTTTTACTATTTTATTTATCGATCGAGGAATCCCTAGTTGAAAAATTACGCTTCAACTTGTCCTGTAATATTTACCTGCAATAATTTTCGTTAATTTCGATCGAAAAAAAAACAACAACATAAAATCTTGATCCTTGAAATAAAATTTTAGTAACCAAGTTTAAAAAAAAAAAGAAGAAAAATGTTGATTAATTACAATTGTGAAATTCTGATTTATTTATTTATTATATTTCTGAATAAATATAATAAATAAATCAGATTTTCACAATGGCTACTTTTCAGCAAAAATAATGAAAAAAATTAAAATTATTTCTACTGATTGTTCGACTTTATTTAAAATAACATTCTCTATTTTTAAATTGGCGAATCAATTTTATAAAGCATTGAAAAATTAAATTGTAAAATTAAAAAAATATCATGACTATATTAATATTGATTGAATGTTACAAAATGAACATAATTTATAATAAATATTATATATTAATATTTCTAAAGTGCTGCTACTGAAGACGATAATGCACCTGCTTCTATTTAAAAGAATGACTTGAGTCATTGTTATCCTCTGGCCATTCATCCCTAGCATACCTTCCCCCCACTCCGGCCAGCTAGTTCTGCCCGTCACCTTCTTTTACTTCCCCTCTCTGCTCTGAACAAACTCGATCCGTCGATCGCGACTGTCGCGATACCTTGCGTCCATGTCTTAAAGCTTTCTGCTAAGATAAAGTGGACGAAAGCCGCCATAAGCGGTAAGTCTTCTAGTAGATATTAATTCTTTGGTTCTAGCAACTATATTTCTATTATATATGCATAAAGAAGGAGCTAAATATTATTGTAAAGTTAAATTCGTACATCGTAATATAACAACAAACTTTTCTTGGAAGTAACGCGATTAATTTGACGTAATCACGTGGCCGCCACTCTCTGTAAGCTCTCAAAATACAAGCATATTCTCACGAATTTTTATTCAACTCGTTCTTCTACCATCAAAAATATAATGCGGTGTGCTCCGTTGAATTTTAAAATCGTGATTCTGATTTTGTGTGTGTATATTTGTGATGTCAACTTTTTACGGTCTGCTGCAACTGCTCATTAATTTCTGAAGTCAACATTTACGAGCTTTTTTCTACGTTTTACAAACTGTGTACATGAAATAAAATTTTAAAAATAATAATAATTCGCTTTTTTTTAACTAAATAATAAGAAAACCAATTCTAAAAGGTCATTGAACATTTTAATATAATACTTAAAATTATTCAAGCAATATTTAAAAACAGAATGAAACTTACTTAAAGTTGAAAACCAGTTTTTATACTACGTTTATAGTACGTAAATTAAGAAAATTCGCATTTTGATGGGACTTATTTAGCAACTGGTATTTAAAAGGTATGATAAAATATTCACATTTACTTTCTCCATGCAAAAAATTTACAACATAGAAATAAACACATCTTGAAAATAACATCAGTTGGAATTTTAAAATACAAACTTAGACACTGAAACTTTTGAGACCACCAAGAGATGCAAAACAAGAATATCTGATAAGAGCTTTTTTCTTATTTTGAAGCATTGAAAGTATCATAAATATAAGTATTGTTTTCTACGTGATTGCTCTTTACGTCTATACGCTGTATCATTCTAGCAATGATTTTCTTGTGTAAAAAATTGCATTTTTAAAAAAAAAAAAAAAACGCAATTGAATATTGGATTTCCATTGCTATCATACGTGCGTGCCAACTGAGACATATCATATTGATTTTGATATTTTACAATATAGAGAAATTATATTTCGTGGCGCTCTTAATAATGATCGTCGTGTTGCTATGATCATTTATTTTCACGACATTTAAAATAAAACAAAAAACATTAAATTTTTTTTACCTAATTTTTTATACATTGTGTTATCAGAGGATAGTTGTTATATTCTTTGGTTTTATCTAACGCGTCACCGAATCTTTAAGCAATTCCCATTGCAATAGATTACAGCTGCATTGTCCATCATTGAATGCAAGTACGTATTAATTTGAAATTTGATGTTATAAAATTAGTCGGAAACGCACGGTTTCTTATCCTCCAATATATTGATTGTAGTTTTGTAATCTTTATGGAAGCTCCAACTTCCAATTCATTCTATAAATTCTGCAATGTTTTCAACATTTATAAAAGCTTAAGAATTTTGTACTACGTCTGTAATATAACATTAATTTCAGTCCATCTGAATAATCGCTTGTAATTTGCTAAATACTTTGACAAGAGGATGGGTTGTATTTTTTGCTAACGCGAGTACTCGTCACTCGGTGACGTCTGGTGCACAGTGGTCCCTAGTCCGTGACGAGAGTGCTGACGCGAGCTGTCTCGGGCCGGGCGCGGTGCACAACGGAGCCTTTATCCTGCAAACTTATCATCGCTTTATCTCTCCCAAGTACTCCTCATCCGTCCTCTCTCTGTGCGTAAATGTAACGCAAACACGCCCTTGAGTCTTGAGAAAAAAAAATGACACAATTCTGTGGTTTTTAAATCCACTTCCCATAGTTGACAATAAAAAGTTATGTAATTTGTCATGTTAAGAGACCATTAAAATAAAATTGCGTTTTTTTTATGAAGATGTCACAATTATGCTGACATTACAAAATTCTTTAATCGTAGACTTGTAGAATTTTATGCTTGTACTTTTCCATTATTTTAAAACTAATTAATTACCTTGGAAAGTTAGAAATCTAGACTGGTCATTAATAAATATTCAACATGATTAGTCTTCTGTTGATGGTATGAACTTTATGATCTTCATAAATAATCAGTCATGAAATTACAAGATTTCTATATGAAGCAAGTTTTTGTATAAAGTAAAAGTTGTGCTTGCATACAGGATTAAATTCTCTATATCATAAGAACAACCAAGAATATATATATATATATATATATATATATATTTTTTGAAATTCAATACAGCAAACCATAATAAATAAAAAGAAAAAAACATTTTTAATCGTATTAGCAATGATCTGATTACATGCCATGGAATTATTCGCTTATTTTCTGGCTGCTGGGCTGCGTTTCAATGTCATGCCAAGTGTCGGGTTTCGATCCCGGTAGACCGCGAGTGACGCAATCTCAATGTCGTTTTCATTCCTCCTCGCAACAACCGTGATCGTCGATCTATAATACAGTCAACTAAATGCGAGGATCCCATCAGAAGTATTATGGACGTCCAGGACACATCAAATTCCACTGATATTCTGGATACATTTTGTCAATTTTGTGTTGAAATTCATCTACAGTAAATAAATTTACTGTGATATCGATACTGTGGGAGTGAGTTATTTAAAGATAAAACATGTGGTCTTCAATTTAAAGTATTGAAATGTAAACTAAGGAAGAAATACACTTAACTACCAATTGAAAACTCGCTTTAAAGATAATGTGTGACGTGAGAGACTAGTCGTGGTGTTATGTGCATACAACACCTCAGCCACCACCTTCACGTAGGACGTAGTATATCGTCACTCACAATCACAACACGCTAATGATGCAATAAATTGTTTGTTAACTACATTCAAATACACCTAATTAACATGGTAATTTGGTGGATTGTTTTCAACATTCTTCAATTAATTAAAAACATTATGAAGTATTTAAGATTTAGGTAATTAGATTATAAATTTTGTGAAAATGTATTTATTATGATTATCATACTGTCATTAGCTGTTATTAATAATATATAGACACAACAAACTTTTACAACTTTTACCCTGTCAGAGTGCTGCAGCTTCAACATTCATAAATATTCAAATTTTCCAAATTTTTTGGGAATTAAGAAGAGCAAACAAACACACCAAAAAGTTTGAATTTCCAACACGTCCATAAACTATATGTAACAAAATCTCAAAATATAGTTAGGGTAACATTCGTGATGTGTTGTTCAACTAACTTTCAACATAACAATAAAATACATTATATTATACACTTGAAAAATAGTACTATATTTATTACATTCCTAGCATAGCTTATAAAGTAATAAAAGCTGCTGCATGTGCAAAGTATGTTGCAATCATTGAAGTAACTAGTTGATCTCATAATTCCTTGTTGTCTCGGTGCATGCAGCAGGCAGGTCAGCGAGCTGTCACTTGGTTTATGGGCGCTAATGGAGCCTAAGTGAGCCTTGGCGACAAACACGTCGAACTGCATGTAGAAGTCTTGGCAATTTATCTCCATGCAGAGAAAGTGACACGCTTGATAAATAATATGTAGAAATTATCAACAATGGCCCACTTGAAGCGATGAACTTTAAATGGAAGAGGTGACGTTTTATTATTTTAAAATACCAACAGTTTTTTTTTTTTTTACTGCGAGTAATAAATTAACACAATATTGTCATATATATTTGAGGTTTTACTCAATGTCCTAAATTTGGCACTTTGTTGTTTACTTCAGGTATTTTTTAAAAGAGAAAGATATATTATATATAAAATAAATACACGCCTCCTCATTAAAATATTATTTATTTTTATTTTATGAAATTTGAAACGTCATATTAAAAATATTACTTTTATTATTATTAAGATTAAACCACAGAAAGAATAAAAAATTTCAGCGCTATATAAAATTAAAATAGGAACAATGATGATGCGACTGTGTATATATATAAAATAAGTAGTAGCAGTCACGTTACTGAAATAAAAAGCTATACATGAACATCATAGATAAAAGACCATCCTACAAGCGAGCTTATCATATAATCGATTACCGCTTTATCAATGTCTCCCGTCATTGGCTAATATAAAATATACGCCTTGTGCCTTCTATCAAGTAGAACTGAAAAAAATGTGACGATAACCATAAGCCTCGTCGCCGTATGTTGCGCTCTGAAAGCATTTATTCATGTGCTGGGCCCGAGTAAAGCTACGCTGAGTAAGAGCAGCCATACGTCATACCAAGTTGTGAGGAAACTCTGCGACTAAATTTGCATGAGGAGCTCGAGTAATCAGGAACTAGTTTCCGTGTTAGTCATGCCTGGGCCAACTTTTATACTCACGTGTTACATTGGTTATTTTTATCTCTTTTACTCATGCTTGTGTTCTGACGGTACTGTTTCTTCTCTCTGACATTAAGTGAATGGTCCATATAATACAATTCCTAAAAACTGTACCCTTCACTTAAATCCCATTAATGTTATTGTATCCGCATCATGATGATTATGAGTTGCATGAGAAATTGTATTGCACGTATGCCAAGAAACATTTAAATTTATGATCTATTATTATATATATAAAAAAACATTTCTTCTTATCTTGATAAAAGCCTTTGTTTACCTCTACTATATATTATTCTTTCTTTTCTTTCGTACCGTCATGTAGAATAATTATTATTGCAATAAAGGAGTACAAAGTGCATATATAGGTGTGAGGTGGGGAGAAAACGGGTCAAAAGGCATCGCCTTTTCTTATTTATTGACCTTTTATAACTATTTATTTTAATATTCACGGCTAGTTGAAGCAACCATTCATTGCTAAAATGTTTTTTATTGATTCTCTGCTGTCTCACATGATATTGCAACTGTATACACAACAATCATAATTTTTTAAAAAATACTCACCTTAGGTCATCTTAGGTGAATGTGTGACATTACTTTCGTTCATACTATTTATAATATTCAACATGTAACAATATATATCGTCCCTCGTCCGGAATAATTAGCTATCTGCCTACCACGATTTTGAGCTATCTGGAGCGCAATTATGAGCTGTAAGTAAGTATAAAATAAAGTTCAATGTTGTGCTCACCTATAAAATAGCAGATAGCTCATTATTACAATAGGATCGTAGTGGGCAGATAGCTCATTATTCCGGACGAGGGACGATATGTAATTGTGGATACAAATTCAATGAGCACCCGTCA
Organism: Siphlonurus alternatus; assembly: GCA_949825025.1. NCBI lineage: Eukaryota > Metazoa > Arthropoda > Insecta > Ephemeroptera > Siphlonuridae > Siphlonurus > Siphlonurus alternatus. The sequence continues at coordinate 20,523,655 of OX463780.1, forward strand.
TTATAATCAAATTAAATGTTGTCAACATGTATAAATAATTACTGTCGCGTATCTTATACTTGTATTAAAGATGAGTGCCAAAGCTTTACTATGGATCTATAATATGTATGATATAAAGTTATGTTTAAATAATATATAATATAATATGTAACATAATTTTATGTTTAAATTGATTCTAAATAATGTTGTATCAAAGGTTTAAAATTACCCCCTGTTCCAATTCAATAACTCAACCATTGCGAACTGTCCGAATTTCAAAGCTGTTTTTGAGTATATTGATTGACCAGTGTTATAGATAGTGACCGTTCTGATCATATTTTGATATTGTTTCAGGTGAATGGCGGCAGCCCGGCGGAGACTGCGGGTCTGCAGGCTGGCGACGCCCTCATCAAGCTTAATGACACGGATCTGTTCACACTGCGCCATAAGGAGGCCCAGGACGCTATCGTGCGCGCCGGTAACAGCTTCGAGATCACCATCCAGAGGTATGTGGTAGAATGCAGCAATTAACAAAATGCATGAAATGTGTTTATTGCCATACAAGGGGCAATACTACCTTTCATTCAGCAGCGTTATGCCGATATCAACCAACTTTCCATTGAGTCGCGGCAGGGCAATATTAGCATGTCTCCTGAATTCCTTTTTTCGTTCGAAGGAAGTCCGAAGTGTCTGGGGGTATATCTGTAATAAGGGAGTGACAGAAAAGGGACTGAAACTTTAATTTTTTAACTTCTAAGCATTCATGTGCAAGTATAATACAATAATACCAACAGATTTTTTTTTTTAGAAATGGACAACATACACATGAAAAAAATTTATTGCAGAAATGAATAGAGGGTACCAAATTGTGCTACACTGATTTTTTTCAGATTTTTTGGAGACTCGGAAATATTTTTAAATAATTATTGAAAGTCCTGTGATTTCAGTTGGCACCCCTGAATTCTTAATAAAAAGGATAGAGACTGGACGCCTATTGACGCCTCCAGGGGGCGTGGCTGCACTTTCAATAATTATTTAAAAATAGTTCTGGGTCTCAAAAAAATCTGAAAAAATTCAGAGTAGCATAATTTGGTACCCTCTATTCATTTCTGCAATAAAATTTTTTCATGCATGTTGTCCATTGAGTATTCATGCACGTTTGTGTATTTTGGATAATACTAAATTAATTAAATTTTGTTAGTAGATGTTTATCTTCTAGTAATATAGTAAAATATAGGATGACACTATTTTATAATGAAATTACAAGACCTGTTCTTTCGTTTTTAAGATAAACAGTGGTATTACCTTTTTATGGTTAGAAATAATTAAAAGGAGAAATAATATAACCACTTAAAAATAATTTACAACATTTATACATGAATCTGTAAAAGGAGGACTTTTTTGTTAATCCTTTTCAAAACCTCTGTCTGCTTTACTGACATACCCGGACATTAAAATAAACCATCACTAGCTGCATGGACTTTCTAAGTGGTAGGTGTTGCAACGTGACATCAGCACGATGCCCCGGCCGGCAGTTGGCGGACAGTACTGGAGCTCAACAAATTGCTCTCGTGTCGTGTTGTGTTCGCCAAGAGCGGGCGAGCGTCGCTATGGCAACCAACCAACGCAGATGTTTGCCACCTCTCGGACCGGTGCATTCTCAGCAAAAGGTGGTGGACCTGATTAATTGTAGGAGTTAGCTGCAGCATCAATAATATTATAGAAAAGGTTTTACTTATTACTGCATAGAATAACAATTTGAGGAAGTTGTTTATATATAATTACTTTGAATTTATTTGAAATTCTGGATCCTGCCTCTTCACCTAATTACTCATAATTATATGAGAATTTAAGCATATTGTTGAACAAATTTAATAATTATTACATTTTAAATGAAGGATTAAGTACACCGTATTTACATTAAAATTATATCCGAGGTAGAAAATAAAAATTAATAGTTTTTCACGGTACTTTATAATTACGCTTTTATTTTTTATTGCATTTATAAAACGCAAATGACGTAATAATAAACCAGAAATTAAAATTTAAAGAGATGAGTAATTGAATTTCTTATAAATCATTGACCTAATCTTCTAGTAAGTACTCTCTATACAAGTTTGTTTCTTATTGAGTTTTGAGTGACGTTAGTGTTCATGATGAACAGATAAGAAATTAATTATAATAAATTTCCATACTGCAAACAGTAACGCCATCTGTGGATTTTCCCAGTCAAATTGGCATGTAGGCAACTTGGCATACATTACTGCTGAAAGAGTTGCATAACTTGAAAGGGGTGAGTGACCGCAAGACATGATCTCATATTTAAAACTAAAAGTTAATTTTTGTAATTATTTTGTAATGTGGCGGTACATAACGTGTTGAAAGGAGTCTGTATCGACACAGAAAAGAAGAGGGTCTCGCTTCTATTTGAAGCATTTGGCCGGCATCCACTGCGCACGGCCCCAATATACTACTAGTGGTGTCGGGTGCAAATCTCGCTAATACTATTTGCATAATATTGTTACTTTATGCTCTCATAATTTACACTTAATAATGCACTTGGTAATTAGAATGATTTATTACACTTTATAAAACACTGTAGTAGACTCTGAAATCTAGAACTCGTATGATGTACTGCTCATTAAATTCAAACTGTATATAATATGTGTACAGATACTTGTACCGGTACAAACCCAATTAAATTTTATGTCCAGTGTTCCGGAATACTAAAATTTACTTTTTTGCCTTGATGGTATGTAAATTTAATATTTTTGTTCGACATTTGGAACATGGTTAACATTTTGTTATACAATTTCTACAATTTTATGATGTAAAAGAAAATTAATTTGATAATTAATGGAAAGCAGCTATATTCATTAAAATATATATAAACTTGAACTATTATACTTTAAAAATACTCCAGCACTCCAGCAGTATGTATATATTATTATTTCAAACGTTGTGGCTATTATAATAAATTTAATTTAATTGAACTTAAATTTAAACTTCAACCTATGAAACACTGTAACTTGCATTGCTAGAGTATCAGTCAGGCGTGAAAAGTGTTAGGCATGTTAGAAGAGCGGCAGAAAGAAAGTGAAATAGCGTTTTAAAATAGCCGCCACGTAACGTTATGTACTCTCCACGGATGTTAGACAGTGAGATCGTTCCGTACTGCAACAAAGGAGTGTTTATAAGATTGCACCAAAGCAGATGAAAGATATAGCCGGTCTTTGCTATAAGATATAGACTTGGCTGCTTGCTGGTGTGGTACGCCCACCCTTCGCACGTCTGCCCGGCCATGATGTCGAGAAATAGGAGGTCACACCATGAGTTGCCTCAATGACGTCACAGGCGATTTTCGTTCATCCAAGGTGACATAAAATCAGAATATACTATTCTCAAACAAACAGTAACTGCCTGCTAAAGAATTATGAAAACATACATTAAGTTAACAATTTTTCTTATTTGAGCCCAGCATAATTTTTTCCTCTGTTCTTTTTGTGTAGGCGTTGTCACTCACTCACTCACTCATTTTTTTTTTTTTTTTTTTTTTTTTTTTTTTTTTTTTTAGATGGAAGTTTTGGGCGCAATTCACGAAGCAGTTAGCCAGGGGGGTCTTCAAATAACACCAATTACAACAATATTAAAATTAGGACAGTCTTAGCGTATTCTTTATTGTTGCGCTAAGACAGTCTTAGGTTAAGTTTAGGTTAAGTGGTGTTATTTGAAGACCCCCCAGGTTTCTAACCATGCTTAGCTTAACCACGTTTAACTAAGGCGGTTTAACGTTTAATACGTAGAACAGGTATAGTTAAACGTGGTTAAGCTAAATGTGGTTAGAAACTTGGCTAACTGCTTCGTGAATCGCACCCCTTACCTCTGCCACAGGTGATTTTATTTCTCAACAAGCAATCTTGGTTTTCTTGCAAGGAAAAATTGTATGCAAAATTGTACCGTGTAATACCGGCCTAACTCTGTTTGAAAAACGTGTTTGTTCTGCATCATAAATAAGGCAAACTTCATTCTTTACAGCAATAAATCTGATTCCAATTTAAGAGCAAATTATCCTATTAGCTTTAATTTCCTCAGTCGATGAGTTTTATTAATTTTGTTGAAGGTGTATGCCGTGAATCAGTGATTCTTTTAGTTTGGTCATTATGATATATATATATTAGTATTATTAGTCCGTAATCACCTCAATAGCAACAATTAATTAAGAGAGCATTAGTGTGCTTGGGTTTAATATAATTTCAAAATAATTGTCAAGATAGTATTAACATATTAATCACGAGCTTTTCTATGTTTTTTTTTATTAGTAATAAAAGAAAAATTTCAGTAATTAAGTTAGTTAACATTATTACATCAGTTCAAGCATCACTTCTGCTTTTACATACACACAAACACTCCATCTAAACGTTATTTTTCAACAACATTCTTTCACTACTGTATACAGAGGGAGCTATATTAACAATCGTGACAACTTTACACATGTATAATAAGAAAAGCTATTTGGGGTGGTAAAACAAATGTATATATTATCCTTACCTATTGGAGTATTTTTAAGAAAAACAAAGACAGATGTTTTATTTTGAAATGTTTTATAATACGATAAAAAAATTATATTTCTATTTTGAATCCCAATTTGAGATAAGTAAGTTTTGAAGCTTATAGTTTGACTAATGAAGCTTCTGTTTATTTCTGCGGTGTTACGGCTCAAAGACGCGGAGTCGGTGGCTATGAATAGTATTGTACCGTGTCCCATGCCGAGGAGCTCATGTACCGTCCACGACAAAACTGATGCCCCCCTGCATAAGTGTGAAAACGTAGCAGCAATTGTTTCCTTCCGTCTACCCAGTAGAAAAATTAAAATTCAAGTTTGATAATGATAGACAGTAATTTCTTTCTATATTAAGAAAATAAAACATTGCAGTTCAGCTGGATTTTGATTTCCTGGTTTACATTTAAAATTTTCTTCAAAATTTATAAAAGTTTGCTAATATGTGACAATGACTACTAAAAAAAATGTATAATTTCAGGGAACATGATATATATAACATTTACAACAATAACTCTGTAAATCAGTTAGCTCCCTGTTAGCTTGACGTTTTTAATAATAGACATACAATTTTAATTATTGTCATGCAGAGTTTATATAAAAATACATATTTTTTAAGCCGCGGTAATTTAAAATTTAATGTATTTGAAAAATGTGCCCTACTAAAAGAATTATATTCACTCCATTCGTTATTTCTCATTATAATTTCCGTAGTTTGTTGCTTTAATACTCTTACGGTGTTAACAGGGGTGGTGGTACCTGGAAGCCTTTGGTGACCCCGGTGGGCAACGTCCCCAAGCCGCAGTCAGCGCCCGCTCCTCAGCAGTTCAACAACAATGTGGCCATGAACCCTGTGACCAAGACCTCGCTCGCAGCCAACAAGCAGGTCAGTACCTGATCACGTCTCTAGCTAGTCTCTGTCATTGTCAGTGGTGTGATGACTACACATCGGTGCTCAAAATGCAAGTGTTCTAATTACCACGAGGTTTTCATGCAAATATTTAGTCGAAACAGTATGAAATATAACCATGCCCTCTGTTTGGGGGTGATGTTATGCAGACTATGGTGATCATGAACTTTTTTGGCTCCTTTTTAAAACCTCTTTCCCTTATTATGTTAATTTAAGAATTAAGTTAAGTTGATGCCGTCTATTGTACGTCTTGAGTCCTTGGTTGATTTGTCAAAGCTGTAACTCTCAAAGAAAGAGATGTAGATTTGTAATTTTGGAAGAGGCTAGAAAATCGTCAATCGAGCCATTTCACAAAAGTTTAAGTTCACCACGCCTGCGTCTGCAAAGATTGCTTGAAAATACCACAAATTAGAGTTAAAGCAGGGGTAGCAGGGGTATATTATAAGGTTGCAATAACACCTCGTGAGTCTTGGGGCACTTGCATTGTAGAGCGACGAATGTATCTTGAGTATTATCTTTGCTTGAAGCTTTTTTTCTTTCCATTTAAAAATAACAATACTTAAATAATTTAGAACTTATAATTAATCACAGTAAAACAAATACTATATATTTTATTTGTGATTTTTATATATTTTAACACTATTTTAAAATAGACAATCTAATAATGTATTGTAAAATCTTTGTGTTTTGCATGTAAATTTTTATAACCTCTTACTTCTACAATTTCTTACATTCACAGGAAGTAGCTCCAATTGGTACCGGACACAATAATGTAGCGAAACCGTTCGGGGCACCGCAGGTAAGACTGTGTGTAAGAGCTAGAGACAATAAGAATAAAAAAATGCATTGTTATGAAAGACAAATCTCAATGTATCAATAGCTATTGTAGTTACAACGTGAAATGCTGAAATATGAATGCAATGCATGATCAGAAATAGGTGCAGATACGTGGAGAACAATTATTGTGTGTAAATAAGAGTAAATATTATATGCGAGAAATAAATTTTTAATCATGACATTTAAAATTCTTATTCATATTCATATTTATATTTGTATGGTGATACAAAGAGTAGCCAAGAAGATATTATCCCAAATTGGTCACAGAATATAAATAGGGTAAAATATAAAATAAAAAATAATGTCAAAATAATGATAAAATATATGTCCTACCGACTCTGAGGGCCTAGCTGGAGTGCGCTACACTTGAGGTTTGCGAACTGCACCACCTTTCCTATACCTTCTAAGGGTATGCGGGCACCCTAGTATAGGGTGATTATGCTCTCTGCGAGCCGCTCCTGACCGCCCTCCGTCCCTGTATAATTGATCCTGCTCTTGAGTAGAAAGGTTAGACATACGGAAAAAGTAACTAAAAAAAAAAAAAAAATGAAAGTAGATTGGAGCTTTCTTCCCTTGTGGCAAAACATTCCTAATTGTTTTCTGGCCAAGTCTTGGTTGTGACGTGTGTGTTTGGTGTGCAGATGAACGGCGGAGGCGAGCCGGTCAAGTCGATCGTCAACAAGCAGTACAACACCCCCGTGGGAATGTACAGCGAGGAGAACATCGCTGAGACTCTGTCCGCGCAGGCTGAGGTGCTCGCCGGGGGAGTGCTCGGGTGAGACGCTACGACGGACAAATTGTATCTTGCTTTTGATATTCTATACCGAATATTGGATCTCATAATTGCACGATAGAGTAAATTTTACTTCCACGATAAGATAATATTAAATATTTCAATAAATTTTAAAGTGATTTCTTAATGAATTTTTGGTTGTAACATAATTATACCAACGTAACGTGATATTTTAGTTCTTAAACTTAAAACAGAGGATTAAAGTAATATCATATACTCATGTTGAGACATGTCATTATTGCACTTTTTGTAACTAATACACACCGGGGGAGTAAACTAATCTATATGTGAGTGTGAGTGAACGAACCCCTATGCGTGACACCACGCCTGAATAGAAGTATATAATAATATACATTCTTACACGCCATCCCTTTGTCTCCAGGGTGAACTTCAAGAAGAACGAGCGCACTTACCAGCCCAACAACAGCGAGGTTCTGCGCATGGTGCAGGAGGTGGACCTTGGTCCTCGTGAGCAGGAGCCAGAAGGTACGGATCACGTGGATGCTCTCGCCACTGAGTACAAAGAGAACCTGAGGAACCTTCGAAATGCTGCGGACGTTCAGTCGCACTCCTTCAGACGACTGCAGGCTATGCTGGACAGTGAGCAAGGTAGGTACAACCCCTTCATCCCGCCTGCATGCAATCCATCGCGAACCGAAGCTAGCTGTACAACTTGGGGTGGATAGAACGTTACCCCTACTCAATTTAAACGTCATACAGTCTATGGAGGTGTAAAATCTGTTTGGAAATGATTTGACTTGGTGCTATTTTTGAGTGCATCATGTTTTAATTGTTTGTATCTTTATCTGCTTTTAGCTGTGAAGCTAAAATTTCAGTGAAAATGCCAGTGGGGTAACGTTGTGACTGCAAGGATGAGATGCATACAGTAAAAGTAAAAAAATATTGGCTTTGTTTTATTTGCAGGTAAAAGCATTAAAAAATTAATAATTTTGTCATTTTTCAAAACTTTTTTTTTAATCTACGTAGTACAGTACTGTACATTATTCGAAAACAGCTTTTAAAGCTTTTTTTTTTATTATTATTATTTTGTAACTGTATATTTTATTCTTTTGTATGACTGGTAATTTTTATTAACTAGATACTAGATACACTGTAAGAGATGCTCATTTTTTTTTAGTTCTTTGAAAAGGCTTGTTTCATATTTTTAATGACCTCTTAATTGTGCTGAGCAAATAAATATTGATTATAGTCTGAGGTTTGAGTGGCATTTATATATTATATTTATCTGACCAATTATTGTAATTATTAACAATGCTTGATCACAATTATACTGTGCATAATATTATAATTATACTTTCGTAAAAAGTTGTGAAATATTGTTATTATATTTTAGAAAATGTGCTTGCTTCATTTACAACTGCAGGATCTAGATAAAAAATACAATGCTTATGGGTGGTATAAAAATATAATATAACTAAATTTGATGATTTAAATTTTATTTAAATTTTTTAATTGGAGAAGAGAATGTGTGAGGGATGAATTCATTTTGCAAAAATATTAATTGCTTTGGGTATTGTTAGTGAAATCCATGCATTAATTAATTTGGAGGTAACAAATAACGGGTTCAATTTGAAGGAAGGTGATGCTTTTGGCTTGGACGTAACATTGCTTTATTTATTGTGACGTCACTGGTGTCGGACCTCTGTTTGAAAATGTGACGTCACGTGTCCTTGTCAATACCACGTGACACCATTGAGTGTATGAAATGATATCACGTGATGTCACCAATGTCACGTGTGACGTCATGGTGTTGGGTCTATGCCGAGTTGCTATCCGCCGACTGCTAACCATCTTTCCCACTAACGCTCACATGGTGAAGGGCTGTCTGGTGGTGATCACCTGGTGCTCACCGGGTGCTGAGGGACTCAGGTAGGTGTCTTTGAGTGTCGGGGTGAAGTGGAGCATGGCATGAAGGAAGAAGTGTTCTTGGTTCAAAGGGTTATATGACATGTCTGTGTGTCTCTTCTTCATTTCTGTGTTGCGGGAAAATATGATTTAATAAATAATAAATTAATGATATCTTCAGCAGATATGTTTATTTCGATGTATTAATTAGTTGCACCCATCTTAAAATCTAGACAAATATTATAGTAAAATGTGTTATTAATAAAATAATATAAGATATTAAGTAAAAAATTATTTTTTTTAACAAGTATGTTACTATCAAAATTAATATTATTTACTCTGATATTTTTAAAACAATGAAATTATGAATTAATTGCATAACGATTCTAGAATCATAATATTAATGGTATATTTAACAATTACAATTGACTGAAGAATACTTACTGTTAGTAATGAAATCATTACGTTAGCTTGTATTGCACTTGTATGGGTTTGTTGCATGAAGTGTTCCAACTGTATTGATTGTGTTACACTGACTCATGATCGCATCACTCACCGCACACTCTGCTGCTAACTCTGACGTCACGTGCCACTGTCACCACGTGCAGATACCGCCTTCGCGCCTGTCGCCGGCCTCCGCAGGGTTGCCGCCCCCGAGACGAAGCCCGCCCCCGTCTCCGCGCAGAGCGGCAATAAGACTCAGCTGCCCCCGGGACAAAACATTTGCTCCGAGTGTGAGAGGCTCATTGTGTAAGTTGCCACAGTATTAGTATGAATTTCAAATTAGTAAATCAATTAATATCATAAATCATAACAAAGATAATATAAACTACACAAATAATCTCTAATATAGATAATTATATAATTATATTTTTTCCTTCATTTAAAATCATACAATATTATTTCAATTATAATGGAAATAAAAGCTGTAAATCTTTTTAATATCTCTTTCGTAAATTTTATACAAAGTTTAAAAGCAGACAAAATATCATTTGACATTTTCTAAAAGAATAATCATCTTTCATCTTTTCATTACCTCAAGTTATACTAGTTAGGTATACAACATAATCTTACTTTCGTCAATAGATCATATTATTTACGATTATTTTCATCAAAACTTTCGATCATCAATACATATATGCACGATTCATAGATTCAATGATTTAATGGACACTTTGGTCGGCTTATAGCGGCGTGTTTGTACGCATCAAGGAGAAGAACCTTCACGTGGAATGTTTCAAATGCGCGACGTGCGGTGCCTCGCTCAAGAACGTGGGTAAGTTAATTCACATCGCGCCATGTACAGCACCACAACACTGACATTGTGTACCAGAAGTGTTCTTGTGCATGAAGTGTGCTGGTTTCTGTGGCGTCCCAATCTGATCGTGGTCCCCATCAGCTCACCTTTCGTCTCTCCTCAGGCTACTACAACATCGGCACCAAGCTGTACTGTGATGTGCACGCCAAGATGGCTGCTCGTCAGCAGCCGCCTGGACCAAACCTCGAGCCCGTCACTGTGCCACCGTGAGTATCTAGCAGACCCCTCTCCTTCAAATATTATTAAATAAAACGGAATTCAATGAAAATTATAATTGAGATCTTGCATTAGAAATATACAAAATTATCTGTTGTTGTTTTAAAACAAACAAGCAAATTATTATAATTATCTTAAATTTTGATGTACTCTGTGTACATACAACATGCAATTAATCCTATATTAAAATTTCTGTAACTTTGCAGTAAAATTAGAAATAGCTCATTCTATAATATGCAATGATGACATCGACTTGAATTTATTGTTAATTAAGTCAAAGAAATTTAAATACTTAAATAGGAGAATTTGAGACACATTCTTTTTTTTATAATCTCCAACTTAAATTTCTTCATTAAAATTTTCTGTTAGTTTAGTTTATTTTTTTTTTTTTCAAAATTTTTGGTAAAAAAAAAGCACGTTTAAACTTCAACAATCTATCTTATTTCATATAAATCATATAAATAATTAAGTGCAAGACGTATTGCGCGAAATATAATAGACCCAATTTGAAGCCTTATTATCTTCATTTTTTTTTTTTTTTTTTAAGTCAAGATCTTCTTGAAAATCGTCAATGCAAAAAAGATTTATATATAATTATAAAAAAAATTTATTACAAAAAACTCTAGTAAATTTCAACTGGCTAAACATGCCATATTTCTATAATTAGAACTAACTGTAGCCTCGTTTATAGCAGACGCAATATTCCTAATAATTCAAGACTTCCGTCTCTCATATAGACGAATCTTTCAAGTTCAAAATTGTTTGTACTTTCCTGGTCCATCATTATCTTGGCTGGTTCTTGCAAGGGGATCAAGGAATAAGTTAATGACGTTTTTCTCCTTCAGCGGCCAGCGCCCGCTCCCAGGCTCCATCTCCGCGGGTCTCGCTGCCGCCACGCAGAACGTGCAGTCGTCCACCGCAGTGACGACCACGCAGCAACAAACACAGCAGCAGTTCCAACAGCAGCAGTTCCAGCAGCAACAAGTGTTCCAGCAACAGCAGGTGTCACAGCAGGTGTCGTTCCAGCAGCAGCAGCAGGCGTCACAACAGGTGTTCCAGCAACAACAACAGCAGATGTCACCTCAAGCCAACACCATGGCACCCATGCCCTTCCATGTGAGTAATGTGTGTCAGATTTTAATAATAAGTTAGTAAGATGGGGGTGATGGAAAACGAGGGATTGTCGTCCATTTTTTCCAGTATTTTTAGAAGTCATGCTTCCAAATTATATAACGGAGTCCCTGTAAATTTGATATAGAAATAGAAATAATTAATTAAAATGAAATGAAAATGAAATGAAATAATCTTTATTTAGCTTTCGCTATTTAAATACATAATAGTTGTAGTTACATATTAATTAATTGATTTTACAACAACATATAAAAATTTGTTTCATAATTTTTTATGCCTACAGAACGAACCAATATATTAAAACAGAAATAGCAAAATGCCAATTAACATATCAGATAGTTTTACAAATAATTACTTACACAATGAATATATATATAATTAACTGCTATAGGGAAATCTTTCATTCACATATATAATACATAGCCTTTTAAACATTTTTTTATTGTGACATATTTTTATATTATCTGGTAGTTCATTGAACAAATTTTTTCCACAGTTATAAAATAAAATAATAATTATGTCTTGATAAGAAGCAATGAAAATAATGTAACATAATTTTACCACATGAGATCATCAGCTCACAAAAAAAAAAAAAAAAAAGACTATTACAAGTTAAATTTTGACATGATATTCATTAAATCAACACCTGAAACGTAGACATGACACTTGTAGTTTATCCGGTTTCGGAATCTGACGGTCTCATATTGTGTCCATTTTGCTATATCTATTGCTTTTATAAGTAATAATAAAAAAAGTTATCTTGGTGACATTTTGTGGCATTATAAATTTGTAATGAGCTGTATAATAGCCTTTTATACTGTAGTTTTATGCAATGTGTGTTATCAGCTTATTATAAATAAATACATAAAAAAACATACAGCTCGAATGAAATGCCACACGTGTTATGTTGCTCGCTTCTCAAAGGCAGGGTTCGTGTCTGACTTTCAGGCTCCAAGGCGGGGAACCTCCCATGTGACCGCACCTCGCACCTTCGTGCAGGTACCCAAATTTCAGGGTTGTGGTTCGCAGCTCGGCCGCGGCGCTTCGATCGTTCAATTAACCCGTCTTAAAAGCTTCATATATTAATCCGTTTTGATCGGCGTGATATTTCTCCCTCAAGAGAAAAAAATAATTGGTAGAATAACATCAAAATTTTAATGACGTAAAGTTGGGCTTACATGAGACTCAAACCCCAAGCTAAAACTCGCTGATAAAAATGTGATACCTTTTGCAGCTTAATTGTTTTTTATTGCATGGTGATATTTCAGCTTTTTTAACTATTAATGATGCTTTATAAATAGCAGCAACTAAAATACAGATTAATATTTTAAACAAATATATACATATATAATACAGATCTTATATACACAGCAAATAATTAAACGTCTTTTTAATATGATCACTATACATATACAGTATATTATGTTATTGTGATTCAGTTATAGGATAGATATATTACACATGTAATACACTATATTACACCTAAGTGATAATTCTCTATATATAGTTGGGTTCAATTTTTGGTTTAAGGAAAATATAAACACAAAAACATCATCCAATCATCTTATCTATATAGATAAGTACTATAATATGTTTCTATAATTAATTGTTTTTCTTGAGTTTTTCATTTTTAATTTTACTTCAAGATTTTTTTTTTTTTTTATTATCAGGCATTTATAATGGAAGATAGATTCTCTCAATGGAGGAGGAGGAAAGGGGTGTTTTTATTTATTAGGAAGGGGGAAGAGAAGCGCAATTACCTGGATTATCCCTGATAGAGAAACAGTCACAAAAAATATTTAAATGCTGCGTAAAACTTAAAACAGAGGCGAGCTCAAATTAACTGTTAAAAAGGTACACTCTTCGCTTTGGAAAATTTCCCACTTGCAGCCCTGTTAATCACCATGCCCTGTGCTATTCTTACGGGACAACGTGATTAACAAGGCCACAAAGGGAAATTTTCCAAGGCGATGACTGTACACAAATTAATTTGATTGGCTTTTCACTATGTCTTTAAAATGAAGACATTTTATTTTTTATTTACTACATATAACATACATAATATTTGTTCTAGAATTGTCTTTATTATTTTAATTGAAAATTCTAGTAATGTATAGGAATTTGATTTGGAAACTAATAACAAAAATAACAAGTTTTAAAGAATTAGTAAAAACTGAGTGCTGGCTATAACTTACAATTTTCAGTTTTATAGAATATAGTCCTAATGCTTATTTTTACTTTACCATAAATACCATAATATATATTATGCTTCGTTTTGCTGAAATATTGCACACAGAAAGTATGAATACTTTGCAATTTCAAATTTCACACAACTAAAAGACAGTTACAATTTATACTGTGAACAACATACTTACAGTTTTTCAATATCACACCAATTCAACTTTAAGAATATCTTAAATTATCTATCTGTGTGCAAAAAGCGCTTCCGCAGTTAAATTTATTTTACATTTCTGCTGGAACGAGTCTGGTCTTCATTTGTTTGCATTTGAATTCAATACTTACCATTTTATGGTTCAGTTCAACAAAATAATTAAAAAGTCTTCCTTAATATTGGATTATGCGACTTGTTTAATATGCACGAAAACAGAGTAAGTTATATACATAAGACGGGGGTATTTTCCTCGATCACCATTCATGTCCCTCTGTTGCATATGGAGCTTGCTCTATTTTGATGCTGAACAAGTTGCCTAGCCTTACGGAAAAATTACATGAAAACCCACATAACAAATCCCTAATATGATCATAATGAAACAAATACCATAAAATACAAAATTAATAAAAAATATATAATATACATAAATATCTAAAAATTGAACGTCTGAGAGAATTAAATTATTCTACTTCAGTACAGTTAAATTAATTTGATATTCCTTCCGGAAGTAGCCGGAAGTGAGAGATTTCTGACCTTTCTATTCGTATTTTCATTTTAAAATTTTGGCTACAGGTTTGCAAGAAGAGTACTAACAGGTTTGCAAATTTTCAAGACTCAGATTTGAATAAGATGACTAGAAAACTTTCACTTCCGGCTACTTCTGGCAGGAAAATTAAATTAATTTGACTGTACTTCCAGTCGGAACATAAAATCAATTTGACTGTACCTCTCTTCACCGTACAATCCGTGTCTGATGCACCCTGCCTTTTCCATAGAACCCGACTCCGCCATCGTCCGCCCCCGTGGCATCGGCCCCCAAGCCGTTCTTCGCGCCACCGCCTCCACAATTGAGCAGTGCTGCTTTGAACAAGCCGATCGGAGGTACGTGATAGTGGCATGAACATAGGACAGGCAATGTTATGCTGCGTGGCATGATATCCATGATGAAATGTCTCTTCAATAGTGTTCGTTTTAGATTGCATTTTTATTGCAATTGTAAACCTGCAACATTTGACCCCTTGTTTTCTAATCATTCCCAGGTGGTTTTCAATCTTCAACCCTCAATAAGCCTGTACACTCCAGACCAGGTAAACATAATATATACCTACATAGTTAATTTATTACATGGATAATATGGATATATTATTAAATTAAGTTATTTTAAAATTATTTTATCTGTATTGGAATAATCTGTAGCTTAAATTTACAAACATTTAAAAATAATTTCTGCCTTTTAAATTTTTAACTCACAGTCAGAACTCAGAAGCAAAGCTTTTTAATATTTTATTTTTATTTTCTCAAAACCAATAAATAGTATAATATTCTTGCTGGTAATAAAATTTATATTCATTGTTTTGAGCAAGTGAAAATTCGTATCATGCTAAAATATACACGCAGATCTGCAGCAATATAAATTTAAAGGTATTTAATAATGTTAGCTAACACTTTGCTACTTAGCTTGTAATAATTTTCATAAAAAAACTTATTTTGAAACCTGTATTTTTTGAAATAATTATTCTAGGAGTAATTTTAAAAGTAACCGTTTTATGTTGTTATTATACTAATTAGCGTAATTTATATAAAAAAGAAAACAAGTTCAAAATAATTTGTACTTCAACTAAACTTTTAAAACAAAACCTTGAACACTTTCCTTTGCCTTGATATAACATGAATGTCATGCAACTTATGTAATGCAAAACCCACATCAACATACACTTATGCTGGAATCACGCATGCTTATGGGACTATGTTTGCACAACAATTTATCCAAAACTGATTTATGCATATTATTTTGTTGCTTGCGTTCATTGTTTTTCATATTTTATGTCTTGCATTTTAATATTTTTCTAATGTGAGTATCTGCAACCTTTCACAATGCACTTTTTATAAAAGCATTTGCATGCTAGCAGAAAAATGATGGGCATATATTACAATAATTTGCCTCATTTTAAAAAATAAAATCCATGTTTTTCTTTGTGTAAACAATGTTGACGTACAACTACAACTTCATATTTTTTTGTTTTAATTTTTAAGCTCTATGTTCAACAATTTCAGTGCCCTGTAAACAAATATAAAAACTTTTGAGAGCTGCTATATGTATACATCCTAAAGCTTTTCTGATTTGAATTTTTTGTTAATACTCAACAACATCATAACTATTATGTTTTTCTCTATATTTGTACAGTATAATTAGCACTTATTGTGTGTTTGAATATTAGGTTTGATTTTTAAATACATATTTATAAAAAAAATTTTAACTAGATGTAGATTAAATTGAATTTATATATATATATATATATATATATATATATATATATATATATATATATATATATATATATATATATAATACTTAATTAGATGCATAAATCAATAAATAACGTTGAGAAGTTTAAACTAAAATTGTTGTAAATAACATTTTCTGTAGTAATGTTTCCATCTTTCTTTTTTCTTTCAGAATACAAATCTTTTAACCTCACCCCTCGACCTTTTTCCCTGTGTATTAATTAGTAGCTCTCAAAAGTTGATTTCGCTGCTTCCAATTATTAAATAAATTATTTACCGAGCTAAAGAAAAAATGGCATGGCTATTATAAAAATTTCGTTTGTTGTTTATTTGTAATGTTCGTGATTGTCGAAACATATTTTTTCTTTCATATTTTCTTTCTTCTCCACTATTTTACGTAAAAGAATCAAGAGACACGTATTTTGAGAACTATTTTTTCTCTAATTTCCTTTAAATATATATTTTTTTAAATTGTTTCATTTCTAACAGAAACCAAAAAATTTTGAAGCATGTTCATAAATACACAATATGTTCAAGAATGAGAATCGATTGTGCATTTACGAATATATACCTCCTCCTATATTATGGAAATATTGATCACAAGTCAATGGTATTTTTTTTTTCATTGATTATAAACTTAGTTGATGGTTTTAATGCTTCTTTATTACAGTTAAAAGTTCTAGACTTTTCTTAACGTATTTTCAATATTATGAAATACGTTCTTAGAACATTAATTTAACGCCTGCTAGCAAGAACAAACTGCATTTTACATTAAATTCTTAGGCTCCCTCCGACTCTCTGCTTCATTTACAAAAGCACAATATAAAAGCTAGATCTATTCTACCCTTTATCTGCACTGAGCTTAATATTTAAATTTATAGCATGTTACAGTTTTTAATATAAATAAGCTGTAAACTTATGATTAAAACTTTTAACTGTGATTAAAATTAGTAAACTACTTTATGTATGATAAAAAATAATGTGTGATGTACATGACTATTATTATTTAGGGTAGAGCACTGGCAGCTTAAACTAATTATTTTTTATGCTTCTTTTTTCTATTCCTATCCTATTTTTTAACAATTTTCTGCACTAATATGCTAACTGCTTCCGCTTCTGTCTAACAATGGCTGACTGATTTGATAAAAAAAAGCCCCTAAGTTTGTTTGGCCACCCCCAAGACCTGAGGAAGAGGACCCCATGATTACCGGTCCTACGGCCACCCCTATTTACATCAACCCTATGGAACCAACACCCCTTGAACGTCCCCCTCCTCCTCCACCTCCAATGGTGGTTCAAAACTCCCAGGGCAAGGCCACTATCATTGCCCCCGTGAAACCTCCCCAAACTATCGCTCCCGCCCCCGTGGAGCGTGGACCTCCAGTACACCCTCCTTTGTCCCTGCATCCCCCCACTCAGCCCGCGCGTCCCGTGTCACCCATGGTGTACGCACTGACAACCGCTTCAGATCAGCCTTACAACCTTCGTGGCAGCCCCACCTTCAGTCAGGAGCCCCAGAGAAAGGGTCACTCACTTGCTGCTCAGCAACAGCAACAACTGCCTAACTTCCAACCTTCCTTCGATGTGCCACCTCAACCATACCAGAACCAGCAGTTCCAGGCTCCTAAGCCTATCCATCCCGTGCAGCCTCCAAAATTAGCCGCTCCTCAGCCTCAGAGACCTGCCCCGCAATCCCAGCAGTTCGCACCCCAACCCCAACAAATCGCTCCTCAGCGACAAGAACAATTCAGTCCTCAACAACAACAATTCAGTCCTCAACAAGTTGCTCCTCAACAGCAACAATTTGCTCCTCAACAGCAACAGTTTGCTCCCCAACAGCAACAATTTGCTCCCCAACCCCAGCAGCAACAATTGGCTCCTCAGCCACAAGCACAAGCTCCCAGACCTCAACCTCCTCCCTTCCATCCTATTCCAGCCCAGCAACCATCCGCTCCCGTGGTGCGAGATATTCCCGTGAAGGTGGAACCCCGTCCAGTGCCAGCCCTAATCCCCGCTGCTATGACCGCCCCTGCTCGTCCACTCTCTCCCCTCCCCGAGCTTGCCCCTCTGTTGCCCAGGCAGACCTTCCCCCCTCCTGCCCCCATCAACTTCCCCTCAGCTGCTAGTTTGGCCTCGCCAGTATCTCAGGTCCCCCGTGCACCATCTCCACTCCCGGCCTTGTCCACCATCCCTGCCAAGCAAACGTTCCCTCCCCCGGCCCCGATCAATCTGAGCAAGGCCTTGGCTTCGGCCGTGGCTGCGGCCCCCAAGGCTCCAGCAGTGACCGCCCCGGCCCCCCCTGCCCCAGGACCTGGCGCGGCCGCTGCTCCCGGTGGTGGCAACCCCAAGGGTGGCAGTGTGGCAGGCGCCACGGCCCCGCGGCGAGGACGCGGAGTGCTGACTGCTCCGGTGACGGGAGGAGGACGAGTTCCTCTGTGCGGCATGTGCCAGGGCCAGATCAGGTAGCACCGCGTGCCAGTGTCATATGCTTGTCACAAACTAACCGCACAAGAATCTTCACAGGGATAAGACTAAACACACGACTTAGCTTTTAAAAATTATATTTGAACACTTTCAATCTCCAAATATATACGACAGTTAATTTTACTTATTATCCCTCATAACTTATAATAGTAATAGTTGTTTATTCAATTTACTCAAATAGTAGTTAAGTTGTGAAAGATGAAATATTTTGTATTTTAAACCTGTGTTTAGTTTATTCTTTGTGAAGATCTGATACACTTTGACGCATGATATTAACGTGGCATTGTGCTTCTTCTTCTTAATAACAAATTTCAGCTGACAGATCGAAGCTGATCGACGATTAGTATGGAATTTGATGTTGTAACGTAAAAGGTTTCTTTCACAATGGACGTAACGTTACGTTCATTGTGCACGTGCCTGCATGTTTGTTTGACGTCGTGTTTGCCGCACGTCTGTGTGTAGAGTCGGACGTGAGCACCCTACGAGAGGGCGTCGACAAGAAGGAGTACCCGATTTGTAACAAGTGTGACAAGCAGATCACCAAGTGAGTATCATTGTTGTCGCAGTTCTTAGCATGGAGTGTTAAATAAAAATACCTATTTTATTTTACATTCATTGAATAACAGTTTAAATTACGCTTTTTTAATGTTTTTATTTTGTTATTAACATTTTTTTTAATATTAAAATAAACAAATTCGTTGAAGCATTTAAAATTAGTTAGCAGATTCTATCATGAGTTAGTGACGTTTCTCTTTTCAAATATTTGGTATTGTGATGCAGTATTATACTAATTTAGATATTAAAATTCATACTTTCACATGAATGTAACTATATAAATTGATTATTTTTTTATGAAATATTTCCCAAATTAAGAGGAAAAGAATTTTCGATAGCAGTTATTCTATAAAAAATATGCAAATTATCAATTCAGCCCTTGATTGTTTCCTCTATCGAACAAAGCTTAGAATAATCTTATATCTTCATTATGCTAACTCGCCCGTTGCTTGTGACAGAGGCCCGTTCATCACCGCACTGGGCAAGACTTGGTGCCCCGACCATTTCATCTGCGTGAACGCTCAGTGCCAGCGACAGCTGCAGGACTGCGGCTTCGTGGAGGAGAAGGGCGAGCTGTACTGCGAGTTCTGCTTTGAGCAGTTCCTTGCGCCGCCCTGCGACAAGTGTCACAAGAAGATCAAGGGGGTGAGTCACCTGTCTGTGAAAATACGTAAATAAAACAAGTTGATTTATTTCAAAACTGCAATTTTTGGAATTCATATTTTCACGTTTTTGCATGGAAACATAAGAGGGGGAAAAAGAGAAGCACACTTTGTCAATACTTGATCAAATAAAATTTTCAGTTTTAACGAGTATTTGATTTAATGTAAATTAAAAATATAGTATTAACATCAAATATTTTATTGCTGCATACCTGAATAAGGTGAGAAATCTGAAAATCTCTTGTAATTTAGAATGAAATACTTATGTCTTGTACGTGAAAAAAAGCTGTTTTAGCTGTGCCTCGTATATTAAAATACAGGTGCTCAGCTCAATCAATAGCAAAATAGTTGTACTACTATAGCTGATCCAGCTAAGTTTTGATGTTTTGATACAAAGACCAGTTGAAAAAGGTAATTTTTACCTAGGATGCCAAGTAAAGTTATTCAGTTTATTTTGTTGACACATCTATTTATTTTGTTGATCTTTTGAAGACGATTAAATATTTGAGTTTTGAATCAATAGGCCTGTTCGTAAACCCTGTTCGGTGTACATTTTCTACACCCGATCGACCTTATGTACATGTGCATAAGGTCGATTGGGTGCAGAAAGTGCACACCGAACAGGGTTTACGAACAGGCCTCGTATCTCTCTTCAAAACCTAGATTTTTAAAAAGTTCACGGCTTGAGAAAATAATTAAGTGCGATGTTTTCCCCCGCAGGATTGCCTGAACGCGATCGGCAAGCACTTCCACCCCGAGTGCTTCGTGTGCGCGTACTGCAGCAAGCTGTTCGGTAACAACCCCTTCTTCCTCGAGGACGGTCTGGCCTACTGCGAGAGTGGTGAGTGACCTTGAATTTAACCTTCAGAAGCGCAAAGAATGTCAAGTGATATATTTTTTTTTATTATTTGCATTATATATTAAATTTATCGTACGATTAGAAGCTTTCACAGGAACTGTTTTGCACTGTTGTACGAAATAGAAATCAGATTATTTCTATCAAATCTTATAAATTGTATTGATAACCTGCAGGTATTGAATAACAGGAGAGTTAGACAGTCAATATTGTTAAAAGTACCTACAAGGGTTATTTATTGTAATTAATTTTTATTATAATTATATAGCACATTAGTCATTATGTTCGAATGGACAACCTGCATGACAATTTTTTATTGCTGAATAGAGGGTACTAAATTATGCTACTCTGATTTTTTTTTTCAGATTTTTTTTAACTATCTTTAAATAATTATTGAAAGTGCGACCACGCCCCCTGGAGGCGTATATTTTTTATTAAGGATTCAGGGATGCCAACTTAACTTACAAAACTTTCAATAATTATTCAAAATAGTTCCGGGACTCAAAAAATTTTGAAAAAATTAGAATAGCATAATTTGGTACCCTCTATTCATTTCTGTAATAATTTATATATATTATATATATATATATATATATATATATATATATATATATATATATATATATATATATATACACATATATGTTATCCATTTACTCAAAAATTATTTTTACTATAGTTCATCATTGAGCAATAATAATAAAAAACAAGTAATTTAACCAAACAATTACAAAATATTTACCTTGATGGATTATTCCACTGGGGAGTTAACATCAGCATTAAGATGCTATTGTTCCTGCTGTGTACCTAACTTGCTTAATTTGGATGTTGAACAAGTTGCCTAACCTAAAGGCGAGATGGTCTGGCAAGACCAAGGCACGCAAAGAGTCGTGTGTTCTCCAGAACGTTTATTTACCCAAATTAACGTTGTTTCAGATTGGAACGAGCTGTTCACCACCAAGTGCTTCGCATGCGGCTTCCCCATCGAGGCCGGCGACCGCTGGGTGGAGGCCCTCAACAACAACTACCACAGCCAGTGCTTCAACTGCACGGTGCGTACCAGCTAGCAATGATAAATATCTCAGTATCACTGTAGCAATACATATATAGAATAATATCACTCCATCACATCTTACTAACAGCTCACAGCAAGTTCAGTTGTCTCAAAATTACGTTTCTCAGATACGACAGATATTCAGAGTTAAAGAGAAAAAAATACAAAATATCATCTTCGCAAGACTATCACAAAGATATTTCACATAAAAATAAATACAATTTTAATTACTCTCCGAACTCAGAAAATAATCAAACAATGAAAACAAACATAAATGAGTTGTAAACTTTAATTCAGGCTTAAGTTTGTTGATTTCGATTATTGCAACAATCAAAATCAACAAATTTAATTACGCCTGGATTAAAGTTAGACCTCATCTATGTAATTTGGTGATATTTTTTTTATACTGTCGTTGTAGTTTCTACTGTGACTTTACATAAATAAATATTGCCTAGTTTATATATTTTTCTTGCACATTACTGATTCACCTCCACAAACATATTTTTTAAACCCTAGAATTCCTCTCTCATCATCCATGGGACTTCACCCCTGATGTTCTCCTCCGATTATGTTTCAGATGTGCAAGAAGAATCTGGAGGGACAGAGCTTCTTCGCCAAGCAGGGACGTCCCTTCTGCAAAACTCACGCCCGTTAAGTGGAGAACAAGCAGGGGAGCTGACCACGAGTCTTCGTCAAGAACGCTGTAATATTCTAATGCCAAACTATTACTTTATACCATAAAGATTTGTGTTGGTTAAAAATTGCTATTTAAGAGAGCCTTAAAATTACTCTCGTAACAAATCTTTTTTAGCAATTGTAATTTTCAATTACTATTTTAAGATTTGTCAGTCAAGTTTTAAGAACAAAAAATACCGGTTGATATTCTGGTATAAATATAAGATGAAAATATTATTAAAATTATCTTAATAACCCAATTCTTGTAAAAGTATAAAAAAAAATCCTACCAAAACTAATTTACATTTGCTTTTAATATTTCACATTTTATAAATACAGAATAATAATACATACATGTTATTTACTGTTATTTAAATAAATTACATTATTATAATTCTGCACTTTAAAAATGTTTTTATATAGTTATTCATGTACTTTTTTTTATCATGATGTTATGCATGTCGGGTGCGCAAAATAAGTAAAATATTTTAGCTTGTACATATTGTTTTACGTTAATGGCAAATATTTAATGAAAAATTCTGTACCAAAAAATTTTTTCATTAAAAATTACCACAAGAAAATGTTTTTTAGAGTGGCTTGATATTAAAACCTCAGTAATTTGATTTTCGAGTCTGACGTTTTTCTATCTTAAAGTTTTGTCCAATTTTAATTATAAATTTAATTATTATTCTCGTTGTTTTTAATATTGCGGTCTGTTGCCATTTCATCGTCTTCAAAGTTTGCTTACTTGTCTTATTTAATAGTTTGTTAGTTACAAAATAAATAAAAGTTTATGAATTTTCTTCGCATAATAATTTTGATAATTTACCAAAAAAGAAATCAAAATATAACGGTGCCAAATAATTAGAAATACATGTCAATTATGTATGGAGTGTTATTTATTATATTTTAGCTGTCAATAAAAATTATATATAATACAAAAATTACAACATTATTTATTCTAATTTTCCTAAATATTATAGCATATTTTGTTACGTTATTTTTTTAACGTGAAATTTTTGTAGCATAAACAATGTTTTCTAACATTAAGCCAACTAAACGTTGTTTTCCTTATCGATTCGCCCATTATTTAGACACCACTTAACAGTAGGCTCATCAGAGGTTTTGACTAAAAATTACACAAAACGCCCAGCTCATTTTAAAAGTCCCTGAAATTTTTAGTAATGCATTTTTCGATGATAACGCAAGCTCTCAATTCATTAGACGCCATGATTGGTCAAGACAGGTCCATGCTACAGTCCAGAAACTCCTCTTAAGAGTGATTTTATCGTTGCAGTATAATAATATATAAAAGCATAATATTTATATAAAAAAAGTCGAGCTCTAGAATCAAGCAATTTTTAGTACAATTAACTATTATTTAATAACAACACAACAGTAGTACTATAAATTATGCTTTTTTAACAACTAATTTCAATGAATATCGGTCTATTATAAATAGTCTACGAATAATTTAGATTAAAAATTAAATAATATGAATGTGATGGCCAGTTTTATACTCTCTCTCTCTCTCTCTCTCTCTCTCTCTCTCTCTCTCTCTCTCTCTCTCTCTCTCTCTCTCTCCACGGTAGTCAAATTAATGGCTGCTGGCGCCAAGGTGCGAATCTGACCTGAAGGGAAGGGAAGAGGCGAGGAAAGTGGCGCCGTGCTCGCAACCAATGTTGATTCAGGAAGGACAATATGGTCCATGTTATTTCCACATATTGGCCATCATCCACATTCCTATACCTCCACTTCGTTCCTCATGTTCCTCATATGTTATATTAAAGGTGATAAATATAATTGAAATATCCTTACACATTACATACACAGAAATTTTGGTAATGCAGCCCTTTCCCCCCCCCCTTTTTTTAAAGAATGAGCCCTTTCAAAAATAATTTTTCTTTAAAGAAAGAAATCGAAGTTTTGAAATCTGACTGATACAAAAATATAATTATATAGTCTCTCTCTCTCTCTCTCTCTCTCTCTCTCTCTCTCTCTCTCTCTCTCTCTCTCTCTCTCTCTCTCTCTCTCTCTCTCTCTCATAAAAATCTGTAACTTTTATTATTTTAACAAACTAACTGAACAACTTTCTTTCAAAATAATATTATATTATACATTCAAAACAACATTACAAACTTTGAAAATTATTTATTTACATTAAATTAAATTTATATTGAATTCGTTATTTTAATTTTAGATTTTCACAATGAAATGTTTTTAAATGTTTCATATAAACATGTTAGCACTATGGTAGATTGCTTTTAATTCTATTATTTTATTTAACACCTATCAGTCCTATCACGAGGTTGCCGTACGTGCGTCATTGATTTAAAAAAAAAACACGTTGTTAATTATTGCGACGCAGATTGTGTCTCCCCTGCTTGAGTCACTGCTGCCACCCACGTCTTCAGGGTCCCCTACAGCTCCTCAAGGGGCAACTCCAGCCTCGCTCGACCGCGGCTGCTGCTTGGTGGCGCTGCGGGACGTTCGAGGCTTGAGGTCTATTTGTGTCTCGGCGCCGCCCCTCTGTAGCAGAAACTACACATGCCTGGGACGTGACTCACGTGCCTGCTGCTACTGCTGCCTTTACATTGCTGCAAAGCACGCGGCAATCAAGAGCTACTAATTGCTTTCAACACGCGTTCATGCAACTTAGGAATGCAACTTGCACGGGCAAATGATTTTCAATGCACTGGTAAACAAGTTTACTTGCCAGTATTCAGTGCAGTAATTTTATTTTATGACTTTATTACTTAAGCTTTTAAAGTTTAAAGTTATTATTTTTTTAAATAGTATTTTTGGTCTATAGAGTCGCAAAAAATATCCATATATAATTATTTTCACATTTAAATTTTTTCAATGAAAAGATTTATTATTTATTATTTTGTCTCGAAGATGTCTAATCATGTACTGGTAATGTTGTCTGATTTTAATTTATCATATTTTTTGGCACTGACAGAGCCTGTTCACAATACGAGGTTCAATTTTCTCGCATACATTATTTCAAATCAGTTTATACCTCAAATAAGCATTTCCTTTCCTCTCCATATTAATTGTGACATGAGAGACACATAATTATTATGTAACTGCGTAACTGCTAGAAATAATGGCTGATCTTTGCATGAAGCAGAAGGTATGTTCTTAAAAGCAAAATACTGTCTTTAGGGAAGCAGATGAACCTTATATGTCTCCTATATAGAATTGGTTTATCTGATTACTAAATCATGAATTGATTCAGCATTTATTTACGAACAGATCTTTTGTGTAAGAGCTAAGCTAAATGTATGTGGTGATTTTGGTGTAACTTCAATTAGATTTGTCCTGTGAAATGTGCTTCAATTTTTTTTAACAGATGTTAAGCAAACTCATCCTTGAAATTGCATAGAATGTAAATGTGAATCGTCTGTCATGATGCATGATGCAAAAAAAAAAGTGCATATGGTATGTAAGAGAGAGAGAGAGAGAGAGAGAGAGAGAGAGAGAGAGAGAGAGAGAGAGAGAGAGAGAGAGAGAGAAGCCACGAGTGGAACGACAAAGGGATGTCGAGTCAGGTTTTGTGCTCGTGCTGCTGCCATTTTTTTTTTCTTTTTTCAGTGCCGTTTTTTTTTTCTTTCTTTTTTCTTCCCCTTTCTTTTCCCCCATCTCATATAGCACGGCATACCACGTCTGTCCATGTCTATTTAAATTTAACTTTACGATGTCTGTAAACTTCAAATGATCGTTTTTTATATTACAGGAAACGGCATGACAAATAATATACATCAAGAATTTTTAGCATACAAACAAAACCACAAAAAAAATACTAATATGTTGAATGGAATACTCTATTTACATCAGAAAAACTATATTAATAGCTAAACAAAATATATTATCTTCAATAAATGTCAATTTTGACAGCAGCTTTTCGTGACTGTAATCCATTCAATATATTCGACAATATTTCTAAAATAACTGATATATATTTTTCATTTTGTAATTTCAATATATTCGCTAGTAATATATAAAAATATGACATAAATATTGAATGAATACATACATTTTTGGACATGGTCCAACGTAAACTTTAAAAAGATGAGTCAATATATAACGGCCGCATATTTTCAATTGAGGTCAATGAACTTTCAGGGTGCAAAAGGATTGGAATGGAGAACGAGTGACGAAAATGTCAGTTCAATATGTTGCAATGGAATTTGGAAGTACTCCAGAGTTTTATCATAGCTTTACGGTAAGCGTCCCATAAAACTTTGTATGCTTTGTACTTCGCTTAAGATAGCTTCTAAGACCTCTTTTTATTTATTGTTACAGTACTGCAAAACTTTAATGTTTCATGGCGCCAAGGGTAATAAACAACACAATTTCTTAACCCAACCTATCTTATGTTGTGAAACAATTTAAAGGTCAAGAAACATTCCATGGTGCATATCTTTTCTCAATGTGATTAATACTTCGCATGACTTAGCACGTGATATAAATTATGTATTTGCATTTCAGAGGTTAAAGTTTGTAGCCATAGGTTATAATTTGTTCAAATGTTTTATTCACCACTTTTCAAAGATACAAACACTAACATTGATAAATTCAAGCAAGCACAAAAAGAATGACACACATATAAAAAAAGTAATAGTAAAATTTTGCCTGAACCAAAACTTAATAATTAATTAAAATAATAATTTTATTAAAATGCATAATATATTGCTTGTTAATACTAAGTTAAATGCAAAAAAACTTTATTAAATTATTTACTCGTAAATCTATAAATATACAGTTAGTGATATTACTGATATTATTTGAACTGGGAGTTTCTGTTTAGTACTTTTGAATCTTAATATGATATTTATGCATTACATTTACGCTAGGAATTTTGTAATAATCTATGTTGAAAAACATGCCAAATATTAATATTTGAATTAGAAATGAGTTTGCTAGCTTTAAATTAGGCTAGCCCCAAATTATTTTTATTATGAATAGTTAAATAATTATTTACTTTGCATGCAAGTGTATTTAGCTTTTTTAAAAAAAATACTTTCCTGAAACTAAAAAAAAAATAAATAAATAAATAAATAACAAAGAGATTTTTTAAGATATTATCGTGTATCTTTTACAAAGGAGCAGGCAAGGGTAGGCGAGTTACGTAACAGAATGTTAGTTAAAACATTCCTCGCGAGTTTCACCACCGCCTGACCTGTAGTGTTTATGCAACCCGCGCCACGCCCCAACACAACTATTTGCATAACACTCGGGCGCTGGCTCTTTCCGACATCGTTACGTAACACAGCAAAATATTAAAATTAGTATAACCTCTGGAAATGCAACGTTTCAGATTGTATGAAAAGTTGTATATCGCTGCAAAGGTGGCCTTGTAGATTGGCCTTGTTAGTAGTGGCCTTCATACACTAATTACACTACGCTGATATACATACAGTATACTTGCTAACTGCTGGGTTGTGCTGGATCTTTGCAACAGCCACTATCGACATCTTAAAAGATAAAATCTTTCCCGGCTTCTTAACTTTCTCGGCTTCTTTCATTTTGAGAATAAACTGTTGTAGGAGTGATGTATTTTAGTGTCTTTGCTAGCAGATGTTTTACTTCCAAGCAACAATGACAAAATGTGTCTTACGTTTTCCCTTTATGAAATGACCTTAAACATGTGGTGCTACAGTATTATTTGGAACTATTTTATTAAAAACTAAAACAAAAATTAAAGTCTTGTATAAACTTGACAGCTCATGCATATTGTAACGTAATAATCAAATATTAAATTCCATCTTTAAAAGCTCTAACGAGCAGTTAGCCTAATTTACAGATATTGTTATGTATATCCTTCACTTTTAAGTGCTATTACAGAAAATGTATTTAAAATTATTAAAATAACATCGATAAAAATCTAAATTAAAAGCATTTTTATTATAATTACATCAGGTATAGATTTATTGTCACATTTTGTTGGCTTAAATATTTTAAATAGTTTATCGTTAAATTGTTTATGTGTACGTGCCGTGGTCTGCAGCTGTCACCGAAATGGTGGCTTGACAGCTTTTCATTTAGTCTAAGATCATTGCTCATACGAACGGCTTATACTTACTCAAGATTGTTAAGTTTTTAAGCAATTAATCTAATTATATTATAATTATGATTTATGTAGAAAATTTTATTTAGTTCATAGAAAAAATATCAATCAGTTCTAAATTCTTTACTAATTAAAAAAATGAGTTCATCGTTGAGCAACACATGACATTTTAGTTAATATAAAAGTGACGCGAGGACCACTTAACAAGTTTAAGATATGGTCCTTCCATGTAATAAAATGCAGATTTCAAAGGCAAAATAACATTTAAAAAGTCTTATAAAAAAACATTCTGGCACGGTGGTGAACGAAGGCGGGCACAATATCTCCGCCTGCTGCCAGTTGTCTGCAGCTTGAAATATTATCCCTTTTCCCGCCACAGCCGTTCGGTGTCAGTAAAAATGAGAACACACAACTAATAAAAAAATTATCGACCTAAAAATCTGTTTATTTTAAAATATTTAAAAAAATAAAACATAAATTTTGAAAAAATATTTCATTGGAAAGCTTGTCTTACTTTTAATTCCTAGTGTTTTGCTCCATTTTAAATTTATTTTTAAAAGGATTTATATTGTAATTTACCTATATAAATTGTAATGTGCTAATTGAAAGAATATTTTAATCCTATATTTATTCAATGTTTTTTTAAATTAGGAATTTGCTCTAGAAATGTCAAATGTAACTAATATAAATATAAACAAGAAAACACTCTAAGTATTTAAATATATAGACTATAGACTTTAAAGAATGTATTAAACAATAATATTTCTATATTTAATGTACACATTGACCTAAAAACGTGTTTGTTTTAAGACAAATTTTTGTTTTTGAAATAACCCGTGAAGGCCCTGGATTAGAATTGCATTCCAATGGTTTTAAATTACGGGAGAATCCTTCCTTAAGCCTTGACCCGAGGAAGCTGTTGAAGACAAAAATAGACACCTTCATTCAGTTACTCGCTAAGAGTCACGTCAGGGCAATAGCATTTCAATTGAGCAGTACGCTATTTAGTTACTGGCAGGATAAATGTGAAGTAAATGTAACGTTGTTGTTACATAAGGTTTATTCCGAGTGTAGAATTTATCTTTTTAATTAATTTATGTACTATACTCGATTTTTTTCTGTGTTATCAAGTGTAGTCGCGAATATTATAGTAAGTCTTGTATTGTTATTTATATATCAGTATGCAGCCTAGCCTAAGTGTTGTCAGGTACACAATACATTTTTATGGAGGACTCTGTTACTAACTATATTGGGGTATCTTGTCATTTCGAAGTATAAATCTGCATCGCTTTGCAATGGAGTATCGACCTCAATTTTTTTTTATTGCAGAAATGGATAGAGGGTGAAAAGTTATGCTACCCTGATTTTTTTTCAGATTTTTTAGAGCCCGGGAAGTATTTTTAAAAAATTATTGAAAGTCCTTTTTGTGACGTCACGAGGCGGCAAGTCCTATCTTTTTCTTAAGGAGCGGCGCCTCGTGACGTCACAAAAGAACTTTCAATAATTTTTTAAAAATAGTTCCCGGGCTCTAAAAAATCTGAAAAAAAAAATCAGGGTAGCATAACTTTGCACGCTCTATCCATTTCTGCAATAAAAAAAAAATTGAGGTCGATACTCCATTTTAATTAATCTGCCTTACCAAAAAGTCAAGCAGGAACATAACTGTCTTAGAGGTCCCGAAGTAGTGCTGGCTTAAAATGTACGAGAAAATTAAATATGTCAGTGTCTGTAATTTAATCGTTAGATTTTCACCAACTGAGCTTGATAAATGTATGATCAGGTAGAAATGAAGGAATATGCTCGCTCGTGTAAAAAAATAAATAAAATAAATTTCACTCACTCTAATTTTATATTTCTATTCTATTATTAGTTTATAATAAATTGAGGCAATGAATTTATTTTGGTACTGAGACACGAGGAAAAGGTTTCTTTGTTTCTTGCAGGCAAAAGTTGGCAACCAAACTTTTCATTAAGCAGTATTATCACTGTTATCATCTTTTTTTTTGTGTGGCCAAGTCAGATAATCATATTATAAATTAACAGTAAACATCCTCTCAACTATAGTGTTTGAAATATGTAAAGACGTTTTTTTTATTTTCACGTCAGAAACTTTAATTTTTGTAAACATCGTATGGTCTGTAATATTATACCCCAGAAGTATTCACCGATATTATACCGTTCAACAAATTGGGATGTCTTCCAATAACTGTCTTTTTTTGTATTCATACTAATTAAGTCACGTACACCATGCTTGTGTAGCTTCGAACATGTGAGGACTTGGTGATCAAAAATAGACTTAAGGTTTCATCTCGTCATATATTTACGAGAGACAATTAAGAAATTTACCTTTATAGTGAAAATAGTTTTATGACCATTTATGACCTCAAAGACTTCAATATAAAGTAATATTTTTGGTCAGTCTAAAATATTTAAATTGAAATCACCTAATTAATTTTTTGAAGTCTTAATTTGACAAAAAAAATAGCATGATGAAAATCACGCAACATTTTTTTATGGTTCTGGTAGTTGTAGTTGGATCATTGGAAAAATACTGGCATGTTTAAATTTATTATATTCTAGGTTTTCAACTGAATATTATGTGTGGAAAATCTTAAATCGTTGACTTTCCCCTACTCATAGATGTATAAGAATGGGCTTGCCTAAAAATCTCGCCGCAATAAAATTAAAATAAAAATTTAAAACAAAACCTACAATTATTTAATATAAGTGTTCATGTAAGGAAATAAAATTTTGATCCGATATTACGATAGCTGTCTGGGTAATTGGATTAATATACCTCGGGACACTTGAAAAGCCAACTGTAATCCTTACTACTGTAGCCACATGTTGAAAAGAGACAAATAGATAAAGATTTCTAACTTTAAGAGAAAAGAACGCTCACTCTAGATAGCCATTTAAAGTTCATCGTCTCGTGATACCGTCCACAGATAGAGGTAACGTTTATGTTGACTTAAGGTGTACACTTTAACTGTAGTAAACATAAATGTAATCTCTCAGATTGAAAGTCTTCATAGAAACTGATAGTTGAAATGGTAACTTAGCTCTCAATACTTGTAACTTGTATATATTAAGCAGTGTTGTACAGTGAAGAAGAGACTTGAAATTTTACGAAATAATGGGGGACATTCACAAAGCACTTTAACCCCCACTTTAGCCTCGATATTTATCCCTGGTGCTAAACATGGTGCTAAAACAGGAGCTAACCATGTTAAACTCCTGGTTTAGCACCATGTTTATTACCAGGGATAAAAATTGAGGCTAAAGTGGGGGTTAAAGTGCTTTATGAATGTCCCCCATCATATTTTTTATATCACTTTAGTTTGCATCATTACAAAAATCTGTATTTTTTATTTTTAGCCTGGGAGTTTAAATAAAAATATATTATAGTGAGTATAATTGTAAAATATTTTCACAGGTGTGTATATCCACTATATTAATACAATTATCTATTAATGATTAATATACTTGAGAAATCGCCTTAACTTGCATGTTGTTTACTAGCCAGTCTACAATACAAGGAACCAATTAACACCTTTAATGTGTCATCACAAAACTTATTTCAGTTGTGTGTGTTTTAACACTCGTGTCTTGCTGATATGTGTAAGCTTTTTTTAAAAATAAACCCTCACACCTTACGGCTATTATTTACGTTTGAAAATAGACCTGCTGGTTGGTGCCTTAAGTTTTCTGCTGGCTAGTTGAAATAATAAAGAGATTAGCATAGGTGACAGAAATAAATGGCTTTGGCTTGAAATTTCTTTACATTTTTGTGCACATCTTTTTCCCCGTCGCCCTCGTACAGAAGACAAGACTCTAAATTACTAGGAAAAGAGTTACATGAACAAAATTAGAACACTCTAGCATTGGATTTAATGTAATTAAATATATAAATGTCATATATTAATTTACATTTTAAAAATATCATAAATTAAAAGATTAGATTATTATGTTTTATTTATAAAAACAGGACTTAATTTTTGATTAAAAAGTAAGCGTTTTAACTTAAATATATTTTTCATGCCTTGTTGAAATGTTTTGTAAACCTGCGGAAAAATTTAACTTGTTTTCTGCACATTTTAAAACACTATTTATTACCTTTTAAAATTTTCACTGACATACCTTTTGACCATCAAGAAAAAACTGTCAGGTTCTTTGACACAAAGTTTGCGTGCAGTAAAAATAATTTTATTTAGCAAAAACATAAAATGTATTTTTGAACATTAATACTTTATTGTTCTCGTGTTAATTAAATATTTGAAATTTATTTTAATAAAATTTACTTATTTTGGAATATTTTCATCACTTCTAGTATAATACATGGCTGTATATCGTATATATCATTATTATTTATATATTTAATGACTAAACCTATTACTTTTTGTGTATTTTCTTGCTTCTAAAATTTGAATATAAAAGCAGTATAAACGTTAAATAAAAGAAATTAACATGCTAAATAATTAGCTTTCATTAGGTGTAAGTTTGAATGAAATTTTAATTATTTTTTATCTAAATTAAAATTTTAATGTGTAAACACATAACAATCTCATAATATTATTAATATTACATTTTCCCCGGCATGACGGATCCAACCCAGGGTGAAAATTAAACAAAAGTACTGAACACTTATGGGTGTCCTGGGGCTACTTAAATTCTGTATCTGATTTTCAATAAAACATCTAATTTATTAAAAGATAATAAAATGTTACAAATAAATATTCAATTATATAATATTGCTAAAAGTGACAAACAAGTAAGTGTCTAGATAATGAGTTATAAACATTTGAGAATTCATTAACCTATAAAATATTATAGATATATAACTTCATTTAATTTACAGTAAGATAAATCGGTACATAGACACAATTTACTTGAATTAAACCAGAATATAAATACGGTTGTCATGAAGATTAATTTTGACTGCACGCATTGTACTTACTGAATGCAATTGCTAGTGCAGCTGGCAGATTGTCAAAAAGAGTGCCAAGTAACACATACTTGGCTTGTGAGCAAATTACTGTCTTGAGATGCTGTAATTCATATCAACTGTGCTGGCTGGCCAGACGCACGCGTAGATTTATCTTGCCAAACAAAAGCTAACTATAACGTAGGTTTCTTTTTTTTTTATGTACATCACAATTGTTTTGAAACACTTACTGCTTTCTCAACATCTAATTACTTCGCAATCTATCGTAAACAAAGTACTTAAACTACTGTAATTAAAAGCAATTAAAGTATTTTAAAATTTTACACAAGCCTATAAAATAAAATATTTTTTTAGAAGTGTTTTATGTTTTAATTTTAATAAAATATTATAAGAGAACATTGAAATATATAATGTACACATGTAGATCAAGTTAATTATGTCAGTTATAAAGTGAGGTATTCTTAGATCTAAGTTGAAATAAGAAGATTTGAGTTCATATTTACAAGTTTATTACACGCAGAGATAGTTACATTACTTAAATAACTTGTATAGAACTGGAGTATCAGAAACTCCGTGATGGCTAGATAATAGTCATGATTCTTCTAACCGAAAACCAGAAAAACATGATGGGAAATAAGATCAGATTATTATAATGCGCACTAAATAAAAAGCGCCAAGTTGACAAAAATACAAAAGCTGATGTTGGCATATAGTTATACACAACATAAAGTTATTAAAATTAAAATACAACCACTTTATTCCCTACAGAATTTAACCATTTCCATAACACGCAGCCATTACAAGAAATAACTCACTTAACAATATAAAGCATGCAAATCCAAGTTTCTTTATTTGTTGTTGTTTTTATAAAACTATAAGTAAGGTTTATTATAGAGTTGCATTAACAAAATGAAATCAAAATATGAAAGCTAAAGTTATAATGTTTTTCTAATTGTCTGCATATTGTAAGTCATTTGAAGGAGATTGTTGGAACAACTTTAGAGACGCTCAACACAAGAACTGCTAATTAGTCGAGACATATTTTACTGAACGATTTTTAGTATAAATGAACGTCTGTCTAATTAGTATAGAATGTGGTTCTGTTTTATTAGCCACTTTAAGATGTCTTACCCCTATAAGCTGCTGGTTGGTTGGTCAGAAAACATTTCGGGGCTATGAAGAAAGCTAGCAGCTTGTGTTTACTAATGGCAAAAAAGTATTTTAAGACTTAAGGCAGCATGTCATTAAGCACGTTGAAAATTTCTTCACCATCACCCCTACTTACAAGATGCGGCGCAGTAACAAAAACACTGACCCTACCTCTACCTATTTGAAGTTAGCTGCTCTGAACAAGTGTTGTTGAGCTGCTTATAGTTCTTACTTATACTTTCACTTACTTGTTTACTTTTTTTTTTTTCACCCGGTACTAACAAGAAGTGCGCAGTGTAGAAATACGGATTGAAACTCATATATACCTTTGCCAATTTTAAGTTTCTGACTCACGCTATAAAAAAATAAACAAAATTTAGTTTTAGCTCATAATTTAACATTAAAAACACTTGTGTCTCATGTGTGAAAAAGAGGGAGGGAAAGAGAGAGAAAGATTTTGAAATATTCCTTCAAATGCTAGCTAATGTACATTCCTATCCTCATTTTCACATTAAGCTGTACCATGAATTACACTAAAACTTTATGAGCCAGTAAGATTTATACACGTCTTTAAAAAAGTATTATATAAATTGGACTTGTAGCAAGAATATATATAAAAAAATGTAAAAGATCGTATATATTGTGCAATGTGACTTCATTGGATTAAAAACGTATAACTCTATCGAAGCCATGTTGAATGTGATGCAATTAATCTTTTCAACTCGTTTGTAATTCATTTGAAA
Source organism: Siphlonurus alternatus (assembly GCA_949825025.1). Classification (NCBI taxonomy): domain Eukaryota; kingdom Metazoa; phylum Arthropoda; class Insecta; order Ephemeroptera; family Siphlonuridae; genus Siphlonurus; species Siphlonurus alternatus. The sequence continues at coordinate 20,559,137 of OX463780.1, forward strand.
ACATTTGTAACAAATATGTCTTAAAATGTCAGTTTAAGGAATTGCAATACATTTATACAATTTATAAGTGCAATAGTGTTTACATATTTACAATAATTGAATGACCCATGTTTGGTATCAATAATTTTAAAAAAGTGATAAGTTAGCCTTAATTATCAATCAGATACAATAAGAGGCTAGTAAATAAACCTTTTGTTAAAAAGAGGCTAATTCTGGGTAACAGTCCCAGTTAAGATTCTCAGTGGTGTAAAATTGATATGACTTTTTTTAATAAGTGTCTGTCAGGTCGTTATGATCTGAATGTGTTCAGCCCTGAGAGGGTGTCAGTCAAGGTGCGAAGACCTGGTTTGCGTGGCAGTCAGGTTACTCTCTCTACGCCCAGGGGAAAGTCTGCTTACCTAGCTTCTTTCTTTCCCCGTGTAGTCAGGGCGTACAACTCTTTGCCTCCCTCAGAAACGTATAATTTACCTGACGTGATATGCTTTTGCATTTTGCATAATATATATCAATTATGTATTTGTTATTTATTAAATGTTTAACTTTTTATTTTATTTTGACGAAGCAGTTACAATATTTATTGTCTGATTTATATTATTTTCTTTGGGTGAATGTACGCATTTTGTGTATGGACTTTCATTTTTTACCAATTGGTTTTTGGTTATTTATTTATTATTATTTTTCCCTCCAAACTATGTATTTTTAACACAGTAAACAATTATTATTATTATTAAAATTTCTTGGATATATTTTAAACAAAATAGTGACACATTTATAAGGCACTGCTGATGTTAAAAAAAGTAATGGTATGATGCAATATTTAACACTGACATGTTAAAGAAATACAAGAAATTACAGTTAGCTGCATACTTCATTACTTCAAATGTATTAAAAAATAGATAATATAATTTTATTTGTTAATTTTTTACACATTGTATTTGTTTAAAACTAAAATTCACTTAGTGAATGTTGTAATTAAATTAATTACATCTCAGCTTGTAACCAAATAATTATAAAAATCTACTGTCAATTTATTTAATTTCAATTTCTTTTGAAGATTCTTATAGTAATTGATTAGGTGCTGCTATTACAAGCAACATTATGACAAATTAATTAATTCTGTTAATACGATACACCGCAGTGTGTCAGTCGATCAGGCTGTTAGAAGCACCGTTGTTTGTCATTCCTTTACACAAACACGTTCCTTCAGGGAATCGCTCCATTAGGTCTCCGCTTGGCACTACACGTGGAGGTGTCTGTTCTCTCATTTATAACGTCATGTCACCAAGACCTTCAAAACCAAAAGTTTAGATCTGGTTTAACTATAGGGTCACGTGGAGACCGCATAACATCCTTAGTTATGTAACTTTTTAACATTGGAAAATAAAAGTACTGCAATAATCCTAAAAATAAATAAATTTTCAACAAAATAAAATACAAACTTGTCTAATTTTACATACCATTTTATGTATGCTGGGCAATTTTTACAGATCCTTTGTTTTATGCAGCACTTCACAATTAACACTGATTTTAATAGTAAATAAACTAAACAGCATACATAAAATGATATGTATAAAAATACAAGTTTATTATGTTTACTTCACCTGATAAGTTTTTATAATTCAAAATAAAATATGTTAGTTCCTAACCTTTTTTTAAGATTCCAGAACAGAATTAATATATTTACATTATTTACTGATTAGTAAGTAAATTTATTAGATTCTCGAAAATGGAAAAAAGCAGTTTTGTAATTGTTAAACTTGAGAAGTGTTTAATAATTTGTATTTTATTCGCATCACTAGGGGAGATTGATGAAAAAAAATTACATAAAAAAGGAAAGAAAGGAGAAAAAAAAATAAGAAAATGAAACAACACAATATAAATGTAGGAATTTCAAATATTTTAGTAGTAGAGGGGATATAAAACACAAACAAAAACAAATTTGGCCTTCCGAAAACGTCTCACCTTGAGGTTAGACAACGTGCCTAGCATCTAAACAGAGCAGGTTGCATATGCAGCAGGGGCAAGGTGACATTTTTTATCCTGAACAACTTAACTGACTTTATGGCGAGATGTTATTGACTTAAGCTAAACGTTAGAGTTTACATTTAATTATAGTATTATTTAATATTATAAAATAGAGGTATTAGAATCTTACCGGACTTTTTCCACTCGTCGATTATGTTGTTAGTACGTCGAGAAACTTGAGCACTGAATTATAATGTTAATGTTTTTATTATTATCACTACACTCCAGGTGCACCTGTTTTCTTCATTAGCTTTCGGGAAACATTTGTTCCCATCCTCGGATGAATCGAGACTAATCGGTAAGATTCTAATACCTCTATTTTATAATGAACCCTCGTCAGAAAACCTTCTTTAATAGTATTATTTATGTGGCAATACTTTCAAGTATTATAAAATTGAAAAACAAAAGCAATCAACACATTCTCTCTTCCCTCCAGTTTAAATAGAACCCAGCAAAGGGATGAAACATAAAATTCCCATGAAAAATTTTCCCAGTAATGAAATTAAAGTACTAATTCACAGGCATGGGCCAAAATATAAGAATCATGGATAGGGATCCAACCTCTCTCTCTCTCTCTCTCTCTCTCTCTCTCTCTCTCTCTCTCTCTCTCTCTCTCTCTCTCTCTCTCTCTCTCTCTCTCTCTCTCTCTCTCTCTCTCTCTCTCTCTCTCTCTCTCTCTCTCTCTCTCTCTCTCTCTCTCTCTCTCTCTCTCTCTCTCTCTCTCTCTCTACATTACCCTTTCTTTTTAAATGTGATAATGATTGCAAATTAGTATTTTACTTGCTATAATAATCAAATTAAAAAAAAACTTGAAATTTTGTGACTTCTTTATGTATGCTGATGACTTAGTTTTAATTTCTGCAAACAAAGATATCGAGGTATATGTAAGAAAAATTTGCAACATGACATAAATATTGTATGTGAGTGGTCACATATATGACCATAACTTGTTAATTAATTGATTGTTAATTTATTTTGTATTTTTTTCTGCTCATATTTAATTTTCTGCGAAGCTCACTGTAATGTAAGATAATTTTTACAACAGCATCTACCCATAAGGCTTCCGGCCTTGGTAGGACTGTATTCTTATTTTCACTAATATAACTATTAAAAAAAATAACTAACTATTCATCTAAATATAAAAATATTATTTTAAACTTATATTTAAACTCTAAAGAATTCAAAACACCCACTAACTTCCTGTACCACAACCACAACTGTATAATATAATATATTATTATGATTAATTTGTCATTTTTCTAATGTTGCAATGTTAGTAATTACTGTTATGCGTGTCGAGACGAGAAAAAAAATACACGGTTTGTACTTCTCTATTCAGTTTGTACAAATATAAACGAGTTCGCTGAAATAAGCGTGTCTTGAACGAAAGGACGAACGGATTCTTCGCCAAGTTCGCGCGAGCTTTGCTCACGGCGTGAGTATTCCTGGACACAACTTATCACAGGACACCCAGCCAGAGAGAGAGAGAGAGAGAGAGAGAGAGAGAGAGAGAGAGAGAGAGAGAGAGAGAGAGAGAGAGAGAGAGAGAGAGAGAGAGAGAGTACTTTCATGTTGTTTATAAATACGCAAATAGTTTAAAAAAATATACAGCAAGATTGCAAAATTTGAAGTTAAAAACAAATTGTAATGGACTCTTTATCTTCTTGTATTTTATTTACGAAACATTTTTTTTTACATCTTTTTGAAGTATGTTAGGTCATATCTATGTCTGAGGAATTTTAGTGAACACCATATGGATCATTTCTAAACCTTCTATATTTCTTTTTTTTTTAATGTAATATATCTTATATACACATTAATATTTTTAAGTACACTTTTAAGATGGCAAGTGCTCTAGAAATAGTTTATTTGAGGATCTTTCATTACTTCATATCAAAATTTAATTTAAAAATGTTATGATATATATAATTTTTATTGAACAATTTAAATTTAATTTGATATATAAATTTCATTAACTACATTTAAAGATGCTGGAATTAAAAATTGCATTATTAAATTTACTTTTTCATATTATAATTAAGCATGGTCTAAATACACTAATTAAGATTGATGAGAGTATACGTTGCAGGCAATAGCGCAGGTACGTACAAGTTATAGCCAAGTACTTTTTGTGTAATACGTTTAGTCACGCCAAAAACATTAAGCAAGTCATTGACCTTTCACGGGGTAATTTAACCTTACAGTGAGCATGAATTGATTAAAAATGGAGATTAAAATTGTCGCATGCCACATGAATCACTAGTAAGCTTTTTATTTATAAATATAAAAAAATTAAGCCACTATATGATATACGATATAGTTAAACAAATATAAAAAAGACCACACGTGTTTGCTAATTATGCCAGACCCAGACAAAACATAAACTCCATTTGGCAACACTAAACAGCTGAATGGTACCATATTTCAGATTTCAGCATTTTATATTAAACGCAAAAATTTCAAAATTTAAAATTCAATATTTATTACGTTTACATGTGACTTGTGCCCGGAGTTGTTGATTTATTAACGTATTATATAGTACTAATTTTGTCGTGTAAACGGAGACTATAACAGTCTTATCAATTTCAAGTTTTAACTTTTTTAAATATAAAAACTTGGCTTAAATTCCAGTCTTTGAATATTTTTTATCGTTTATATGATCAACATGCTATTCTTCTTCAATGTATAATCAATAAAAAAAAAAACGTGTTTCTGGATTCGCCTAATAAATAATGCAGAATATAGCATATGATTTGAACCGACATTCAAGGAAAAAAACACTCACTGTCAGTAGAAGTGATGTAGTTCATGAAGTAGAGTGTTATGTCATTAAGTTATTATGTTACCCATATTAATCCTTGTCCTTTCACTCTTTGGTTAAAAACAGTAAATTTCTTCGTAAACGTAAATACATAATCAACTCTCAAGAAAAAATTATGCTGGAAACGAAAATAATTACATGCAATTTCTTGAAGTTTCCATATTAATATCAGATAAATTCAGGACTTGAAATTTCTAGGTACTAAATTTCGTGATGCAGTAAAATTAAATTAGCTCCATGGGTTAAAATAGTTACTGACAGGTATAACTATCATCTTATTAGATATTATTAGACGTAGAAATTATTAAAAATGTTAATTAATAAACTTTTAGTTACTTTTTATATAACACGTTTGAAAATAAAAATATTTGTTATATTTTTATAATTAGTATAAATTAAAATTTTTATTCATAAATAAAATCTATAAAGAAAAATGAAATTAAGCATTGAGAAGGTCGTAAAAGTAACGAGAATGACTCACAATATCAATTAATAAAAAAAAATATTTTGGCTTGGAATCACGAAGTAACACGCGCTATTTATCTCCAGGCGTCTGTATAATCTCGCAGGACCTGCTGCGGCCAAGTGGCGAAACTTTAACGATGTTTGCTTCGCTATTGGAGACTTTAAGTTTTTTTTGTACGCGTATATATACACAAGCTCTATACACAAGCTCTTGAAAATAAGGCGCCATCGTAGTGCTGAGCATTTTTTTTTTCTGCCTGTCACTTTTCGATCATATCTGTCTGCCATGGATCAACCAAAGCGAGATTTTACAGGCGTGAAAATGGTGAAAAACTGGAGCCTTGTCAAGATTGCTTTTGCATGCTTAAGGGTAAGGTAACGCCACCAATGTTAAAAAAAATCCCTCTCACAAAAATTCTGAAAAAAATTTAAAATGTTCTCCTCTACACCCCCTATCAGTAGCTAAAATATCAGGTATACAAATACGATCTAGTTTTTGAGTTATGAATTTTTAAAGTTGACCAATTTAACATGGGAGTTTCATTTCTCCATGTTAAAGTAGTCAACTTTAAAAATTTATAACTCAAAAACTAGATCGTATTTGTATACCTGATATTTTAGGTACTGATAGGGGGTATAGAGGAGAACATTTTAAATTTTTTTCAGAATTTTTGTGAGAGGGATTTTTTTTAACATTGGTGGCGTTACCTTACCCTTAACATTCTTTGTCATAGTCTAAATTTATAAATGCGTTAAAAAATATTGCTTAACCTGCTGCATTGGAAAGAATTTTTAGGTCAAACTATTTTTTTCATTATACTTTTTAACTGTTGATTGACTCATTGTATTTTGGTATAGGTCAATGACACATTATTAGTTAGGTGTGACTCTCCCCCCCCCCCCCGCACTTCCCTCGCCAAAATGCTTAATTGATGAGCATTTTCAATCTGTTAAATCCTACTATATTTCAGTATTTTTTTTAACGTATAAAGTCTTCTTTGGTTTACTCAATTTAATTTGCACTTAATTAAATTAAATTTTAAATTTTCATGCATTAAAATATATTAAATTATATATTAAAATTGGAATATATAGATACACAACTTATATTGTGTTAATATGTATACCAAAGTAGCAAACATATGCAGAATAACTCATATATAAAATTAACATGGTAGATTTTCTTGATTTTTTTACGGAAAAATGGATTCGAGAGAATTTTTTTTTAATCGGTTTTTGGTTAAAGCTTGGGTCATAGAACATCACTATATTTTTTTCATACCACCTAACGGTGTATTTTTTCGAGATATTCGAGGGTTTTTGTCAGGTAAGGCCCCATGTTAAGCGACGCGTTCACTTTGACTTTGGAATTTTTTTCTGGCAAACCTATTTGAGATAGAATTTTTTGAATTTTGGTTTGATATGGAGGACTACTTGAACTATTTTTAGAAAATACTAACTCAACTTTTTTTTCTAGCGCGCACTTTACTTTATGGAATATACTTCACATGATGTTTCATCGCGTGCTAGCTTTTCATTTGTGCGTGCTAAACATAACTTATTAAAGATTAATTAATCTATTTTATAAATATGGGGTAACATATAGAAGGGGTTTGGAGAAATATTCATGCTGGTACGACCTACATTGATCACGAAAAGATTATATAAAACTCAATCAAGTCACGTGTATTGACATAATAATATGTTTGATGCATATGTATTTTTTATTTTTGTATTTATATTTATACACAAAAAGAGACCCTGAAAATAGTCATTGCTATGGGACTGTAACAAAATAGATAGGTAGAGTAGAGGGGGTAGATAGTTAACGTGCCAACACAGATAATTGTAGTGAAGCAAGCACGCTACGAGTTGCGTCGCAGACGGAGTTACAATTATATTCAAAGTCATCAAAATAGTGATGACGTATTTACGTAATTATACAAATAACTTTACTGTAACATATTTTTATGCTTTAAAAATTATAAGATGCATCTAATATGAAATTGTTTATTAGTATATTGAGTAACAGTAACTAATATTGATAAAAATTAAGGTATAAGAAGGTACACATTGAGGTATTTTACTTGATATTTTTGGTGCCTAAAGCTCGCACGAGTCAGCCACACAGTTGTTTATCTATTCTGTGGCGCGTTCCTCGGCAAGGCAGTGAAGAGGAAGAGCCACCACGCATGCGCCAAATCAGGTGGATGGATGTTGTGGCGGATGGTCCCCTAAGAATCCAGTCGTGTTCGTGGTTTTCACACAGTAACACGTTGTGCTTGATTAAAGCCTCAGTAAACATAAGAGTGCAACTATGAAAGTCGAGGATCGCTTAATTGCAAACCCGCAAGTTGACAATGATGAAGATAGAGAAAAGTAAGTAGTAACATTGATTTTGTAAATTATTATTTACTTAATTGTAAGTTTTATTGCATAGTCTTTTATTGCTCAATTATGAATAGCTATCAGGATCAGGATATAAACAAACATTATATATGAAAAAAAACTTATGATATAAACACGCAAGAATCTCGTTGATGCAACGTTTCTCATGATACAATTTTGTGTTATCTTGATCAGAGATTGTCGTAATGGAATTTAGATGAGATAGTCGTCGCGCGCGGTGTTTCATTTTTTTCAACTTAAGTTTAAAAGTTTTGCAACACAAGCGTGCACGAAAAGTTGCATACTTTACAGGAAGGAGGAATCAGCAGAAATCAACAAAAATGCAACATAAACGTACTCTATCGTTTTTTTATAGTTTAAACTTAACCAATGCGTAAATAAACTCATATAATATATAAGATGAGACTACTTTTAATTGTGGAAGCTTTTTACAATATTTTTTTTAAAGTAAATAAAATAAATATTCATTTGTAGAATATATTGCAACATATCTTGAACTCCCTCAAGGTCTTACATAAGAACATAAATTTCCTTTAGTTCACAATCGAGTTATAATTGTATATCATTTAAGTGTATCTGATTTTTTGTTTGATTAACTATTATCTAACTGCTTTTATATTTTTAGACAAGCAAATTGAAAAGAAGGGCATTTTTAGTTTATCAGTATACTCAAGAATGCTTCTTTGTGTCCACAGCGGCAACGTGCCCAAGCCGTGCTCTCCCGCCTCAGCCATCGCTCAGGTAACGCCCTGGCTGTTCCTGAGCGGAGCGAGCGCCGTGCAGGCCGCACGTCTTCAGGCCCTCGGCATCACATGCGTGGTCAACGCCACTGCCGAGCTGCCAGACCTGCCACTTGATGACACTGACGTGATCCGTGTCGGTGTCGGGGACTCCCCGGGCGTCGATCTTGGCCCCTACCTCGACATGGTCGCTGACAAGGTAGCAGTCTTTGTCTCCTACCAACACAATAGCATTCTATATAATACTCAATCAAGCGGTCACTGACTTTAGGATTAGTAACCATACGATTCACACGTTAAAAAAAAACTGAATTCCTGGTAAATTAAATGAAATTATTTTATTTTCATAAATAACTTAAGTAGAAATTCTTGATTTTGTGATTTTTTTAGAAGAATTATTCAATATAAAAAAATACACAAAGATCAATTTTTAAGTATTAAAATTAAAATGTGAAATACTATTCACATAGTTGACGTAGGCAAAGCATTACAGAATAAAATTCAAGGTCATGTGAATGAATCCACTTTTCTCACACTCTTTTCTTTAGTGTACCCCCTTTAATACTCAAATGAAAATCTTTATCAACATCTTGTTTGTCACCAGGTTGAAGAGGTGCGACAATGCGGCGGTCGTACTCTGGTCCACTGTACCGCGGGTGTCAGTCGTAGCGCCTCACTCTGCCTCGCCTACCTGATGAAGTACGAGCACATGTCATTGCGCAAGGCCTTCGCACACCTCCGCGCAGTCCGGCCTCCCGTTCGCCCAAACAGCGGCTTCTTCCGTCAGCTGATTGCACTGGAGGGTCGTCTTCTAGGCCGTGAGACAGTTGCGATGGTACACAATGCAGCAGCCGGCATGCAGATCCCAGATGTCTATGAAGTGGACTATCAAAAGATGCTTTGGTTCCAACAGAACTATCGTACAAGTCTGGGCAGACATTAAGTGTGTGATTTTATCATCAAGTGATTTTAATATCAAATTTTGGACTAATCTGTCAGTCCACTAACTGTCTTCGATCTCTTCATCTTAATTAAAAAAAACTGTAATTAACAGATTGTGGTATTTATATAAAAAAAATACTACTTTCTTTACTCTCTTGCAAGAAAATCTTTATTATGAATGTTGTTGGAATGATCTCTGCACATTTCTAAACTATTACTAATACTATTAATTAATGTTTTACTGTAGAGATTTAAATATTTGTATAATAATTGCTGCAGTTTGAGAATTTTAACATCAAAATACTCAAGAAGAGAAAGGCTCACTAGTCAGTGGAGTGCAAGGATTGTGTATTCATTCCAATATATTATATTTTCTCTCTTTTTTTCTAAATATTCCATGCTTATATTATGTTAAAAATGTTATTATATTTATTGATTAATATTATAACAATATATTAATAATTATAATTAAAATATATTCTCTAACTCTATATCCTTTGTGTATTTTTTTTCTGTATTTATTCCTATTTATATTCTTAAAAGATCAAGTTTAAGTTCAAAGTCATTATTTCAATAAAAAAAATCTTGAAGCAAACAAAGCTGTATTTTAAATCACTCAGTTTAATTTAGTACTGCTTTTTACAACCTTAATTTCTTCGTAACTAAAACTCTAGCTTCGAAAACCTTCAGATAATGAATGTAAAAATCTAACATAAAATTTAGATTAGGTGCACATTCAGTAGAATTCTACTTTGTTTGAATTGCTAAGCTTTTTGTTTTCATTAATTAAGTTTATACTTCAAGTACTTACACACTAATTTGATGATATGTTGTATTTTATTTTTTACTATCAAACTATAAAACTCCTAGTGAGCTTTAGTTTTACTTAACATACAGTATCTGTTTATTTTATATACGAATGACGCACTAAAAACAGAAACTGAAAAACCACTGTTAAAAGAATTCTCTCTATAATAGTTAACATGTTTAGAAGATTTAAATATAACTTTAAGGAATTTTTATATACCTTTTATTTCTAATTCTTTTTTTCTTATATTGACTTGAAATTTAAACGCATTCTCTATAGTCTGTATACTATTGATACTATAGTGGGATTACCGCATTCGCAGCTTGTGTTGTACAGTACGAGATGATGGAAACAGCTATTGGCTATCATCCAACATAGTATATTTATATGGCAGACTGTCTCAGCGTTTATAGTGTTAAAAAAGAGGGAAAACATGCATAGCTGGCATTCTTGGCATACTTTCATATTTGCTCCAAGGGTGTAACATAGCTGTGGTGATGTCCAGAATTGCTTCAGTGCCAAGTGACACACGTCCTCCAACACGCTCCAGCAACTTGATGACTCATCCTATATCTTTCAAGGAAAAAGTCTGCAAATCTATTGGCAGCTAGAATTTTTAAAAAAGAAAGATGAATTTTAATATTAAGATTGATGAGGCAATCATTCATTATATCATTAGATTTTAATATTTAAATTATTTTATTTAATTAGATAACCAATTGCTTTCAAGTATAAATAGGGTTCATTTTAAATTTGATTTAACTCTCCCACTTAATTATTAGTATTGCAACACTGCAGTGTACACACAATTATCTTTTAAAAATACAATTAAAATATCAAAAATTGATACTTATTGGCAAAACTGATTTAATTTATCATGAATTGCTTACAAGTTTTACTATTCATAGTTTTATTAAAATCGAACAGATGGTGTGCAAATAAAAAATATATATTTTTTACAAAAATATATATCAAGTTCAATAAATTAAATTATGAGAAATACAAAACAATAACATCCATCCCTATTGTTTGAATAAAATATAAATTACAGGAAAAAGAATGAACCATTTTACAGAACAAAAACCGTTCGATGTCCTTGTCTCGAAGAAGAATATTCGCTAGAAATTTTATCGCCCCTACGTTGCATCAACCCGCAGTACTTAAATGCTCAAATAATTGCATACTTAAAGGGGGCTTTAGATTAAAATGGTGGCTTGAAAAGATTATTTTTACAATACAGAAGCAGTTTTTATTCGTTCACTTAGACCACCAACCAACTAAGGAAATGGATAAAGAGTTACGCGCATCTGGAGTCACGTGTTTACACTCGTGACGTCATGATAGCTTGATAGAGGGATTTATTTATTGTTTCCATTAATTTTTAAATATTTTACGAATGACTTTGTGATTTAATAAGAGCCTGGGAGTTTCCTGATAGTAAAATTCAAGTAAAATTGAATTACTAAGTATATTTTTTTTAGAAAGTAGTTCTGATATAATGTTACTTTCCTCTACATGTGTCATGAAAAAAAATATACCGGGTAAACTTTGCTACTGGAACTTGCTGCTTGAACTATAAAGGATAGATTCAAATAATATATAATTATATATACATAGCCCTTTGGTAGGGCTATGATATATATACATATATTATAATATATAGTATATGTTGATATTTTAACCTAAAGTAATACATAATTATAATTGTCTTACAACATATCTTCATTGCATGATATAGATAAAAAAAGTACAATTTACTCAATAAAAAGAATCATTAACATAATGATATCACTAAAATTAAAAACATATGGAAGATTTTCTCCAATTATATTACTTAAAGTCCTACAGATGATAAATTCTTCATAAATAAGTGCAGGATTTGTTTTAAGAGTTTCAATTATTAAACATTATTGACTTCACCACCTTTCTCTCGATCAATACAAATCTTGTGAGGATTTTTCACCTGCAGAACTTTGTCATGAATAAGAATTATATTTAATAAAATAATTTAATAGTAGTTATGTTTTTAGTTGAGAAATGATGAAAATATTGCCCTGCTCATTATATTACCAGAACCACATCGAGTGTTTTTTTTATTAATTAATCTGATATTTTAATTACAAGAAGCTGCAAATACTAACGTTGCAATTTAATTTAATTACAAGTTCAAAGAACAAACAAGAAAGTTCCGTAATTTATGTTTTGCTTATACAGCACTTGCACGTGTTGAGTTATTTAAATACAGTTTGGACCGTTTAAAAGTAAATTTGTTCACGTTGCCGTTTAACAACATGCAAAGTCATCTGTCAAATTGCACGATTAATTTTAAAATAAAATGACCTTGTCAGAAGTTTACAAAAACAATTAAGGAAACTATTGCACAAAAGTCACAAAACTGACTGGTTTTCTTCGTACATGAGCAACCATCTCATTTTATTTTTCAAATTTTATTGTTTAAATTGATGATAATTAAACGACAGGAGTAATTATAAAAAATATCTTCTTCTTCTTCTTACAATTATTGGAAGGAGCTTAAACGGCTATAATTCCACGTACTGAGTAACTTGGATCAATTGTATAGTTGATTTTTTTTTTGCAGGGTCTTGTAAAGGATAATGGACGAACAATGGATAGGATGATTATGGAATGTGGGATGCAAGGTGATGATGGAAGTGGTACCTATATGCCCACCACGTGTTACCGTGGGTGAACCAAAACCACACAAGGAATTGGTTGGATTTTAGGACATTGGGTTGACGGTGTGGTGTGGGGTGCAGTAATGTAGGTTGATGATGCAGGCGACAACATGCAAGGAATGGCAGGAATTTGAAAGATTCTCAACGTGTCGACTCCTGTGCATGGGCCGACCGAAGAGCAGGGTCAAAGTAGGATTATGAGGATGCGGTGAGGCGAGATGATGATTTATGAATCAAATTGACTGGGGATAGGAGTATAGAAATCAAGACGATTAATATATAGAATAGGATAGGGATAGTTATCAGGATAGGACAGACAATTTGAGCGGAGAGTCACGTCGACGTTGCTCACTATGGCGCGCCATCTTGATCTCTCCCAATATAAAAATATCAATACATTTTAGATAATTTGAGACTTAATTTTTGTTTCACAATAAACAATTTAATGACAAAAAGAAATAATTTTTAATTGTACTTTGTTTCAATGACAGTCATTAAAAAACATGTTAATTAATTTCAAAGAATACGACCACCAACGCATTTTCAATTCTAATAATAAATCAGACAATTAACTAGCTGTAAATAACAAACTGAATTCAATAGTAAAATCTAAAAGAGTATCAGCAGCAGTAGTAGCGATAGTTTCAAAATAGACCGTCAGGCTGTGCAGGTAAAAACCAAGGTGAGTTCGCTAATCGCTTCTTGCTGCCGCTGAGGGCTAAAGTCGCGCTCTATGCGTTTTTTAACGTCTCTTCTCGAAGGCCAACATGAATCACATGACAATCCTTTCGCTTCGCCAGCCAACTAACTTACAGTTACTTCGCGCTACAGGTATGTTATAGTCAAATAAATTTGAAATTCCAACCTAAAATTTAAAAATTATCAACTTACTGCTTGTATTAAACCATATAATACATACATTCAGTACTTCTATTGTTAAAATTTCTGTAAATGTTTTCAATATGAGCAGCGTTGACAAAATTCCCTTTTTTTTATTTACTTCCGCTAGGGATGTAAAATTAATTTTACTTTAGCTTGCCGTGAGTCATCAAACAAAACATTGAAATATTGTGGTTTAGACAAATGTCATAGTTTCAACAGCCAGCTAACTTGGTCCGCAACTCTTTCATGCTGTCACGTTAGCTTGAATCACCAAAGAAAACGATGAAGTATTGCGCAGCTGGAGACAAACGACATAGTTGCAGAATTCTGTCGTCGTTTCGATATGAGATTTAGCTACATGTAAAACGTTAGGGAAAATAAGATGATTGATTTTCTTTGGAGAAAATACATTAAATATAGATCGAAACAAAAAAATTAAAAGTAGTAAAAATATTGAGGTGTTTACTAAAATGGTAATGAATGCAAATATGTGCATACACAATGTTATGAAAAATTCAGTATGAAAAAGAAATTATGCATATAAGTATTATTGCAAGTATTAAAAAATTCGCAATAATCTAAATTCCAATTTCTTCCATCAAATTTTATTTGCATATTCCGCATAAAGATATATTGCATTTTTGGATTGAATTGGTTCACTTAAAAAAACATAATATTAATTTTCCTACAATTTTTTATTTTTGGATATAAAGTGTACCAAAAAATATTTAATATCCTGTTAAAAATATTTATACTTCAAATCACTTTAATAATAAAAAGACTTAAAACACGCATTACAATATTTATATATAGACAGTATAGACTATAAATATATTATATATAGATTTATTTCAAATTCAGCAAAGACAAGTAGTATAAAAATAAATTTTTCTTTTTTTACTTAAAATAATAAAATTTTAACAGTCTCTGTGTTTTTGTAAAATAGCACTGCGTTTATTGAATGAATTTGATACATGTTGCAACATAAGCAAAATTACAAATTTATGCAATAACACTTTCCTTTAAATTCCTTTATAATTTCTTGGAACTCGTGACGTAATTATTACTCTTCATTCATTTCATTAAGCATTACGTTTCTTAGTAAATGTCTTTATTGAAGTTTTCTCGGAAAAACTAAACAATTAAAGAAATTATTTTGAGTATTTTGACAGTCAATATTTTTATATACATTATTCAGTTGTTCCTATCAGCACATGTCAGTATTATGGTCTCTGTTGCGTGGTATCATATTGATTTATCACTATTATATACAATTATTGATTTATTCGTAATATTTTTATCACTTTCATGTTCAACATGAATTATATCTAGTCGGAAATCCGCTTTTAGGCATACAGAAATTTCATATTCATATAGTAGAAATTTGTGTATAAATTTAAAGATGTTCAAATATTGTAACAAACAAGCGTAAAAATGTATACGCAAATAACTAATATTCAATTAAAAAAGGCTTTTATTAGAAAAATCGTGCATAAATTTTGGGCTTAATAATTAATAAGTATAAGTGTCCTCCTTGAGGTTAGGCAATTTGCTCAACAAGTAAATGGATCGGGTTGCATTTGCAGCAGGGGCGAGATAAATCTCGGCTGAAATATGTACTTAAACTTTATGTATGATGTAATATGATTTTTTTTCTATTGCCTTTTCAATTGAATTGCTTACAATGTTAGTTTTCTTGATGTTGCTTAACTTTATGGAGATATTTATACGCCGGGCAGATGTGGAACCATTTTGCAAAGGTAACAACTGCTACCACAGTTGTTTTAACTTATGTAAGGGATGTGAGCTTTCATTTCATTTTAAACGAAAAAAGGTATAGTTAATGAAATTAAATGTCACTCAACAAAGTATATGAAGAAACTACACATCAATCAATTTTGACAACATGCGTGCTTCAAATTTAAATATTAATTTTTTAGCTTTCATAAAAGTTTTAGGCAATGCACGCATGTAAAAAAAAAAGTTATGATTAACATCACTATATAATTTTAAAACAATTTTATGCTTGTTATCCACTCTTCATAATTAATTAATAATAAAATACTAATAAAATTATTAATTTTTAGGTTAAACTGAAGACCTTAAATGAAACACTTTATTACTTTGAACAAACCCATAAATTAAGTACAGAACATCAATAATTCAACTTTTTTTTTTTTTTTTTTTTTCATGCAAGCATAAATTGTGATGAAGACAATTATTATTGTAGGCCTTGGAGTCAATACGTAATAACAATTTCTGTGGTCATGCAGTTGTGTCGGTGGGTTTCGAGCGGCTTCGATCGATACAAACTCGGCGAGGTCTGTGCACCCTGGCAGCAGGGTGAAGCATGCAATAACACGCAGGCCAAACAGCTCAGTGTTCTCTTGGGATTCGTACCGTCTGCCTGCTATACTCACGCTCTTCTTACCGCCAAAAGTGTCAGAGATCGTCCTGCACTTGTTTATCACGTGTCTGCCAGGTGAGAAAGTTTTCACTTCAGTGGTATAATGTTTTAAAAAAATAACAAGTTACTTGTTTACGTCATCTGTATTTACATGTTTATATTTTATATTGCTAGTTGAAAAAAAAATACTTCTAATATATCGATGGATGTATATTTAAGTTTATTTATAATTAAATCAAAACATATCGGTTCTCAATGAAAATTAAACATAAATTTAAACTTAAATATATTAAAGCATATTATGCTGTGGAGTATGAAATGTTTACATGAGACTGGGAGATGCCAAATCAAGCAATAAGAGCTATTTTTATTAGTTTTCAAAGTTGAAAGCAGTCTGTACAAAAAATGTCAATTAGTCTGCTTCCTCATCTCTGGCGGTCTCACATTATCTTACATAATTGCAGATAGCTCATTAACGATTGACCAACGATACGGTTTTCAGCACCATCAGAACACCTTGTATGAACTCCATGTTTCAAAATTAGTAAGAAATTTCAATAATTTTTGACATCATCGCTAAATTGCGAATGTTACAAAAACAATGGAAAAAATCAATTATATTGATGTATTGATCAAGCTAACTTATTTTCATGTTTTTGCGTTCTGCAAAGGTTTTCTAAAGCGTGCATGGTTATAGCTTATAAGTCTTATAACTCATACTTTGTTTTTTTGCTGTATAAAACTTGCTGCTTTAAAACTTGGGAAAAAACTTAAAACTTTGATTGGTAACAGAGATTTCACAATTTTACAAGCATTTTGTTAAAATTAAGAGAGGAAATTATATACAGTTAAATATAATAAAATGGAGTATCGACTTCAAAATTTTTTATTGCAAAAATGGATAGAGGGTGCAAAGTTATGCCACTCTTATTATTATTATTATTATTATTATTATTATTATTATTATTATTATTATTATTATTATTATTATTATTATTATTATTATTATTATTATTATTATTATTATTATTATTATTATTATTATTTTTTTTTTTAGATTTCTAGATTTTGAAGTATTGCAATTTTTTTTTGCCGAGGTCGGGTTTGAACCCTCGATATCTTTTTATTAAGAGAGACGTCAAGAGGCGTCACTCTCTCTGTATTTTCAATAATTTTTAAAAAATAATTCCTGAACTCTTAAAAAATGTAAAAAAAAATCACAGTAGTGTAACTTTGCACTCTCTATCTATTTCTGCAATAACAAATTTTGCAATAAAAATTTTCCATTAAAATTTTGTACCTTTTGAGTATATTTTATGTATTATTTTTGTATATTAGATTTGAATACATCTCTTTTTTAAGTTTCATATAAAAACGTACAAAAATGTCTTATTTTTTTTTTGTCACTTAGCAGAATTAAATCCATGCACTTATTTTTATTAATTTTACACTGCAGGTATTATATCATGCAAGAATAAGAAATAATGCTCGCAGGTTAATGCTCCCGTATAGTTGAACTTTCGGAACTCTATTACTTGACTAGCGGTAAGAGAGAGTAAATAATTATAGTAAATGTATATCTTTATATATCCATGTATGGATAAACATCTTAATAACAATAATAATAACTATATACATAGAAAGAACATAAGATTGAAATCGTAGAAATATATTAATATATTATATAATATATATTACACATGTACACATTATATCACGCAATTCTATACACTTGTAATCTTCTAAGTTCATGCCAGAACAATAAAGAATATTACTAGCGAATCTAAGTTATCACAGTAATATTTTTTGCATAGATATTATCGTCATTACCATACATATTGTATTGTGTAATTTGTATTGTGATGTTGTGACGTAATAACTTGGGTTTAAATAGACATGACAGTAAATCTATATTTTCTATCGTCAAATTCTTTACCTGGTGGGGTGAAGGTCAGACACGGCCGTTGCCGTGAGATACATGACGGCTACAAAATAAGCTTTGTTAATTCATAATTTACATGATGATGGCTATTAAGTCTGCAGTATGTTCTCCAGACATGCGGGCGTTAAAGGGCAAGGCCTATACACAGATTTCAAATAAACAAAATTCTTCTTCGCACCTTGGGAAATGTGCCAAAAACCTTACGAATCAAGCTAAAGTAACGAACACTAATGGTGAAGCTAGCACATTTTTTTTATAACACGTGCAAAACATGTTGAATATTTATTTTACACATTTAGTTGATTTTTACCATAAAAATATGGGTGTCTTTTTAATGAAATATCTAAATTTTATATCGTCTTGGTCTAAGTTCCATTATGCGTCTTGGTAACAGCTAGATGTCACTTTTATAAATAAATAAATAAATAAATAAATAAATAAATAAATAAATAAATAAATAAATAAATAAATAAATAAATAAATAAATAAATAAATAAATAAATAAATAATAAATAAATAATTACATCAAATACCGAATAGTGGTAACTATTTTCTAAAGTCTTTATGTAATACTATGTAACAAAAAATCTCACTGTTGTACGTTAATAATTACCTCAAGTCACACAAGTCGATACGAAGAATTGTATATAAACTGCCATGACTTTAAGGTAAGACCCGCTACCTCACGATAGGACATGAAACGTGCTTGTTCTTTAAATACTGCAATATATGTACATGTATAATTGCCAATAAAAATTTGCTATTTGCACTGGCGCGTGTGTTATAGTTGAAAAAGTTACACAGTGTTCTTCATGGAGAGGGACGGGGGTATAATAAGTGGGTGGAGAAAGGAGGACCCGTCCACGCATTGCGTGCCTATAATGCCCGCGTGTATCCCCTCCCCCTATACCACGACCCATATTCTGGGAGGGAGGGGGTCATATGTAGACATGACCCCTATAATATTTACTATAGGCACGCATTTATTTACTATGGAAATATATTTCTAAATTATTAGTATAATTTTTTTTTATTTTTTTTTTTATGTGGTTATATTTCATATAAATTTCAGTTTCACCATTTCATAATAAAAATATGAAGATGTAAAATTTATATATTAAGTTTACTGCAATTTTATCAAATAAGGTTACAAATTGTCAAAACGTATATTTATATTAAATATGAAGAAATAATAAAAGCAATGCTATGCATGCAGTGTACAGTATATATTATATAGTCTTATAATAAATTAAAGCAATATTAATAGTGCTTATTTATAGTTATAAGGTTGCACAATCAACGTGGATGTAAATTATCAAGTAATTCTGATTACATATATGGCGAACAACGGACGTTGTGGGGTTGGTTTTCCTGACGATAACAATGTTCATAGCAGCGACGTGTTGAGTCCGCGCGAGAGAGAGACTTCTTGGGTCACGCGAGAGAGTCGCGTGTCACTGCGGCTAGACACTTATATATTATATACCATGTATTTACAGATTATAAGCCCGCAGAACAAATATGAAATGTAGCCAACCAATTTGTTTACATACTCTAATAATATATAATAATATACTCTTTGATAGTATTTTCAATATTATAATTTACTTTGTTGTGAATTTCCTTAGTTATAAAAATAATTCAACGTATTATATTATATATTTATGTTATAAACAAATTTAAAATTCATAAATTTATATTAAAAGGGATAGATAAAAATCATAAAATTTATGTTTCTGGGTTAATTGTTGGGTTCTAAAGTAGAGAGGATGCGTGTTGATAAAGAGAAGCTATACCCTCCTTCTGTATTTTAAATTAATGTACTGCAAACCTGAATAATAATTCTGTTTGATGATAGTGATCGGCGGCCTAAATATAGTTTGTATTTAAAATACTGCAGTGCGAAGATTTCGCTTGACGTGGAGCGGTTTTAGTTTACACTTGAACTTCCTGCGTTACGCAATGTTTAACAACCGCCCCCGTTTGCTTTCAATTTAATTTTAGACTTACCCCTTTGCTGATTTTTTCAACGTCAGTTGATTTTTTTTAATACAAATGTTTACAATTATTGGAAAGGATACATTGTTTACGTGCTTCCATGTAATATAATATATGTAAATTATGGTCGGCAGCTGCCTTAGCATAAATAATATCTTGTTAGAAAGTTTTAATAAAATAATAATTTTATCTTTATAAAACATGCAGAACATGCTGCAGTTAACATATAATTATTTTATATGTTTTAGCTAATTATTATATATTATTATAGTATATAATTGTTGTATATATATTAATAATATACTATTATGTTTCGATGTTGCGCGGAATAAACTATAATTTATAGCTGTAAGAAATTTTCTATATAGGTATGAATGGTATTTTATTATAAATACTCCATGGAACAAATTTAATTTTAAATATCATGCATTTTACCATTTTTACCCGAATTTTTCAATTAAGTTATTTTTATGTATTCAAATTTTAATCAGAACTTAATTAAATTATTACTTTGTAATATATAAAACATTGCAGATCGAGCATTAAAAATAAATGCAACAAAAACAATATATCTATAGGTATAATACGACACCATTTTGTAATAATGTAGCACCCATTACATTTCTCTGACCATGCATATTACAGTAACGACAGAACGCATATACTATATATATGATATCGATCGGTTTGCCAAGTCAACACGCTAATTTACACTACCTGCAGCTCGCCCCTGAGATCGCGGTTGAGGGATGGTCTTGCTGACGGTGCAGGAACTGGAGATGGCGACCCCTGGGGAGGCGGACAGTCCCCCAGCATCCACCGAGGAGGCCGCCTCCCCCATCCCCTCGCCGCCATTCGCCTCGCCGGTCGCAGAGGTAACTGACCCCCCCAGACGTTTGACCGCATCTCGTGCGAGTCGACCAGGCGATTTCCTTTGTTGTTTTATTAACACGATGAATATAAGAGCATTGACCTATAGCAAAAAAATATTTAATGACTTTACAATCACAGTTCACATATACAAAAAATTATTTCTTTTACTTTGATGCATGAGTTAATTTTAACTTTTATGCATGTGTAGTAGTCAATCTTATTCTTTAAAAGGATTAAAATAGAAAAAGGACTGAAAGTGGATCAGATAACTTTTGCACCAAAGAACATCACATACAATACATACATGAGTATAAAAGAATAATAATATTATAAATATTTATTATAATTAAAATAGTTATATACCACTTTCTTTCTCTGCAATAAAAAATAACTTGTATGAAATTTGATTTATTGCTCGTATCGATTTTAATCCTACATATCTATAATATATAATAAGCAAAATTTAAGTTTTTTTTTTTTTTTTTATCAATCCCCCATTTTTATATTAACACTGATATTATTCATCCAAAGATTGAAGATTTGAATTAAAAAAATAATAAAATAAAAAATACTGTAATGTTTAAATTTAAACCTTAAAAAACTTAAAAGAATAACAAAAAAAAAAAAAAAAAAAAAAATTGTTTTTAAACGAAAAAAAAAAATACATCATATTTCATGTTTTCAGCAAAAAAAAAAATTTAATAAATAAATAAATACAAATTTCAAATATAATAATTATTCGTACTTATTTACTTTTGGTCATAATTTAAGCTTTTAATTATAAGTAATCGTACAATATCTACAGAATAAAACAGCATATATTATATATCGTAGAGTTTTCGTGTGATATTTACGGAAAAAAAAAACATGCATGCAGTTGTAAAATTGTTACAACGTTAATTGGTTTAGGCCCTCGACATGCTTCCTGCACTCCCATCAAACAGAACTTTGCCGCCTCTGCAGCGTGTGCCGCCCTCCATGGCCAGCTCTCCCGTGGAAGAAGACGTTAAGATGGACGATCCGGAGCCGCTGATCGAGGAACCCCCGGACGACGAGGAGCAGCCTGCGGAGGAACCGTCCGCCCCCGCCGAGGAGGTGATGGACGCCCCAGAGCCGGGAGAGGAAGAGGAGGTTGTAGAGGAGCCCGTCGTGAGCGAGGTCGCGTCCGAGGACGCCGCAGATGCTCCGGAAGATAAGGTAAACAGGTTAACGATTGTAGTCCTTATCTGTAGCGCCTCAAAGAAACACTTTTATCTGCTGAAATTTATAGGTTAAAGAAGAAACAGAAAATTAGCTATTAACTTCAGCAGCATATATAATCTTTTTTCTCAGTTACGAAAAACAGGACATTATTATATAAATTATATATAGTATATATAATAATATAGTGTTTTTATGTGTCAATGCAATGAATATAAAATATATAGAGCTTAATTAAACGCGTATTTCAGATTTTATAACATATATATATTTTATATGTCATATATGTAATAAAAATATATAGATAAAATAAAAAAAACAAAACATATAATATATTATATATATATATATATATATTTCAAAAAATGTAACTCTACTAATTATTTTCACCTTTCTTCATTTTATAGTTTAAAGTAGGTATATAGTTTAATTAGACTTTACATTAAACAAACATTGAGATCAGCTCTAATTAATATAATTTGTATGAAATAGCTTCATATTTATTAATAATTCAATTAATATGCACTATATAATATGAATTATTAATCAATAGCAAATAGCAATAGCAAAGTGTCGTGTAAGTAAATATTATCAATTCAGTGTACGGAAGGTTGCATAAATCGAGGAGCTTAAAAATTATTGACTCTACTCCTTAAATTCCTAATTCATTATTTTATTTATTAATTATTATTTTTTTATTTATTTCAAATTACCTGTAATAATCTCTGTAAATATTTTCATCTAGGCTAGGTTGTAATTTTGATTCAATTCTGTGTTTTGTGAAATAAAACTGTACGTAAATTTTGTTGTGGAAAAATGAAAAGGATGTAAAAGTTTGCTATTAATTAAGAAAAACATAAAAACAGGCACATTCAAAGGATATTACGATATTGCAAGGGTAAAAATACAGCCCTTTTTAATCCTGCTTTACCAAGTGGACTTAATTATGCTTGCACTTCTTTGTATTATTTACCTAGATATATTATGACCTTAAATAACAAATATTTTCATTAAATTTCCTGTTAATTTAGCAAGAAGAGGAGCAAGAAACTGCAGCAGTAGAAACATTTGCAGAGAAGATGATTGCCAGCGCAGAGGATGTTATTGAGACAGCGCAGGAGGAGGTGCAACAAACAGCAGACACTCTTGGTAAAAAGCACAGATATATGAGCTACGTAGCTAGCACCACTCTTGTTTGCAGGCACGGATCCAGGGGCAGAAAGGGGATTCAGTTTTGGATTTATTTTTTTTTAAATTTTGCATTTAACATGGGCAGTATAGGCATTTTCCTCACTCTAATTTTTTTATGGAGACAGCTCCACCTCCCGAATTTTGGTTCTGAATCTGCGCCTGCTCTTGTTTATATTATATTGGAGTATCAACCTCATTTTTTTTATTGCAGAAATGGATAGAGGGGGTGCAAAGTTATGCTACCCTGATTTTTTTTAAATTTTTTAGAGACCGCGCGGGAACTATATATTTTTTAAAAATTATTGAAAGTCCTTTTTGTGACGTCACAAGGTGACAAGTCCTATCCCTATCACGAAAAGGACTTTCAATAATTTTTTAAAAATAGTTCCTGGTCTGTAAAAAATCTGAAAAAAATCAGGGTAGCACAACTTTGCACCCTCTATCTATTTCTGCAATAAAAAAATTGAGGTCGATACTACATTTTATTCCAATATTTCATACAGCTAGCATTTTATTTGATCATATCTGCATGAGCATGACATTAAATGGTGTTTTCTTTTAGCGTTTGCTAACAGAATATTGTGAATATATAACAATAATATATTAAAGTATATATTATGAAAGCTGTATACAGATCTTTGCTATCAAATATTATTTGGTTGAGGAGCCCCAGGCCCCGCCAGAGACAGGGCGAGATGTGTTAAAGACCCTCTTCCAAAAATCCAAATGGAACCCAGTCCAGCTAACTTATTAGAAAATAAATTAATGTACAATTAATTAAGGGACCTTTAAAAAAATCAAATGCAAGTAAATATCATACAAAAAAATAACTACTTACTGACTGAATATAATATATATTCCCCACTTTCAATTTTTGTACCTAATTTAGTTAGCCACACAATTGCAAGTGCCTGCAATTTCATTCTTTATATATTATTATATTATAGATTATATTATATTTCTTAAAAGATAAATATAGTTACTTATAAATAGACTTTAATTATTTATAATCTGAATTTGTGTTTCAGGGAATAAAGTTGCTAAGTTTTTTGGTAACTTAAGGAAAGTAAAATCCCTCCTACATATCAACGAAAAGGTTGCAGAAGAAGAGGGTATGTCTGAAATTTGAAATGATAAATACTGTAAATAAATAAATAAATAATCAGAGTAGCATAATTATGCACACTCAAATCATTTAAATTGTAATAGAAAATATTAATGTTAATTGATTTAATTTTAAATTATTCTCAAATTTAGAATTCTCAATAGTCAAACATACAGTATAAACACAAAATAACTTTCTTGCTTACAGAGGAGCAGACAAAGAATTTATCAAGTAGCACAGGCGACCTAGACATGGCAGCTGTTAGAAAAGTAAGTATAGTATCCTTCACAATATTTAAGTTCTAAATACCTAAAGACAATGTCAGACATTGAAATTTCTTGGCAATTTATTTATTATGCACTAATTTATTGCAATTTATTAAAATAGCAAAATTGACTATACAACTTATTGATTTCTGGCTTTAATAAATTAGTGAAGTGTGGATGACTAATTGGGTTTTTCTAATTGTTTCAGTCTCGAGCTTGCAATATCCTGTAGCCCTATTTTTTTTAAAATTGTAATTTAATTTATCACAACAAATCTTTAGCACTAAATGTGATATTTTATTATTAATTACTGTATTTATAATAATTAATTTAGGATACTGGTATAAAAAAAATTCGTTGTAATATTTTGGTAACAAAAGATGAAGTATTTTATGTATGCAATTAAAAAAAAAAAAAAAAAAAAACTGTAATATCAATGTTAATAATGTGTTTTAATTACAGTCAACTATAATTCTTATATATGAATAATAATTGTACAGTACAAATGTCTTTGATGCATTCCTAGCACAATAATAAATATCACAGCACTAACTAGATGTGTTTTCATTCTCCTGCTTGAGGAGGTACAGACTTGGTACTGCTATCCTCACTCACGTACCGGAGAAGATCTGTCAGGTTTTCAAACTCTGTACGACCCTGTGGAGGGTTGTTTCGAGGAATTTTTGGTAAATTGGAGCCCATCTTCACACGGAACTCTTGCAACTGGAAAATATAGAAATATGTTGATATTTTAATACGTAGTTGTTACAAACTCTAAGTACAGAACTATTTATAAATAAAGGGACAGAGTGAAACATGTAATGTGAGTAAAGATATAAGTGTATATCTTAACAATTGTCAAGAGGGTACAATAAATTAATCACACTTTTAAAATAAGCAGTCCATGCAGGTAGTCTTTCATGGTGCTTTTTGTGTCTATTGAGTAAATAAAATTTAAAGGAACTTTAACTACTGTAGTGCTAATTTTAGCATGCTTAATCAATTCCCAATAAATCTTTTGAAAAGTTTAGTAATACATAGAAGTAGCAATTAATTGTTCATTATGGTATAATGACTTTCACTGGCAATTATTAATAACTGAAGCAATTTATCTAAATAAATAGATATAAATAATGCAGAATGGAGATGAAAAATAAAGTTTTGGTCAAGAAGAAGATTTGAGTCTTCTTATAAGCTTGTGTGGTACATAATGATTAATTTTAAGCTATGGATCTTACATCTTTGACATCAAGTAACTTCCAAATGCCATAAAAGAGAATGCCACAGCCTGTGACGGCATACAGAGAGCCCCAGCCAAGAGCCCTAAGAGCTAATGACGCCCCAGTCTCAGCCATCTCCCTGCTGCCCACCATTCCGCGGTTGAAGTATGATGGATCTTTCTTCTTGGCTGCTGCCAGCGTAGCTCCAAATCCAAACAATACAGACATTCCAGTGACACTTGTTAGGAAAATACCAGCTGCAACAGAAACAATACATGATTTAGTGCATGAAATGCATTGGAGTTTGTGAAATGTTGCCCTATTTTTAAATTCATCATAAAAATTATTGTATACTGTTATGTATATTATTTTGTTTTTTTCCAGAATAATGAGCTATCTGCCACCACGAATGTGTGCAATAATGAGCTATGGTATCTGCTGTATCAGGTGAGTGTACTTATGAGCTTACAGATAAAGCAGATAGCTCATTACTCCAGACGAGGGACGTTATATACCTCAGGATACCATAAATTTTACTCCTGCTTGATGCAGCTCCAGGAGAGATGTACGTAGATTTACAATTTTGGGATAAAATACCATTTCAATTTATTTTTAAAGTTCAGTATGCCTCCATATAGACTGTGAAAACATACAAAAATAGAGCAGGGATAATGTTGGTGATGTCTTGAGGTGTATGAATGCAGGGGAACATTAAGTTATTGATAAATCTTCAACCTCCTTACAAATATGCATACACAATACACATGCATGTAGGGTTGGTTGCATGTGCATTAAAATTGTGAGAAAGTGAGAACATATTAACCAACCTTTTAGCTTAAAGTTTTCATCCTTTGCTTTTATGTTTGCTTCTGACGATATTATATCTTTTGGCAAAGTATGCAAACTATTTTCTTGCATTTTAAAAATTAAAAATGTTCTTGTATACAAAATACAAAGCCAGCTGATATTTAAAATCTTAATTTCGTCCTTCATGTTTGACGTATTTCCCGCCTGAAGGTGGCGCAACTTGTCGGAGCAGAAATGGTCAAGATCCGAGTTTTAATAATGTTTATCGTATAAAATAAACATTATTATCAGTAAAATGTCATGTGTCTATAGCGATTTCGTCAAGAAGAAACTAGTGGTGACGTAGTTTTATCTCTTTATCTGATAGATGATAGCAGTAATTAGATTTTTATAATTTTTGGGCGTGAAGGTCAACTCTACTTTCTTGACAGCTGACACAACATTAGGACATTTCATATATTATGCCACGGGTTACAAGGAAATGGGAAATATTTCCTGGACGCAATAAATTTTGTTGTGACGGCCGTATTATGATGGCCCCACATACAGGCGTGTTTTATGTAACAGTTGGTCTCATCGTTGGAACCAGTGTCCTCTTCTTTGTATATGAGTGAGTGCTCTTCACTTTCAGTTTTTTTTCTTTTATAGTGCGTCATCTCACCTCTTGTAAACACATTATTTACTTTATTTCTTTTTCTAGCTGTCCATTCCTTGCTGAACGAATAACGCCTGCGATTCCTATAATTGGCGGACTATTATTTATCTTCGTACTGTCTGCGTTGCTCCGTACAAGCTTCAGTGATCCCGGAGTGATTCCACGAGCAACACCAGAGGAGGCTGCGGACATAGAGAGAAGCATAGGTATGCATAGATAGAAAGACATAACTTTCTATTAATAAATGGCTTTGCCTAATAATATTTAGACTATGGCAGCTCATATTCAAACGAGCTTGTTATGGAAACACTGTTGTTGAGTTTACAACGTTAACATAAAATATTGTAAAGGGCTATCATATTGCAAAATTAATATGTAACAAAATTAGGATTGAGTATGTATGCATAATACAGTACATCGATCAATCTATACCGATAATTGATCTATGTTCTTAACAGAGGTACCAAACAATGCCAACTCGCCAACATACCGCCCTCCACCTCGCACCAAAGAGATACAAGTTAAGGGCCAAACGGTTAAGCTAAAATACTGCTTTACCTGTAAGATCTTCAGGCCTCCACGAGCATCACATTGCAGTCTATGTGACAATTGTGTTGGTAAGTTTACTACACTACATGATATAAAATTCTTTGTTCTTACCACTTGCATATTGGAAAAACATAGTACAGTACAGTATACATAGTAAATATATCAAAATTTTGACTGACAATTCATTGAAAACAACTTTCGGTAGAACAAAACAAAAGCATTGGAGAAAAAAACAAACAAAAACATCTCGTAAGATATTGAGGATGGTAGATTACTAAAAAAATGTTGTCATGTTATTTATTTTAATGCTTTAAAAGAATTTTGTGAATCAATTTGACACTAATGTTAACTAACATTATGCCCGTGTTTCAGAACGCTTTGACCACCATTGTCCATGGGTGGGAAATTGTGTGGGCAAGAGGAACTACAGATATTTTTACCTCTTCATTGTATCGTTAGCATTTCTGTGTGTCTTCATATTTGCCTGTGCCATCACACACCTCATTCTCTGTGAGTATTACGTTACACTATTTCTTGCAGTTACTATCAGATGCAAAAATTAAAAATTGTGATATTCTTTATGTGAATGATTCATGCTATTTGACTGCTGCTTACTCCTTTAACCTCAACAATACTAAATGTGCAGCAGCTAAAGTATAAAAATATGCAGTAACAAGAAATTTAGGTTGCATTTTGAGTCAAGCTATTTATTTAACTTTGTCCAATTTTACAAGAAATTTTTCTCCTCGAGTTCCTCGCTGAGCAACTGTTCAGATATTGTGAGATTCTTTGTTCCTGACACATGTAATATAATAATATTATAATTATCGTGTGCAGTGACACGGGATGACAAGATGTTCTTGGACGCTGTGAAGGCATCTCCAGGCAGTGTGATCTCCGCGGTAATCTGCTTCTTCAGTGTGTGGAGCGTGCTGGGGCTGGCGGGCTTCCACACGTACCTCACCACCTCCAACCAGACCACCAATGAGGATGTGAGTTGCTCTGTCTCTTCCACCTGACCGTCAGACTACTTGAGAGTGTTAAACACTGAGGGAATAGAAATAATTCTGACAAGCATTGGAAGTATATAATGTAAATCAAATGTTATTTCTATCCTCAAGACTTCAAGATAAAAGATAACTGAACAATATTAATTTTTTTAATGATGCAAAATTAGTTTGTATTTGAATACATAATCAAAATTCAATGGTTTCAGTGCTTCTCAAATTATTTACAACAGTTATAGGCAGTGACATAGTCAGAAATACCTTCCACCTCCATCCCCAACTCTCCCAATTTTTGCTTTCTTATAGTTTTTTCAATTAAAACTTCTCCTGTTCTCTTCTCCTCCAGTTTTTCGTCTTCACTCTTGGATACAGTCTCTAATGATGTATCATGAGGTGTAAAGGGCATTGAGTGAGTTTTATTAGATTGACAGAGTTAAGTATCTGCATATAATCAACCAGTGTAATATTTATGTATGCATCTTTTTTATAATTTTCTTCATTTCCATGTTAAACAGTTCCATTATTTTCCAGCTGCAGTTCAATGTATTTGCTATGGAGGACAAATGAGTGTACTTTACTTTTACACACAATATTTGTTTCCAGATCAAAGGATCGTTTAGCAGAAAACGTGGCCAGGACAGCTTCAACCCATACAGTCAAGGCAATGTGTGTGCCAACTGCATGTATGTGCTGTGCGGCCCAACACCACCCAGCCTTATAGGTGAGTCAGCTCTCTAACACTACTGTACTTACAGTACTTCCATATCACATTTTCTATTGTTTTTAAGGCACAGGGGCTGATTTCTTCAAATAGCATGTCTTGTGTCACCTATTTTAAGTGTTCTAAGTAGGCATTGGCTGTGGTGTGTGCAGACCGTCGAGGGGAGGTGACTCCCGAGTACTCTGCCAGTCTGGCTCGCACTGAGGATGTGGTGATCGCCAACAAGACATACGGCACCGTCAAGACTTCGCAGCCCACGGTGAGTGAAGATGTGTGTGCTTTGTCTGCAATGAAAGCATGTAACATAAGTATAGTCTAGTCGCTTAGAGACAAAAATCATCAAAACCCTGCACATTATGACAAAAGCAAAAGATTTTCAACATCGATACAACTCACCAGCATGGTCAAATCTGGAAACGTAGCCACGCGAAAATACTGACCTGGCGACCTGAGGTGACCTTCAAAGGTGGGGAAAAGGTGTTTTTGTAAATAATTTTTTACGGGCAGAGTTTTTAAGCAAATCAAAAACTTTTTTCACTCAAATTTACAACAATAGTATTAAGAAACTGAAATAAAATTTTAGAAATGGTAGAACCAAAATTGTGCCCAGAATTAAAAATCAAACTCAAAATTTCAAAATCTAGCGCTACTCTATGCGGATTGGTTATCAGGGAACTCAAAATTTGTAAAAATGTTTCGAATAGAAAATGAAGGGAATATAATGAGACGTATTTTGGTGTATCATTTGTGGAATTTGGTTAAGAAGTTTTGAAAATATCCCAGATTTTCATTTTATTTCACGGCTTATACGCGCTAATACCAGTGCAAGGCCAACTAACTCGCATCTTATATAAATGCTTGTTTCATGTATTTTATACTTATAATAAGTAAATGATTAATTTAATTTACATAAATCGTTGTATTTTAGTTTTTAAGTGTCCCAAAAATTAGGGTCGTCCCTAATTTTTGGATTTTTTTTTTTTTTTTTTTTACTTTAATCATATTTTTAGATGCAATTTTAATGTGTTAAGTAACTTTTTTTAATTTACATAACCCGTTGTATTTTGGTTTTTAAGTGTCCCGAAAATTAGGGTCATCCCTAATTTTTTTTTTATATTACATAATGTGTATTTCTTAATACTATTCTATATGTACACTTTTGTGTTTAATAAAAGACTTATATACCATAATAAAAAATGTATACCAAAATCAAATACTGCATGAACCTGCATGGGGCCTCGACCCTCTTACGTGCATGACACCTAAAAAAATAATGTAAGAACGATTTTTGCCAGTAACGATATAAACATCATTCGATGGGTTTATGAAGGTGATTTATTATTATTTTATTGGTTAATTGTCATGCATTTTACGTTGAATATGCTAAAAGCAATGGACACCCTGGCTTCGATAAGATATATAGTGCATTTGCATATAGCCATTTTTATATTAATATAGAAAGCACAATATGGTAGTCGGTATATTGTAAAATTATATTGGAGGAAGATGTTTCACTCCTTTATTGCAATTATTAAAATCAATTAAACTACTCTGCAGTATATATATTATTTTCAAAAAATTGTCATACTCCTTTTTATATACCGCAGTGTATACATAAATAGAAAAGCATCTTTTAAAAGTTAAGTACGTACATTTCATACTTGGTACGTGTGCGAGTATTAACAATTAAGATATGGAATTCCTTTAATATACTTACATAATATATTACTTAATATTATATTTTAACTAATATAACTGTATTATAATAAAAACATCTCGGGAAATCACGAAATTTACCTAGCTGCTTATTTACTGGAGCTATAACGCTATAATATAACAGCTACCATAATCAAAGAGGTGCAAATTTGCAAATTGGGGACTATAGGAAATGCACCTAAGAAGTCTACATACCCCAAATCGTTCCATTCTATACCACACCTTAATAAGCTCGCTAACATAGTAGCGGTAAAGTTCGTACTGTTCCGAGGTGTACATTAAATCAAGTATTGAATTTACTTCTTTTCTTCTAATTTTATTCAGAACGCACGTGATATACATGAAATTGAATGCAATAATAACATGAATACTGATGAATGAATTGCATACTCTGCATCAACATGGTGCTATAGAACAAGAACCACTGAGCTTGAGGTTTTGATGTAAATTCAATATTTGAAATGTTTCATTAAAATTAGAAGAAAAGAAGTAAATTCAATACTTGATTTACACCTCGGAACAGTACGAACTTTACCGCTACTATGTTAGCGAGCTTATTAAGGTGTGGTATAGAATGGAACGATTTGGGGTATGTAGACTTCTTAGGTGCATTTCCTATAGTCCCCAATTTGCAAATTTGCACCTCTTTGATTATGGTAGCTGTTATATTATAGCGTTATAGCTCCAGTAAATAAGCAGCTAGGTAAATTTCGTGATTTCCCGAGATGTTTTTATTATAATACAGTTATATTAGTTAAAATATAATATTAAGTAATATATTATGTAAGTATATTAAAGGAATTCCATATCTTAATTGTTAATACTCGCACACGTACCAAGTATGAAATGTACGTACTTAACTTTTAAAAGATGCTTTTCTATTTATGTATACACTGCGGTATATAAAAAGGAGTATGACAATTTTTTGAAAATAATATATATACTGCAGAGTAGTTTAATTGATTTTAATAATTGCAATAAAGGAGTGAAACATCTTCCTCCAATATAATTTTACAATATACCGACTACCATATTGTGCTTTCTATATTAATATAAAAATGGATATATGCAAATGCACTATATATCTTATCGAAGCCAGGGTGTCCATTGCTTTTAGCATATTCAACGTAAAATGCATGACAATTAACCAATAAAATAATAATAAATCACCTTCATAAACCCATCGAATGATGTTTATCTCGTTACTGGCAAAAATCGTTCTTACATTATTTTTTTAGGTGTCATGCACGTAAGAGGGTCGAGGCCCCATGCAGGTTCATGCAGTATTTGATTTTGGTATACATTTTTTATTATGGTATATAAGTCTTTTATTAAACACAAAAGTGTATATATAGAATAGTATTAAGAAATACACATTATGTAATATAAAAAAAAAATTAGGGATGACCCTAATTTTCGGGACACTTAAAAACCAAAATACAACGGGTTATGTAAATTAAAAAAAGTTACTTAACACATTAAAATTGCATCTAAAAATATGATTAAAGTAAAAAAAAAAAAAAAATCCAAAAATTAGGGACAACCCTAATTTTTGGGACACTTAAAAACTAAAATACAACGATTTATGTAAATTAAATTAATCATTTACTTATTATAAGTATAAAATACATGAAACAAGCATTTATATAAGATGCGAGTTAGTTGGCCTTGCACTGGTATTAGCGCGTATAAGCCGTGAAATAAAATGAAAATCTGGGATATTTTCAAAACTTCTTAACCAAATTCCACAAATGATACACCAAAATACGTCTCATTATATTCCCTTCATTTTCTATTCGAAACATTTTTACAAATTTTGAGTTCCCTGATAACCAATCCGCATAGAGTAGCGCTAGATTTTGAAATTTTGAGTTTGATTTTTAATTCTGGGCACAATTTTGGTTCTACCATTTCTAAAATTTTATTTCAGTTTCTTAATACTATTGTTGTAAATTTGAGTGAAAAAAGATTTTGATTTGCTTAAAAACTCTGCCCGTAAAAAATTATTTACAAAAACACCTTTTCCCCACCTTTGAAGGTCACCTCAGGTCGCCAGGTCAGTATTTTCGCGTGGCTACGTTTCCAGATTTGACCATGCTGGTGAGTTGTATCGATGTTGAAAATCTTTTGCTTTTGTCATAATGTGCAGGGTTTTTCGATAACATCCTAGACTAGTAGCAGAAAGTGATGCTGGAAGTTAAAAATGTTCGGATAGTGCATAGTAAACAATAGGTCTATTCATAAACTTGAGAAGTGCACTTTTTCAGTAACAATCAACCTTATGTTTAACCATGTAAGGCTGTTGAGATTATTAAGTGCAAAAAAGATACAGGATACACATTTCAGGGATTACAAACATTTGAACTCTGTGATTAATTGCTGTTACCATAGAAAGCAGCGAGGACTACATACAGTACTTCTATTTTAATAGGCTGTTACAACCAATCAACCATAAATGGGAGTTAAAATTTGAAAATAAAAACATAATCAAAGAATAGGGAAACAGCAACATGGCCATTTGTCTACTTTGTCTTAAAAGAATATCTAGTAAAGTAAATTATAAATTAAGTTACATTAGTATACAGGCTTGGCATCATCTGTTTAGGTAAAAGCTTGTTGTTTATGTAAGAAATTAACCTTAAAGGGACAGGGGACCTTAAAAATAAGTATTTTTTAATCAAACGTTACCCATCAACTGAGTATGAACACATGCCGCACGGTGGCGAGTGCCCCAGGGTAAGCGGGTCGCGAGTAACTAAAATGTGGATTGCTGACGTCACGAATCCTAAATGGCAACACAGCTGCCTCTTCTCCATGGAACTACTCCCCCCTCCTCCCGCCCAGCCGTACTCGGTGCGATGTTGCCTGTGCAATTGACCTGCGGCTCTCTGTATTTAATTAATTTTTATAAATTCGGGGGATGGTCCGAAAACAGAAATTTACTCATTTCTCACATTAACATAACTTACACTAACTTTTTATGCATTCATGATTTCATTGTCCTATGTCCCTTTAAGTTAGTTAAAAGGGATTCTTTCTGCACAGCTTGGACTTTCAAGTAATGAACATTTACAATTTTGATTGCAGAATGGATTGAGTCAATCTGTAAGTTTGGCAAGTGGTCCGAGTGAAGCGACAGGGTCTACCCACAACTTGGTGCACCAAAGCAAGACTACTCCTTCAATTCATTCCATGAATGGTGGGTACCAAGAGGCTCCGTTCTCTTATCAAAACCCTCCCTCGCCCTCCCCTCTTACACCCCCTTCGCCAGTCAAGCAGGTGAACAACCCTGTCTGACATTGGCCTTGTACCCCTCTGCCCCACCTTGAGGAGGCTGAGGATGTATAGAAAATTGCTACAACCAAAAACAATTTATTATTAAGAAAGGAAAAAAAGAAAAAAAAAAAATCTATCGGTACCTACTCTTAAGCTTTTTCTTGCTAGTAAATGTGTGTTTTTTTCAATAAAAATTTCTCTCACATACATATCACCCTGATTGATAATCACTGTAAAATTTCTGTCATCTTTAAAGCATCTACCTACATTCTAATTCTGAGCTTGTTAAAAAAAAAAAAAAAAAAATGAAATCAATGTTTTATAAAAATGATTTCTCTACTCTATATTTTATTAATACATCAAGTCAGTAAGTTTGCTGTCAAAATTTGTTTCAAAAGCCTATAAATTATAATTATGTAATTACATTACAGTTACATTGAGGTATACTCGTCACCTCGGAAAATTTCCCTTTGCGGCCTTGTTAATCACCATGCTCCATAAGAATAACACAAGGCATGGTGATTAACTAGGCTGCAAGTGGGAAATTTTTCAAGGCGATGAGGCAATGATTGTACATTAAAAATTCTTCAAACGCTTTGCCTAAATTGTTTAAGAATAAAAAATCTAAGTGACAACAAAATTTGTTCTATTATCTATTAAATTTATTAAAATCTGAAAGAATTTGACTTGACCGTAGAATGCTGTGTCATTCTACTAATTTTTGTAAGAAATTTAAATTATGAAAATTAAGGTGTGTGCAGTAGTGGCATTTTTGTATTTTTTTAGAAAACCAATAACACAATTCTATTTTATCTTCACTTTCTTTGTCAATAAATTTAAAGCAATACAATGAATTACATAAGAACTTTTGCTGCATAAATTAACATATTAAAAACAGTCTCTTTAATTCACATTTTTCATCACATTTTTTTATGTACATTTTTTGTAATGCAGTAGGTCTTGTATAGTTGGAAGAAAAAAAAAAAAAAAAAAAAAAAAAAAAGATGAAAGCAAAGCAAAGACAAAAAGAAAAAGAGCTCTGAATGTTTTATTATTTTATGCAGTAAAAATATACAATGTATAGTATAATTTATTTATTGCTTGAGCCTGTAAAGTTCAGATAAAACAAATACATGATATAACAACTGGCTATTTGTAATTGTGTCAAGCAAAATCAAATGCCACAAGGTATTGAATTTCAAAAGGAAACAAAATGCTTCATAATCCTCCAATTTTTTAAGTCCAACAATTAAATACTGTATTCCTATAAAATTAATTGTTTTATAAAAAGTGAGAAAAAATTGTGTACATGTTATGTTAAAACTAATACTGTATTTCAAATACTGAGTCTATCTATGTTTCCCCAATACTGTACCAATTTAGTATAATTATAGTTCAGAGCATAGACATTATAGCACATTATTGATAACATCTTATTCATTGGCCAAAAAAGAATTTACGTTGTTGACTTCCTGTATCATTGTTAAAATTGTTTTATTGTAGAAATTTTGTTATTTATTTTTTTTTTTGTAGAATTGTTAATTGTATTTTTTTTTAATTACTTCTCACAAGAGTGTTTCTGTTTTTAAGTTTGAAATATTTTTAATTGTGATATTAACCACAGAAAAACAAAACTGGGATTATGCTGAAGAATTTGTAATATATGAATTTTATATAAAATGTTTCAACAATCGTTTATAGTTCCATTACTGTAAGATTCTGCATGAGAAAAGTTGTAAGTGATGGTTACTACTTAAGCCAGTATTACACGATACAATTTTTCTAGTTATTGTATACAATTTCTCCTTACAAGAAATCTCCATTTGTTTGTATGGAGATGAAAATTTCTTGCTAGGAAAAATTGTCTGCAAAATTGCATCGTGTGATACCGGCTTCATTTGAAGCCAGTATTACACGATACAATTTTGAATACAATTTTTCCTTGCAAAAAAAATTTCATCTTCATACAAACAAATGGAATTCAAGTTTTCTTGTAAGGAATAATTTTAAAATTGTATGCAAAATTGTATCGTTTAATACCGGCTTAAGTTTTTACAATATAAATGTTATATTAAGTGTTCAACCTTTTTGCTAAGCCATGTCGGAGGTGAGATCAGAATTATTCACCTGCATATGTGGCTATATTTGAGCTAATCTTACAGTTTTGAACTGATTGTTAGTACTGTATAGGCAAGTGAAATAATCAAAACATAATATGTACATAATTCTGTGAGAAGCAAGCATGTTGTCAGTATGAATTTCTCCGGCCTGCTAATCAATATATTTTATCCTGGAAGTCAAATTTGATAGTTCAAAAATTTGCCTCAACGAAATTTAAAAACAGCAAGTTAGGTTATTACCTTATTAAACAAATTTTTATGTATTGGGCAAGGGATAATCAATGTAGATGCTGGTTAGGAAGAGTAAGATAATGAGGTGTGCTAGACGAAGCTTCCCTCCTATGGCTGTGACAGTTCGCTAGTTAGATAAATTGCTTAAAATTGGTTCTACTCTATGTGTGCATTATTAAGTAAGTGCTTGTTGTGTCCACAAATGCTGCTTCCATATACTGTGTATTATGAATAGAGTATTGACCTCAATTTTTTTAATCCAGAAATGGATAGAGCGTGCAAAGTTATGCTACCCTGATTTTTTTCAGATTTTTTAGAGCCCGGGAACTATTTTTAAAAAATGATTGAAAGTTCTTTTTGTGACGTCACGAGACGCCGTTCCTTAAGAAAAAGAAAGGACTTGCCGCCTCGTGACATCACAAAAAGGACTTACAATAATTTTTTAAAAATAGTTACCGGTCTCAAAAAAATCTGAAAAATAATCAGGGTAGCATAACTTTGCGCGCTCTATCCATTTCTGCAATAATTTTTTTTTGAGATTGATACTCCATCATATAAATTTTTTTCCATACTGTTGCACTGTATAAAATTGGTGTCCAGATGAGTTCAGTTTCAGTTGTCTTAAGACAAGTACGAATCAGAAAAATCAATAGGAAAATGTAATAATTAATTTATTGCAATTATTATACAATTAATATTTTGCTTGCTATTTGTTTAATTTTAATGAGTATTATTTGTATGCAGGTGTATTTTTTATAATTATTTAATGTGTTTGAAACACATAATTTATGTTTCCATCAAGATTTTAGTATACAGAAAAAGTTATTTGATTGTTTCATATTCTTAGCAACATATATATATATATATATATATATATATATATATATATATATATATATATGTATATATATATATATTATGCTTTGTGATTTCTTAATTAAAGTTTTATGTAATTAAGTTCTATTATAATATAAAAGTTTAAATGCTGCATCAAAACCAGAACTATTGTTTTAATATATTTTTTGTTTATATTAGAATGAAAATACTGTACAAGTATGTTATTTAAGTTTCATTTTAGTTTTGTATGCATAGTAATTGTTAAAAAGCTCTACATGTTTCTAAATTAAAATAGGTTCTTGTAACTTATTTTTAACAAAAACAAGGAAGAAATTAATATTTTACATTGCATGCTAATTAATTTGAATTTTATATACCTCTGTTTCTAGTTTGTAACTTTTGTTTTGTTTAAATACACATTGTTTAAGTAATTGTACCGCATGCCAAATTATTTGTGAGATAAGTTACATTATAAATTAAGATTATAAAAGAACTGAAGATTTGAAAAGTTCTTAATTTTTTATTGAAAAAGAAATTGATAGTAAGGCCAATTGAGGTTGAATATGTGACTGTAAATACTTTATAATGCTTTGTACCACAATTCGGACACAATTGTGTAGTACTGTCAGCTGTAATTATACTGTGATTTGTTCCCAGGATGTAACTATTAATATGTCATAAAATTATCCAGCCATTGATGTTAAATTGCGTACATTAACTTTTGTTATTGACCATTCCCATTGTTATTGTATATCAGTTCATAATTTTAAGCTAGATCAGAGTGCAAACTAGGTAAGTAATAGAATTTATTATCTGAATATGCATGTAATAGACTAGCTGGCAAAATATATTATATTTATTATTTATTGTTTAACTATATTTTTATTTTATATTATAAATATTGTGAAAATAATGCTTGCAATTGATAGCACACTGAATTACTATAATAGTTAGTATGTTTTATAAAAAGCAACTTATAAGTACACTTCTAAATGGTGTGTCCAGTATATAATGGGACATTTGAAGTACTTAAAATAATTTAATATTTATTTTTTAAATATTTTACTAAACATAATTGCCTACATTGTATAATTATATAAATTATATAAACATAATTCTTAATATTATGTATTAATATATATGTTCCCTAATTGTTATTATTATTATTGTAGAAAACATGCTTTCCGCCTTTTTTCAATATGAAATGTTTCTTTTAACTTCTAATTTCCCAAAACTATTTGTTTTTTGGCATGCTTAAATGATTTGTTTCCTTTTTTTGCATTTATTGGCATTTTTATTTATTTATTTATTTATTTATTTATTTATTTATTTATTTATTTATTTATTTATTTATTTATTTATTTATTTATTTATTTATATATTTTTTTCATTTTCTGTACAACAGATATTCTTTTTTTAATTCCTTGGTTTGTTAAATAGTAGTACATACGGTAATAAAAATTATGTTTTTAATTATTGTTCACAATTACAATATTTTTCAGAATAATATCTTCACTTACAGTGGAAATTACTGTTAAAAAATATTTGTTTTTTCCTAGCTTGCACATTTTTTTATGCCTGTTACCTTTAGAAGTCTTTGCTAGCCTGTTACCTATTACTAATGAGTTGTTGACCTGCAGGTGACATGGGTGGGCTGACTTCGGTAGTGACCTACTCAGAGCCTGCAAGCCTTCCCATGGCGACCATCACCCCTAGCAACACCCCACGCTCACCAAACAACACCCCAAGATCAGAACACAACGACACACTTGGCTCAGACGGACTTGGTTCTCCGGAGCCTTCCATCTTGAGTGCCAGTAGGTTACGGCTCCTGCAAGACACGACCATGATTGAGTCTGCACTGGACCTGGACTCTCTAGAAGAGGCCTCCTCTGTTGGTAACAGCAGTCAAGTTGGTCTCATTCGTCTTAGCACAGTATGACATACTGCCAATAAGCTAGATTAAATCCTTCTATATATTTTTCTGTGTATTAATGTACAATTTTCTTTATTCATCAAGTTATAGTATAAAGATATTTTTTTAGTCTTCATTTATAATGTTGCATTGTGTACCAAAGGTCCATACAATTTATATTTAAATTCATTTTTTTTTATTACTACTGTTAGTTTTGGACATAAGTCACAGTGTGACTGTCATGTTAAATTTTTTTTTGTTAATTATTCATAATTATGAAATCATGTTTAGAAGTATGTTGTTGGATAATGTTGAAAAATATTAAAATGTTTGATGTTGTTTAATACAGTACCGTACTGTGTATTTGAATATATATTATTTATGTTCAACAATTTTCTAGTTGATTTTTTTTTATAAAGCTGAGTGCTAAATAATATTTTTGCTTGAAATTATTTTCTATAACATTAATTCACTAAATAAAACATATGTGAATTTGACAGAACACATTAAATTGAATATCAGACTTGGTTACAGATATATATATTTAGAAATTGAGT
Organism: Siphlonurus alternatus; assembly: GCA_949825025.1. Taxonomy (NCBI): domain Eukaryota; kingdom Metazoa; phylum Arthropoda; class Insecta; order Ephemeroptera; family Siphlonuridae; genus Siphlonurus; species Siphlonurus alternatus. The sequence goes on from OX463780.1 coordinate 20,599,518, forward strand.
TCTTGCTTGTACAAGAATCTCCTCTCATACAAATGCAAATAACTGGTATATATTCTAAAACAATCATGAATCATATTCACCCATTTTTTTTTTTTTTTTGAGAATATAAATACAGGTACAGGTTTAAGCATGCATGCAACTGCATATCTTTTCCTGAATTTGAACACAAAATTTCTGCACAATCTTTACATAGCTTCCTGATTAAATACGATTAAATACAACAGATTATACAGAGGCAGAGCCAGAAAAAAAAAAAACTAATGCAGTGAGTGATTTTAAGCGGTAGAGGAAAACCCACCCACACTAAATTATTCCCTATGCCCTATGCACACCTTAGGATGTGCCTGTGTCTGTACAATATTTTGGGTATTTATATATTAGTACAGAATATTTTGACGGCTTCATTTTCTAACTGTGTTTCAGCCTGCAATATTAGTAGCTATGTTACTCACCTTTATGACGATTTGCATGTTTCCCCTGCAATTATCAATCATTGTTTTCACTCAACATTTTTGCATACCTGTTCAATAAAAACAGCATCTAAATCTTTTGAGACGGTGCTTTAAAACATGAATTAAATTATAATGAAATATAATATTTTATTTCATCACCACAATGTTAAATAATCTAACCTATAGTTACCATAACTCTTTGTGTGTGTTTTTAATTACAAAGTTTGCTAATTATTAGTTTATGTGACAATCTTAGACAAGTTACTTTAGTTAATTTAGATATAAACAACACAAGCCAATCAGACTTAAAATAATAAGTCTTTGTATTACGTATTAACATTTACCAGGATACAACGTATATTATGTAGGTTATTAAAAGGCAGGTTCTGCCTTTTTGTTATTAAACTTTATCTGTAATCATATGGAACAACTATACGCTGTTTTGAAATCATGATAACCTATGCTAACTAAACTTGACAATAATTATAATTTCTTAGTGTCCCTCAATGTAAAGTACATGGATTTCTTCTTTTTTTTTTTTGTAAGATATTTAATCTTTTAATATCTACTTGTCTTCAGTGAACATTCTTTTTCACTCCCTCCCTCCTTTCCACTTTTTATTTCTTATTCTGAAACAGATCTATTTGCTTTTATTAAAATATGTATTATTTCATCTAATTAAATATGTATGATACATTATGTAATGTAATCAAATGTAATATCAATTTGATGAATATTAATTTTAAATGCTGCTTTCAAATTTTTTATGTTACATTCATTATAATGGCACAAATTTTACATTTTGCTTGACTTTCCTAGCTTCATTATTGGCGACTGCAGTAACAATTTACTCTCACAAGTTAGTAATAATTTTAAATTTCAGTAATATTGGTTTCACTATTTCTCCTATATGTTATTCAATATTGTTCCCATGGGCTTAGAAATAACTAGCCCTAAAGAAATCTATAATGTAGGAATAAAAAGGTGGGACAAAAGGACACGTAGGGTGGGTCTTGACTCAAGAATGAATTTATATTGTGACATACAACACCAGATGTATCACACTACATCTACCCTTGCGGGTATAACACAGCATTATTTAAAAGGATGTTATACAGCCTGAATATATAAATTATTAAATTCCAATTTTTGAGTGGTGTTATAACAATTTATCTCATCATAACCTCCTTCCTTAAATATTATTTTTTTGAATGGATATGTTGCGAAGAACAAGACAATATGTTTTAATAGATAATGAAAACATGGCGTTATAAATATTTCCATGCTTTTAAATCACACTTTAGTTTAATATAATTGATAATAAATATCAAATTTTTGTGTTTCAATAATTACAATTTACTCGCTTTTAATTTTACTGTACATGTGTTCTGTAATAACTCTGGTATGTTAAAATCAAAAGAACAAAATAACAAATTATTTAACTTGTATATTTGTATATACATTGCATAAATAATTATGGTTGTGGTAGTAATAAATGAGCACAACTATTGAAAATATAAAATATATATATACCATCGCTTGGACTAAAGTAAATTAATTAATTAATCTGGAGAGCAAAAATAAAAATTAAAAATAACTTATTTGAAAGTAGTTTTGCTCATTTCCTCCTACCAATTAACATTACTTTATATTTCAATACAAATAACATTTTAAGTGACATATTAATTTCTAATTTCGTTTTTCATTTCCTTAAGGTAGAGATAATACGGAACAGCTGGCCCAATGCTAAAAAAATCCCATTCATAAAAATTATGAAAAAAATTTAAAATGTTCTCGTCTATATCTTCTATCAGTAGGTAAAATATCAGTTATACAAAAACGAGCTAGTTTTCGAGTTATTAATTTTTAAAGTTTACTAATTTAACATGGAGAAATGGAACTTCCATGTTAAATTGCATGGTCAACTTCAAAAATTAATAACTCGAAAACTAGCTCGTTTTTGTATACCTGATATTTTACCTACTGATAGGGGAGGTAGAGGAGAACATTTTAATTTTTTTTTCATAATTTTTATGAATGGGATTTTTTTAGCATTGGGCCAGCTGATCCGCATTATCTCTACCTTAATATTATAATTTAAAACAGACAATACAGTATTACAAGAACAAGTTAATTAATCATTGTGCACTATATTAACATATTTTAATTATAGTGGTAATTTTATTTGTTTAATTAAATACTGTTGGAACAATTTAATTGTACATAGAAATTTTCTGTCTTCCCTATGTTATGTTTCAACTGTGATCTAAATAAATTATTATAATAATTAAATTAGCAATGGTCAAAAATATTGGGCAAGCAAGTGTGAAGGCTGATATGTTGTTATTTATGTATTAATTGTCATAATTCCATGTTATATATTTTATTTGCATTTATCACAATTTCTAATATAAAGGTTCAATTCTGTGAATTGTATACTTTATTGATATGATGTAAATTTGATAACAAAAACAAATAACTTTGTCTCTTCAATGTGAAAATTTAAATTAAATAGGCGAATCTTGTAACTCATAAACTAGCTGTATTACTTAATTTATTAACTGTGTTGGCCTAAATTTAGTATGTACAAAAATGTAGCTAATTTATTTAAATTCTGTTTCTTCTTAAATCACTTAAAAAGAAGTACTTAAAATTAAATTTAAAAATATATATATATAATAAAATATAATATATTACATTTTGACATTTTACTAGAATTATAATTATATCACAAGAATGGAATATCGACCTCAATTTTTTTATTGCAGAAATGGATAGAGGGTGCAAAGTTATGCTACCCTGATTTTTTTCAGATTTTTTAGAGACCCGGAAGTATCTTTAAAAAATTATTGAAAGTCCATTTTGTGACGTCACGAGGCGCCTCTCCTTAAGAAAAGGATATAGGACTTGCCGCCGCGTGACGTCACAAAAAGGACTTTCAATATTTTTTTAAAAATACTTCCAGGGCTGTAAAAAATCTGAAAAAAATCAGGGTAGCATAACTTTGCACCCTCTATCCATTTCTGCAATAAAAAATTTTGAGGTCGATACTCCATTATTCATAATTTATTAACGATGAATCTCAGTTACTTTGGATTCAAAGAATATTTTTGTACGACGGAATAGAATAATCAAAATTAATTTTAGAAAGTTGAGAACGTTCTAAAATTTAGTCGCTTATGGTTTTAGCAAATTCAATCTGGCAGTTTTCTCACAACAGCTCGATCCATTTCAGGTTTCCATCCATTATAAGGATAATGGATCCATTATCCATTATTATAGAGTTATTATCCATTATTATATTAATTAAACTTCTACCTCAGTTTTCACAAAATTATTAATCAGATGGATCCACTTCAAAATTTTATAATTTTAGTATGCAGTCACCTAGCTAATTGGCGAGTTCAAAGTCTGCTGCAATGCAATACACCCTGGCCATGCCACTTGAAATTATATTGGGTCTTCATTAATATATGTATCCACCATATATTGATTAATTGTAATATTGTGGTACACTACTACATATCAAATATCAATTGAGATTCCATATCTTTTGCTACGGTATTAATTGTCGGTATTGTATTACCAAAATGAATATTTTGCCGTCCAATATTTAATTATCTTTTACATGTCCAGAAATTTAAACCTTGACCAAAAGGCAAGGATATTTTATATCTGACGGTGAAGTGCTGGTGACATTATATAATTAATTTTTGTTTAATTTATTTATTAAAATTTTTATTACAGACGAGCTATGACATATTTATAGGATAGAGGGTTAAAATTTCATTGGTTATATGGATATATATATAATTAAGTTTCAAATATTTTTTCCTGAGATTTTGAAGTTTTAGATTTTTTTTATATATTTATATATACATCAATCGTAATAAAAAAAAAAAAAAAAAAAAATCTAAAACTTCATAATCGCAGGAAAAAAAAATATTTGAAACTTTGCGCGGATAATGACAATCGCAATTCGTATTTTTTTTTTGCGCTTTGCGTTCGTGAAAAATGTAAAATGGCGTCTTTCATTGTTTGCGAAATTGGTGAAATGTTTTGAAGGTTTATTTAGTTATTATTGACAAATTGATCAAAAACAAAATCAATTTTCACTAGCTTTGTGCAAGTTTTATATTTACTACACAATGAAACAATTGCCATGTGTGAAAAACATGTTCCACATGAATTTTAAAGGAAATAAATAATGGTGATTGTAGACTCAGGTTATCAAGTTTGCAATGCTGTTCATAATTTAGCTAAAATTAATTTTATTGCGAAGTGTATTGGTAACAAACATATGATATGTCTACCGGTACGTTCAAAGTGCCTGATAGGAAGAAAAAGAAGGGTAAGAGTTCGAATGAAACGATGCCCTGTGGAAACTCAGTAAGGTTGGGGAGGGGGGATGGACCTGTATGCTCCAGTATTCCACTTGCTGGTTTGAGCTTAAATGATAATGTTTCAAATTTGAAATATTTAGGACTTCTACCAGCAGATAGACGTGTTACTAGGGGATCAATTCGAGCTTGGCAAGAAGGCCACTGTAAGCCATGGAGTGATCTCCCGGGACTGAGACTCCGTTTCGGAGAGTCTAGCAAGACCTCTGATTACGGAACTGCTTCTGAAAGTTCATACAACTGTTCTTCAGCAAGTGGGTTCTCTCCAGCTGATCCTTGCAAGTGTGAGAACATGAGTGGAGTTGATTGTTTATCATTAAGTGAAGATGAAGGCATCGTAAATCAACTCGAAGAACCAAGAAGTTTGCCAATGGCAAGTTGTCGTTGGAGTTCAGATACTGAAAGTGATGATGGAATTTCTCCATGGGATGAAATACCACTCCAAATTAGAGTTTTAAATCACAAAGAAAGCCAAATCACTGCCATTATCCCAGTTCAAAGTGTAAATTCACTATCTGAATTACAAATTCGTGTATTAAAAGATGATATGTATAAACCCCAATGTAGTATAAGAATGCATCATGTAAGTCCAGTTGTATCAATGAAACCACATGGCATTGAGTTTCAAACAGACTTTCCAGCTTACCTTTCTATACCTGTTAATGCAGAAGACGAGAGACAATTAGTTTGTTTGTATAGTAATACACAAGAACATGAACAACCAAAATGGGAGAAAATGCCAAGAAAAGATTACAGATATCGAGAAGGCTTTTTGATTCTCATAGTAAACCACTTCAGCCTCTTCACTGTTTTACTAGAAGAACCTTACCCTGAATCAATGAAGAGAATACGGCGACGCCTGGGGGGCACTCTCAGAGTCGATGAAGTACCTGGAGTCGAGATTGCCTTTCCCCCAGGTTGTCTTGATGAAGACGTTGATGCTTACCTCCGAGTGCTCTATGACTGCGAGCCAACGGCATTCCGCTCCAACCTGCTGACCTCGCACGCCCTTGCCTCCCCAATCATCATGATTGGACCTCACGGACACCAGTTCGACCCTAGTAGACCTGCCGTAGTTGTAACCCTACCTGTACCAGACATGAAGAGAATCTGTTCTAGGTTTCAAATTCCTCTAGATAGAGTTGTGAAATCATTGTCCATATGGCAAAGTCCTACAATGGAAAGTGAACCAATAGTGTGGCAAAGACTGAATACTCCATTAGGTGTAAATTTTAATCATCCATCTGGAGTTCCTGTAGTGTCTTTTCGAGTTCATCACTTCAGTTTTTTTACTGTGATCTGGGATTTATTATCCACTAGTTTGTATGAAGCTAAAATGGGTATGGCCTATTATTATCCATACATAACCTTCTCCATGATGTGTGAAGCCTTCATGCAAGAAACACCAAATACCAACAGGTTAGTCTTCTTACCATTGTGCTGCATACTGTATTATTGTTGCACGTGCATACACTGGAGGTGCCAGGCTAAATGCAGTAATGCTTAAAAATGCCATGTGCATATGAAAAAGGACAATTCATGCAGTACAGAATAGAGTACAGCACATACTGTACCTATCGACCTCAATTTTTTTTATACTGTATTGCAGAAATGGATAGAGCGTGCAAAGTTATGCTACCCTGATTTTTTTTTCAGATTTTTTAGAGCACGGGAACTATTTTTAAAAAAAAATTTGAAAGTTCTTTTTGTGACGTCATAAGGCGGCAAGTCCTATCTTTTTTTTTAAGGAGCGGCGTCTCGTGACGTCACGAAAAGAACTTTCAATAATTTTTAAAAATAGTTCCCGGTCTTTAAAAAATCTGAAAAAAATTAGTGTAACATAACTTTGCACCCTCTATCCATTTCTGCAATAAAAAAAAATTGAGGTTGATACTCCATAGCAGGAGCCAAGCAATAGCTAGCAACTGTAGTATCTACAGTATACTATTTGGCACCATCGCTTGATTTTCACTGGCTAGCGACTTACTGTTTGGATGCTACAGTACATACCGGTATATGTACATTAAATTAACTACTGCTTATCTTGACCTCCAGCAGTACCGACGGGGGACTTAAAAGCATTTTGTTTTTTAACATCATATCGGCAATACCGGTAATGCGTATTGAATTTTTGGAGTGAAGGTCAGTTGCTGTGATTATTTTTATCACTGATGCCAAACTTTGTTTGTGACGTCACCTATAAGGCCTGTGTAGACAAATTTAAGTCCTTCAGTTTGATAATGTACTGTACTGTAATATGTACTCGTAATATGCTGTGTATGTAGTGTATGTACTGTATAATATTTCTTATTCTGATAAATTTTTAATAGAAAGGTGACGTTAATATTATAGTACTAGTTCAAATATTGGTAGTATTTTAGTTCCTAATATTCATACTTTATGCAAGTTCATTTTACTCTGTGTAAGTAAATTTTATAAAATCTTGAGATTCTTGAATTATACTTTGCAAAACATTTTGCTTTCTTGCATTATCAAGGTATGACTTTAGTAAAGGGCTGTTGATACAAGAGATATACTGAGTACTGGATTTCTATTATGTCACTCATACTGGTACTGTCCCCACAGGTTTGGGCTGGAGGTAATCTGCTATCGCAGTGACCGTCGACTGCCGGAGATGTCAAACTTGCAGCACCGTGTGGGCTCGAGCATCAAGCCAAAGCTTGTGCGACCAGGACGTATCTTGGTGCGTCTCAAGTCTCAGATGTTCGAGGCTGACGAGGATGCAGGCGAGGACAAGGACATGGCTAAAGAGGAGCCTGACTTCCGAGGCAGGGACTTCGAGAAGCAGTACGCTTGCAGGTCAGCAAAGTCAATTCTAGTACACAATCTAGTAATGCATAGCCAAGGAATTAATATAATTTAATTAAAAAAAAATTAACAATAAAAATACAACAGACATAGGTGTAACAGAAATATGTTCAGTCTTTGCAGTATGGATTTTAGTGAAGATTAATGACATTCTATGGCCAGCTACTGTTTTAATATAGACTGGTAAGAAAGCTTCTTATGACACACATTACCATTCTTTCTTTGTAGATTGAACAACCTGACAGTTTTTATATTTCTAGTAACAGTCTACTGCTTTGGAAAATTTTTGTTTTAACATTTTTTTTTTAATCTGGATATAATATGGTAAAAAACAATTTGCAGCCTGGAGACTAAGAAAATCTAATTATATTAGAGTAGCTGTGTACACTTTGTTCCAAAATGCTAATTTCTGTTAACTGTTGCAGGTTCAAGCAGGATTTGAAGAAGGACCTCGGAGCGTTTGGCAAGGTGCTGGTTGAGAAGATCAAGAGCGCTGGCAAGAACGACCCGGTGTTTGAATTCAACCTCTACAAGACGGGCAATGAAACAGAAGTGACAATGCCTGAGCAGAGCGAGCGCTGGACCATTGTGGCCATCAAGGAGCTGGCCGCGAACCTTCAGATCACGGAGGACAACAACTGGAAGAAGTTTGCTCAGCATATCGGCTTCACACGCAGCGAGATCAAGTCCAAGCTGCAGGTACCTTTCACTAGCACCCATATGGGAGTCATTAAACCACAGTATATATGTGAAGAAACCTCCTAGTATAGTTGAGAAATGAGAGTTGTATAGTAATAATTAGAATTGTAAGATGAGAAACCTGCATGTATTAATTATTAAATGTATTAAATCCAGACATGTTTTCTGAATGGATCGTTGTTAAAAGTTTCCGATTTTCGATATTTTAACATTTTGATGCAAAATATCTTTAAATTGCCATTTGTAAGTTTTATGCTTTGGATTGTTTTATTTTATTTTCTATTTGGCATGGACTTTGCATATTTTACTCCAATACTGTATGTACTGTATATTGCATTATAAATTATAAAGTCACTTAGATCTGAACTTAGTAACTGCACTATACTGTATTGAACGAACAGTTCCTTGATCAATGCGGCTTTGTTTGCAGCTTGCTGTGGATCCGTTCATGGCTATGATGACTCTGTACAACCAGCGAGGAGGCACTCCTGAGGAGTTTGTGAATGCTCTGTTTGCGGTGAGCCGTGACATCCGTCTCAACCTGGGCAAGAACACTCCCCCCAGCAGTAGCACAGGCTCTCTGAGTCCCAGCCACTCTGGCAGTAGCTCCATGATGAACACTACACCCACGAGGAACAGACGCTTCCCCTGGCTGTGGAGGAATCAGGAGCAGCAAGAACAGCAGAACTCTGATACTGGTAAGTGCAGATAGTTATAGTTACTGAACCGCTAGTGACACAGGAGAACATACTAGTATGTTTTTTCTTTGAATTAAAGTTTTTTTTTTTTTTTATTATGATTATTACAGTAATTTTTAGCAAAGAATAAATAAATAAATTTGCTTGTAATTTTTTTGTAAGGATCATGAAAAACTTAAATGGATTACTGTACCCTCATTTATCAGGAATGTAATAAAGACGAAGATGTTGCATTCATTTCACGCATGATTTAAATTATTTTTTTAATGCTGATTGTTTCGAATAAAGCAGTTGTTGTGGCAAGTAAAGTTGCAATAAATGTAATAATTTTGTGTAGAATATTTTACTGTACTGTAAAAATTGAAATTTATTTACCCCATGGGATGCTTTTTTTTTTACTTATTTTGACTTGTATTATGATATACAGTAGCTCATGTGCCCATGAAAGAGATAATAAAATAAAAATTCTCTTTTCAGAAATGCCAGCCCCTGCAGCTCGAAGGAAAGGTCAGAAGCGTTCCCATCCCAGCTCTGGTAAGACCTCAAAGAACTCTTCGGCCAAGGCAAAGCAGCGTCGCAAGCAGTTCTCTGATATCTCGGAGACTGCAACCAACTCCTCTAGTGGTGAAGCTGAGGACGAAGAGAGTGCAGGAGAGGACCAGTCGGACCACGGTGCCACATCCAACAAGTCCTCGGACATGCACCGAAACAACCCTCGTAAGCTCACAGATCAAGATCTCTGGAGAGCATCTGCCTGTATGGCTAGCCTCAATTGGCGAGCGCTGGGACGTACTCTGGGTATAGAAGAAAGCGTTCTGCTAAATCTTGAGCAGAGTTACAAGGGTTATGGGGTGCGAGAGTGTGCCTACCAGATGCTATTGGAATGGAAAGGACACAAGCCTCGTAAATGTACACTAGGAACACTATATACTTCTCTGTGTAATGAAAAAATGAACAATGTTGCTAAAGAAATTTTAAAAATAAATTTTGATGAAAATTTACTGTGAAAACGTACATGATATAGGAAATTTCTATTGTATTTCTGTTACTAAAGTTTATAAAGTTGTTCTTTTTTTTAAATACAAAGATTTTAGATAATATATATATATTACAATAAATAATTTTTAATTTGATTTAAATTTAATTGAAAATGTACTCTGTTTTTAGCTAAATTTGTGTACAGTATAAAAAAAAAAAATGATGAGCTTTTTTATTGTTATTTATTTATTATGTACAACTTTTTTTTTTTCTTTAACGAAGCAGACTTGAAACTACCAGCAAATTATGGAAAAGTTTTTCAGTTTTTCAAGACTGTAAAATTTGAAATACTGTTTCAAGCACAATAATTTAATTAATGATAAAAAAAGCTTAAAACAATCAGTAGTGTTTGATTTAATTATTAAACAATTATACGTTCTTGAAAACTCATTACATTGCATGTTTCTATTTTATTTTTTATTTCAGCTAAATTTGATACACAAATTTGATAACTATTGTTATGTAGGTAAATGTTACAGCTGTAAAGAAATATTTTTCTTGTTAATTTTTAAAAACATTAAGGTTATTTTTAGTTCTAGATAAATTCTGGAGTTTACATAACATGACGCCATATTCTTTACGGGTTAAGCCAGCAGAATGCATGATACAACTATAATAGATAGGTCCATCAGCCCTACGAATTTGGACTGATCTGCGCATTTTGGCCAAAAAAACCCAAGGTGACGTCACGTAGTGAGCTCAAAACAGCTGTTTTGCTGCACGAGGGGCCCCTACCGGAGCACAGAGTTTTTGTTCATCATTAGCGAGAACGTTGCTTTTTATCTCATCTCAAATTTGATATTTATTTGCAATAATACAAGCCAAACCGGTTGCAGTAACGTATTAAAAGAATTTTTAAACACTGCAATTCGCAAGCAATCTGGGGTAGAAGTTCGTATCTTTGTTCATAAAGCATACAAAGTTGCTATTGGCTGTGCGCAGATTAGTCACCTAGCGTTTGCGCAGCTTCATTTGGATTCAAGCTTTTTTATCATGCACACTTTGCAAAGCCATGCGCAGTAGACTACTAACATTTAAAACTCGTTTCTGCGCAGCTTTTCTAAGCCGTGGCTATTAATTTACAGGAAACTCTATAATAGAGCAGAAAAAATTAAACGTATGCACCGTGCGCATGGGACGGCCCTGAGCAGAATGGGCTTACGGGGTGTAATTTTTTTACTGGCCCAATCAAAAGAGGAGGCCGAAAAATATCCCTTAGATTTTTTTGTGATTTTTTTAAGCACTGCATTTGACTGCATCATACCTAGAATGGAGATTAAAAATGTCTCTTGACCTGGAGGCTCCATCCGCAACGCCTATGACACCATTACATTCTTTGGGTCAACTATATAATGTTTCTAAACAATCACGTTGCTATGGAAACAAATGATTATTTTTAATAAACAAGCAACAATGCAATAATTTTTTACAAGTGTTATATAGTTGAACCAAAGAATATAGTGACGTCATAGGCGTTGCGGATGGAGCCTCCAGGTCAAGAGACACTTTTAATCTCCATTCTAGGTATGATGCAGTGCTACAAAAAATCGCAAAATAATCTAAGGGTTATTTTTCGACCTCCTCTTTTGATTGAACCAGTAATAAAATTACACCCCGTAAGCCCATTATTACCTCAGACGTCCACAAATAGACTTCCACTATAGTCTATTCTTACATACTCTACTTGCTTCATATACACTCATGATACTCTTTTGCTTTCTACACTCTCTATTGCACAAAGTACTTCTGACACACCTTTTCTTCAAACTTTCTGCAATTGCCTCCAGCCAAACCTATTTTGATCTACCTAATCCTTTTGTTCCTTCTACTCCTCCTTTGAATACTTGTTTTACGATTCGTTCCTCATCCATTCTCTCAACATGTCCAAACCACGGAAGGGTATGTTCATACTTGTCAATCGCTCCCCTCCTCCCTCCACTTTACTCCGCACTTCTTCTCATGATCTTCACCAATGTATTTCTTACTCTATCTAGCCTAGTTTTACCACACATACAGGCGCGGATCCAGGGGGGGGGGGGGGGCTGGGGGGGCTGTAGCCCCCCCCCCCCCAAATTTTGGATAAATCATGGGCAATATAGGCATTTCCCCCACTCCATTTTTTTTTTAACATTGGCCTTATGGAGGCAGCCCCTCCCGAAATTTTTTTCTGGATCCGCGCCTGCACACATATTCCTTAAAAAACTCATACCAACTGCATTTAGCTTACTCTATGCTTAGCTTGGCACACCCAAGCCTCCGACCCATACATCAAAGTTGGTATTAGGACAGAGTTACACACAGGTAGCTTAGCCATATTAGACAATAGCTCACTGCGAAAAAACCCTGCCATACTACCCACAATCCTCCTACCAGCGCTCAATCTCCTATCAATCTCTCCATCTACACTTCCGTCCTCCCAAAACAATCTTCCCAAATATACAAATTCTGTCACTCGTTCCAGCTGCTCCCCTTTTGTCACACTTCCTTTTGCCTCATCACTATCTGTACTGCCGAACACCATCACTTTTGTCTTGCCCACATTGATCTTCAGATCCATATGATTCGTTCTCACTTCCCCAACTCACTCACTGCCCAACCCCGTGCTCACTTAGCCTTCTTTGCAGATCAATTTCACTTTCAGCTAGTACCAATGCATCATCAGCAACAAACAACAGCCCTACCAATATAACACCTACATTAATTCCGCTCTCTCCTGTATCAGCCAATCTTGTCCATGAACAGATTAAACACACACACACACACATTAAATTCTGGATTTTAAATTACAAAAATGATCTCTGCAATATTTTTTGGGGCTATACTGTGCCAAGAGAAAAATATGATTTTTTTTTTTCTGCGTTATCCACTCGGTTTTAACAGTACTAAATGTAAGTGCTTTGCAATAAAAAAGACTTAAACCATTTGTGTTACTGTTCTGTTTAAGTGAGATAAGAAATACAGTTTATGTAATGCATCTTCAGTAATAATGGTTTGTGTCCATTTTTGATCGCCAAAGCCATCATTGACACTTGACAAAGTTGCAATCTCTGGGTCTTATAAATTTGTAGGTTTATGCTTGATAAACTGCAGATCAATCCTGGATTTATGGACTGTAACTTACAGGCATTAAAGATTCTACTTTGGTTGCTATTTAAATTAGTCTGTTAATTTAACAGTTCAGCACATTGATAAATTAGCTACTTTTCGGAACATTTTTTCATTTTTTAGGGTAAAAAAGGGGGAGGGGGAAGAGGGAAAATAAAACATTTGAATTGTGAGATTTTTTTCTCTCTATTTTGGTGGTGTCAATATTAATTTTATTTCAAGATCTCATCTGCCTAGTTTTTGTTTTCAATATCAATCTGTTCATTCGTAAGATAAGATGATTTGCTCAAACTAATTCATCTCATTATGCCTGAAAATGGTGACATCTACAGAAATAGAACAATTATTCTTGTATTGATTACCACCATTTTTAATGCAAGCATTAATAAAGTTTGTCCCAGAAGCTCCAGAGAGAGTGGTAATGTTAAATAATTGAGTAGTGATAAGATTGTTAGGTAAATATATATTATTATCTCACTATTGTTTTACATTCATTGCATGCATAATGTGGGGTATTCACATTGATATTTTATTAAGTGCTAAATATTTTACAAAATATTGTAAAATAAATTGATGTTAAGGCCGGTATTACACGATACAATTTTTCTATTTATTGCAAAAAAAATTTCCTTGCAAGAAAACTTCAACTCCATTTGTTTTTATGGAGATGCAATTTTCTTGTAAGGAAAAATTGTAAGTGTAAAAGTTAAATTCAGATTTTGAAGTATGTATTAAGGTAGAGATGACATGGATCAGCTGGTCCAATGCTAAAAAAATCCCATTCATAAAAATTATGAAAAAAATTTAAAATATTCTCCTCTACATCCCCTATCAGTAGGTAAAATATCAGGTTTACAAAAACGAGCTATTTTTTGAGTTATTAATTTTTAAAGTTGACTGATTTATCATGGAAGTTCCATTTCTCCATGCTAAATTAGAGAACTTTAAAAATTAATTACTCGAAAACTAGCTCGTTTTTGTATACTTGATATTTTACCTACTGATAGGGGATGTAGAGGAGAACATTTTAATTTTTTTTTTCATAATTTTTATGAATGGGAATTTTTTAGCATTGGGCCAGCTGATCCATGTTATCTCTACCTTAAGAAGTTACAAGCTACAATGGAGCTATAACATGGTGTATGATCTCTTCATATATGATGTGCTGTTCATGCTCAGAAGTTGACTTTTCTTTTCTCAGACTAGGGGCCTAATTCTAAAAAAAATAAGGAAAAATTTGAATTTCATGGCAACTTTTCCCAGCACTATAGTACTCATATCATCACATTGATATAATATATGGTACAAATAATATGTGAGAGAAATTCATATCCTGGGCTTTAAATGACCCATAAAAAGCTCAAATCTCTGGTGGGTCATTTGTGATTTGATCTCACAACTTTATTACTATAGATCTTTTTGTATATTGTTCATAAATACAGCACAATAAATTCAGAATAAAGATGAGAAAACAAAAACATGTTTTATATGCCTTAAATAATATATTGATTAATCTGTACTTTTTACAAGTAAACCTCGCGTTTATAAATTTTTGTTTGAAAGTGAGAGGTTGTAGTTATTTTAATGTAAATCTCAGATTTTGAAGGATGGCTCGCTTGTATAATATATATATATATTATCTGACATGAGAAGTAATTAAAGAATCTCATGGCATTGAATCTCTGCTGGAACAATAATTGTTATAATATATGTGACAATCAAGGCAATCTAATTGGTATATATCTCCCCGATATTCTATTTCTTGTAATGTATATATATTAATATGTTGTTTAAATTTTATTTATATATATTTGTGCGCAATCCCTAAAAGTGTTATTTATAAAGGACATAAAATACATATCCAGGTTTCTCATTGATGTTAATAAGCATCGTCAATCATTTGCTCATTGAGTTAGGTTGATACTAAATGCAGTTAGTTATTATATTGAGAAACCTGATAATGTCTTAGTGCAAATTGCGCCAATTTATTGTTATTTAAGAGTAAGAGAGTTATTTTTATTTTGATATTTTTGTAAATAAAAGTAATAATTAAATTGTAATTACAATTATGTGCTTATTATTTTAATTATAAATTTTTATAGTGATTAATATACAAAAGTATGCATGATGTGTAGTTTTTTGTTTGTATTTTTCTAGGCTAGCTATATAACAATGGTGTTAGTAAATAATATTGATAAAATAAATTGATTTATAATTACTATATTATGTATATTATATGTACAGAGACCCTACAGAGACCTCCGTGACATATGGCCAGGGATTTGATCAGAGTTTCACTGTAACTAAGAGTGGTGGCACTGCTAAATGTTCGGCAAGGTCTGGTAAACTCCGATTCTTGCTGGCTGAAATTGCCCGCGCAGCCAGCGAGAACCGGGCCGTGCCGCTGCGATTCAGTGGCGCCGCCACTCTCAGTTAACAGTGAAGCTCGGCCAAGCTGGTCAAATTTCTGGCCATAAGACACGGAGGTCTCTGTAGGGTCTCTGGTATATGTATGTATGTATGTATGTATGTATGTATGTATGTATGTATGTATGTATGTATGTATGTATGTATGTATGTATGTATGTATGTATATATATATATATATATATATATATATATATATATAAAAAGCTTTTATATATATATATATAAAAGCTTTTGTTATTACGTCAAGTCAAGGGACCCAGGAAATTGGATTTACCTTATATCGAGTATACCTTATATCAAGTTTTACCTGCATTACTAATTATTTTTTACGGGATATATATATATATATATATATATATATATATATATATAATATAATATATATATATTATACATTATAATATATATATATTATACATTATAATATATATATTTCAAATTTTAATGTGAATTATTTTAAATATAAACATAAATAAATAAATAACCAAATAAATATTAATCATTTGAAATATATAAATAATATGCCTACATGCCCAGATTTTTGCAAGTTTATGCAGCAGAGCTAGCAGGATATTTTTAATTGTATGAGTCTGTAACCTAACTATTAACTTTAATTAACAAGGGAAGATCGATCGATCGAGATTGGAAATCTAAGAAAATTTTAATTATAATTAGAAACGCGGAAACGCCCACCTTGATATAAAATGGGCGAGTCGAGTAAATAAATTATATTCTTGCAGTTTATAAAGAATTCTTAAATTTTTAGTTCATTATTTTATGGATATTTTTAAACTTATATATTATAGTTTCCAAATTATTTAATCTTGATAATTTTAGATAAAAATGTAGAAATTCTTTCATTTGTAATGCCCGCGTGTTGGCTTTTTTTCCGGTCCATTCCCCCCACCATTTGTTTTGGATTGTGGGTAAACTCGTCGTTCTTTTCTGTTCACTCGCTCGCTCGGGAAGCCATATTCCTTGTGAAGTTATGTCTGCACGTTCACGGACTCAAGAAAGCGATGCATGGGCTCTTCTAGCCCTTAAATCTGCTCCTGCTAGTCCTTCAAAGGTACAATGGAGTCCAGAGAACAGTGGGGTAGCAATTGCTCGCTTAGAGGGGCGAGAATTCGAGTATATGGTGCGTCAGAAGAGGATAACCATAGGCCGCAACAGCTCGCGAGGCGAGGTCGATGTAAACATGGGACATTCGAGTTTCATATCAAGAAAACACCTCGAAGTTTATTTTGAACATCCTCATTTTTACATGACATGTAATGGCAAGAATGGAGTATTCGTAGATGGAGTATTTCAAAGAAAAGGAGCGCCAGCGTTGCAGCTGCCAAAGTCGTAAGTGATCCGGGTTCTAATGTAAACATAGCCCGTCTGGCCAGCATGTTTACCATATCCAAGGCCATTTACTCTTATTTTTCTCGTGAAATGACCTCAGCTTGGGTTAATCGATCATCTTGTTTATCATAATAACCAATAACATTTTTTTATGCAAGTTAATAAAATTTTATTTGAGTGATCTGTACCAATAAATACGATATTGATAAAAAAAATCTATTTTTAAACGAAGGTTTTTCAATCCATTCAAAACAAGTTATGTAAACAAAAGTTTTGGGCATGCTTAAAATTAATTTTAATATTTTCAAACCTAAGCTTATTGGTATCTGTTTCCAATATTTATTACTGTTATGCATTATCTATTTTCGCAAGGCTTGATAATAATTTTATGTCTAATCAAATTTCCTCACTCTGCTCCAACTTGTTTACAAGTTGGCTTGAAATATAAGACGCCATCATAACCAACAGAGGATGCTGTGTTAAGATTTATACTCAAGATAAGACATGTTTACATGAAAGCTCAATCTGTAACCCTTGAAATCTCAGCTCTTTACGTATGATGCTGGTTTTAATAATTTACAATGAGGAAAAGCTATGTGGGTATGCATAGAACAGTATGCATACAGCTTTAAACTTTGATCTAATGTTGTATGTATTTATGTAAAATATTTTAAATTATGAGACAGCCTTGTGTTTTATTTCCATTTTTTGTAATGTATGCAGAACATATATGATACATACCTACAGTGTCTGTAACCTAATCACTTCATAATTTATTAACGAATATGGTGTACTGTATTGAAAGGATATTGTACTGGTTTTATATATGATTTTGTGTTTACAGATGCACATTTCGGTTTCCGAGCACCAACATTAGGTTGATGTTCCACTCTCTGGTTGACGAGGCAGATCCACCAGTAGCCATCCGACTCCCCTCTCCAATAAAGCAGAAGCCGATGCTTCCCCTCAGGATCAACATTCCAGACTCAGACGGCGGGTTCAGCAGTCCCTTCCCCTCGCCCAGCGGAACCATCAGGTCAGTTCATAATGGGGAGTGGGGATGAAGGCTACAGTATCACAAACCTTAGTTTACGTATGGATGACATTTTGAATAGAAAATAGTACCGTTTTGCGTTACGACCTTCATTTTTTAACGATAGGCGCTCGATTAGAAAAAAACATCACATCCCTAGTTTAGTTTGCCGGTTTATGAGAACGCCACGGCCGTGGGCGCGGCAATCCGCTTGCCTAGCGGCCATCCCAAGTATCTAATATACTTTTAACCTATTATTAGTACTGACATCATGGTTTAATGTTCATTAATTTAGCGAACTTTAAAACCAGAACAGAAAAGGCACGCTGCCATGATTTTTGTTATTGTGACGTCACAGGAGCTTGAAATCGATTAATTAAATCGAACCGAATCGAACTTAACCGATCAGCTGAGCTGAAAAAAGGCGTTCGTTTTAAAATAAAAGACAGATCGGAATATACGTCTATATACGCCTCCAGAAGCTATAATAAATCCAGAATGTTACTTTTAAATGCGTAAGGGTGCGTATTTTTTTTTAATTTCACCACTTTTCTTCAAGTTTTTAGCATTTTTGGTGTCGACGTGTTGTCACAACAGCGGCTCCGTGCGGCCCCACTGGCCCCAGGCTTTCGTCTGGAAGAGGTGCAAAGTGGTCGAAGTGGTGGCGACGCGATTTTGAAATCAAATTAAACTTACTTTTTTATACTTTTTTCCAATAGTTATACATATTATAGAAGCATGTAATATTTTTAAAAAATTCCATAGTTTAAAATAACCTTGTTGTGGGACATTTTTAAAAAATTAAGATTACTACGCCTTGGCGACGTCTAGTCTGTGATCTCAGGCGTAATCTAAGGCTTGTTTAACTGTAGTAATGGAGGAGAGAGAGAGTAGCATACTACACACAATATGTATACAATGTAGAAGTTAAATTGTTACATGGGAACATTTCATACCATAAACCTACTCCAAGCATGTTGTGTACAGTATTTGTTCATTCAGTTAAGGTAGCTTATGAGTCTTATGACAAGTACTGTACAGTACAGCTACACTGCCCATCACACCGTATTTATTTGCTTAAATTTTCATTGTACTATATTTGTAACACCTTCAGTCATTTGTAAACATCTCAAAACTAACCATACTACCATGACTACCAACATGTTTTTATTTTAGTCATATAAGTTGTAGCTAACATTAGCTTAGTTGTGTCAGCTGCTGACCGTTGCTCTGGTTTCAGTGCTGCTAACTCTTGTCCCGCCAGTCCTCGAGGGGGCTCTGGTCGCCGTAACATCAGCGCAGATCTGCACATGGTGGCAGCCTATGCAGCGGCTGCGACCTCTAGCAGCCACCATCCTGCCGTGGCGACCTCATCCACAGAGGACGGAGGGGGAGGGAGGGCAGATCACGGTTCCATGCCCTCCAGCTCCACCTCTGATGATGTACCGACACAGAAACTGTACCGAGCAGGACCAAATGGAACAGCTACCCCCATGGCTACCACCTCTGAACCTTATAGTCCACCAAAGGTAACAGTAAGTACCAACCAATATGTTCAGGTAACTATGCAGTTTTCTTTGTTAATGGTACTGTTCTCTTGTTTTGTAAAATTTATTGTTGGCCAATATTTTTACTTCATTTTAAACCATATAATAAATTCAATATGTGATACATAAGAAAATCATTGTTTTACTGTACAGTATATTATAGATTTTGTTGTAAATGAAGATGCTTGATGTTAGAAAAAGAAATTTGTTTACAGTGATTTTTTAAGATGAACTGTTTTATGCGACATAACCTAGCAGTTGAAAGTGACACATGGGGCTTTCATTAAGAATTTTAAGCAAGATATCTTGGCTCTTGTTTGTAACATTTGCTTTTTTGTGACCAGGATGACTCGAAGCCTCCGTACTCTTATGCCCAGCTGATCGTGCAAGCCATCGCCTCTGCGCATGACAAGCAGCTCACCCTGAGTGGCATCTACTCGTACATCACCAAAAACTACCCCTACTACCGCACTGCTGACAAGGGGTGGCAGGTCAGTGCTGCATACATTAATTGCTGGCTGGCAAAACAACAAAATATTGAATATGTAGCAGTATTATCAGACTGTTAGAAATTGAATTCCTGATAAGAAATAAAGATACATAAACTGACCTGAATTTATCTATTACGTACCTTTTATTTTTCTCATCAGGAAGCAAAGAAAATAGCAGAGTATCCTTCTGCAGAGTGTGTAAACAAAATTATTACGGTAGTGCTAAAACAGCAACCCTTAATCTTGTTAAGGGGCATTCACAAAGTCTTAAGGCCACATATAAGGCTCAATAATTTAAAGCTTGATTTTGGTAGTGTTTTTCAGACCCAAAATTTCTGGTCTTAAATTATTGAGCCTTAATTGTGGCCTTAAGGCTTTGTGAATGCCCCTTATAATACTTAAAGGGGGTATCTTCTCTATTTCTAATGACCTATTTTTCACTAAGCTAACCATACTGTACTACTTATAACAAGAAAATTGCCAAAAGTTTTTTGCTCCCAAGAAATATAAAAAATATGTACTTTGGTAACTAGGGCATACTGGTTGAAGTGTTGTAAACATTCAAAGTAAGTACCGGAGGGGAGTGGAGGGAGGGAAGAGGGTACAGTTTTGGGTATGTTCTGCTATGTACTATGTTACAAGACTTGCGAGCAGCAACAAAATCATTGATAGCTATGACGTCACACATCCATTTCCAGTCACCACTGCACAGCCAGCTTTCCCTTTCCTTCTCCTCCTCTTCTTTATGTCCTTTGCCAGAGCCTGGTTCTAGTTATGCTTATGTTCCACTCAATTCAAGATACTGTATTGAAGATTGAAGCCTTGTGTTTGAATAAAGATGAAATACTCCCTTGTTAATTAACAGTACAGAAATGTCTGTAATGTTCATTCATTCATACATGACACCATATCTCTTGTAATGTATGTAATTACATACAGTAATTAATAATGATTACTTATAGAATTTTAATTATTGTTGGCAGATAATAGTACTTATTGATTTTATTCAGTAATGGAAGGAGGGACTGACACAAAATATAGGCGTAGAACCAACAATTGATTACAATTTATGCTAATTGGAGAAAGCTTAAAGAACATGTTGGCTCTATTTACTATGGTGGTGTCACAATCACCTATTTTCAAATTTAGTGTGTAAACTGTTCCACTTTTTATCCAATCACAATTACACACTTTGATTGGCCGAGCCTTATACAGTACATGGGTCTTATCCAAGACACTTCCTCTCCTAGGTCTCTAGGCTCCTTGATATGTAGACTAGGCTGTTTGTATAATAATGTGTTTTTCATTATTTCAGAACTCTATTCGACACAACCTGTCTTTGAACCGATACTTCATCAAGGTTCCGCGCTCTACTGAAGAGCCAGGCAAGGGTTCATTCTGGCGTATTGACCCTGCCTCTGAGTCGAAACTGATTGAGCAGGCGTTCAGGAGGCGCAGGCAGCGAGGCGTGCCCTGCTTCCGTGCCCCCTTCGGTCTCTCCTCGCGCAGTGCCCCTGCCTCCCCCACTCACGGCATGGGCGGTCTCATTACGCCAGAGTCACTCTCACGAGAGGGCTCTCCAATACCTGATGCATATCCAGATAGCGGGCTCTCGGGAGTGGGCTCCCCCATAGTTTCGCACGGGTCGTCTCATCTGGAGGTCAAAACCAGCCAGTCAGCTCCTGGATCTCCGGGACATGGAGGTGAGATACAGTATATGACTCAGAAAACATTTGGCAAATACAGAATCCTGCAGCACATAGTACTTCAAAATACAAGTGATAACACGTAATCATTAGTTATGGCTCAAGACAGTTGAAAGGTTACTCTGACCAGGTTAAAAAATTAGAATTTAATTAAATATTTTATTAATCCCTTAGATACATATATAAAATACATGCTGTGTGTCATAAGTTAATATTTACAACAAAATTACACTAGAAACATGGCAGAAATACAAATTGCTACTGTTCCTTATATCAACTTTCAGCTAGATCATTAGAATGATTGATGGTAGTCTTACTGAATGACATAGGTTATGGTTCTACTGATCTTGCTTGAAATTGAGATGAGGGACGATAATCCAATAATTTTCACTTAGGTTATTTTCAATGCTGCAATGAACAAAGAGATAGAGATTTGCAGTTTGGGGAGCCTTTTTCATACCATTGTTACCACTCATAAACTTAGCTGTGGTTAACATTCAGCCTTTCACAAGTCACAATAAGTGATGTAATGTTAGATCTTTAGCCAAAATCTTTACAATCTTCTTTTCTATTTCTCATTGCAACTCTAAAACAATGAAATATTAAGTGGGGGGGGGGGGGGGGACAACTTTAAGCCCTTTTATTACAACACACCAGTTTTGCTAGATGTAAGTGCGTAAGTGCAGTGCAACTGAGATGGCAGTGTACATTACAGGGGTTGGCTCCTTCGTGAGTAGCACGGTGATGGCCACTCACCAGCAGCAGTCGGTGGTGGTGGGCAAGACTCGCCTCATGGTGCCAGCACAGCAGATCACCCTTGTCACCAACGGGGTGGGCGGTGAGCAGCGTGAGGGTGAGTCTCACTTCCAGGGTAAAACATCATCCAAGCAAAATCCTTTGACCAATGGGGCGTGGGTTCCTGTGAATATTGGTCTTCCAATTAGTACAATAGTGCAATCTTTGATCTTTATTCCACTGGTAACTGTTATGAAAAAAGAAAGCTTCTAGTTTGTTATGTTATCACATTGAGGTCAATGAATTCTATAATTATATATGGGAGGCTATTTGAAGAGGGTTGTTTCTTGTATTGTACTATTTGTGCTCTATGGTATCTTGCTTATTGAACTGAAAAAGGTATATTAATAATTATAAATGTGTACTGTATGTCTTTTTTTTTTTTTTTTTAATACGACTGACTACATGCACTCAAACCCAATGGTGAAGCCATATTCATAGGGATGTCCACTTACGGCAATATGGCAGACAATAAACAGCAAAAAAAAAAAAAAAAAAAAAAAAATTAACCCTGTTTGAGATCTTTCAAGCTGTATAATTTTTATTCATTTGTGCTTCTATAGGTTTTCTCCAATTAACTATTAATTTTAGTTTTAGTTAGATTTATTACAGATTAATTGACTGATCTAAAAAATGAATACTGTAGTAACAGTGAATGATCTCCTATAACCTTGACCAAGTCCCTCAGAGCAGCACTCATTGTTGTGTTCTGATTACAGAGAAGTATTTGGTGCAGAACAACTCTGGCAACACTGCCACGCTGGTGGCACTCAACGAGGATCGATCCGTGTCTCCTGCAGCCTTCACCCCGGCACCAGTCATCGTGCAGGCAGCGTACACTAACTACAGGTGAGTCATCACTCTGCATTTTTGCTTCATTTAATTGATTTATAAGCCCCCACCAAGAATTACAAAAAATGTAAAAAATACAGTTTTACAAGAAGATCATAGAGAGTTTGAGATCTGATTGGCTGTTTGTTTTTACTAGCGGCACATTCGTTAGTCCTGCAGCAGCACAGAGTAGCGGTCTGGAGCACCAGGTGGTGCTGGGGGTGAAGCGGCACGTGGAGGAGGGCCGGGGGGAAGGCTCTCCATCACCGAACCAGGGAGGAGCCACCGAGCAGCTCGAGGAAGGCGTCAAGAAGGCAAGGATAGACGAACCATCGTCAGGCGAACAGTGAACCTCCGCCATTGTCACCACAAGGCTTTTCTCGGCCACAGCCTGCAAGTAGAAGCTCCCAGTCATAGCTGTATGTTGTTCTAAATAACATGGAAATCATGGATTTTCCAAACTCTTATTGTTCATTGTACTGTAAGTACACCATAATTATTTCACATATACTGGTACACTACACAACAATTTAATATTTAAAGGTATGATTGTTATGTAATTCATTATATTATGATTACATATATTTAAATATGTGAATTTTGGATTTTTTTTTTTTTTTTTTTTTTTTCGTTCTTTAAAATTCATTAATTTAAAAGGTTTTATGATTTATTTTAAAAAGAGAAAAAAAAAAGTTTATTTATATTAAGAAAAAAAATAAAAATATGAAAAATTATCCCTAAATTTTGTAGTTGATGCCTTATGTAATATTTTTAAGTGTAACTGTAGAGTACTGAGTCAACAACTCCAAAGAGAATAAATTATATCTTGCTGTACAATATTAAACGTTAACCTCCCTCCCATGCATTTGTTGTTGTTAGGAAAAAAGGTAAATATTTTTTTGAACTTAAAATCTTTTAAATTTTTGAATGTTAATAATTATAATTTATATGCAGGCTGAAATGGGAGATATTTAAGTTTACAAAAACAAATCATAAACACAGATTAAGCTTCTGTAGTTGAAACAATAATAATATAAATATTTAAACAAGAAATCATTAATTATCTTGCAAATTTAATAATAACAATAACAAATAAATAATAATAATTATTATTATTATAACATACAAAGAAAGAAGCCTTTAGGTTTGTAAGTTTTGTAGAAATATTTGTACAAGCTGTAAAGATCATTGTGTGACAGTGAGTTAGTTCAGTTGATCCTAGCAGCAATGCACTCAACCTTTTTCTATTTAGTCAAATGACTTACGTTTTTTCCCAGAGTCTTTTGACAGAACTAACTGTTAACAGTTTTGTTGTGTCAAAAACCAGTGGCAAGTTCAACTTGTACATACCTAGTAACAGAGAACCTAGTACTCCTTTAAACACAGCAAACATTATTATTTATTTTTTAAATTTGATAATACTGTATAGAAATCATTCATTTTGCTATTATTTATTATAAATTATATCATTTTACGTTGATTTTTTTATTAAGGGTAAGGTAACACGGATCAGCTGACCCAATGTTAAAATAATCCCACACATGAAAATTATGAAAAAATTGAAATGTTCTCCTCTACATTCCCTATCAGTAGGTAAAATATCAGGTTATACAAATTTGAGCTAGTTTTTGAGTTATGAATTTGTATACCTGCTATTTTACCTACTGATAGGGGATGTAGAGGAGAACATTTTTAATTTTTTTTTCATAATTTTCATGTGTGGGATTATTATTTTAACATTGGGTCAGCTGATCCGTGTTACCTTACCCTTAACTCAAGAGTTCTAGTTTTTAGATTATGAATTTGAGATGATTCAAAGTAATGTGCTCAGGTATAATAATATATACCAGTAAATTTTATTTATTTTTTTTTTTTCCCAAAGTATTATATCAACTTGGTGCTAATGTAATTTATAAAAAGTAAAGGCAAAGGGTTAAATGCTCATTAGTAACCATGACAGGAAAGGGCATTTTCAAGGCCATTGCTAATAAGAATGCATATTTATAAAGAATTCTGTTCTTTCTTTTCAATGCTGCCATGCTTTTTTCTGATTAATTTACAAAGGGATCTGTGCCTTGTATTACACACACACATACATACATTATATACCGGTAATTTTGCAAAGTGTGCAGAAATAATTTTTTATACATTGAGCTCATTCATTGAGTAGTAAGTAGTCTAATATTTTGCTGCACATTATCAATTCAAAATCTGATGATTGATGATTGATTAAATCTGATTAATGATTTTATTTTTTATCATTTTTTAGTTTCATTATTTTTCATTATTATTACAGTAAAAACTTGTTTTAGGTTTACCTTATATCGAGTATTTCCTATACCATGCAATGCTAATTATTTTTGATGGGACCGCAATCTCTTTTACTCAAAATCAAGTTTTACCTAACAACAAGTTGCGTAATAACGAGTATTTTACTGTATTATAATTTTTTGTTTTGTTTACACGACCATTTGCTGTTAAAATTTGCTTTAAAATGACACTGATACATACATCATCATATTGGAGTACTGTTTCTTTGTTATTAGATAGAATAAAAACAAAAAAACAAATTTCACATTATTTCTAGCCTTTTTACGACTTTTCTGTCTTTACTTGGTGTTAGATTAGATTGTTTCCCAAGGCTGGCCGGCTGGCTTGCATTGGCCCTTTGTGTTGTGCCCGGCTGACAACGGGTTTGGCTTGCGAACGTCATAAGCCGAGATTTAACCCTCCCCCTCCCCTCCCTCTTGGATGCATTACCGCTGCACTCCAGCTCCAAAATTATTATCAAATCATACATTTTGTTATATTTATATGCTTTTATATATTTTCATTTACGTAATACCATTATCCTAAACCAATGTTACTATAAATTTATCAAAATTTTCATTTTTATGTATTTTTAATTTATGGTTTTATTTTTTATTCCTGTTGTTTTTTTGATTCTGAAGCAGTAGAACACTTGCTTTAATATTATGTAGCTGTAAATTGTTGAACTTAAGTAAGACTAGATTTTTTTTTAAACAATTTTCATTAAATACATAATTTTTTAATTATTTAAGTAATATATTTTACAGGTGCACAAAAAAAAAGTATGGAGTTGTACTGCTCAGTATGCATCTTTATACCTAATCAAACTCAAACAATAGACTTATATTATATGGTCTGCATTTTTTTCTTTTATTGTTGATAGTTGCTATTTAATAACTGCTTCAAATAATATTATTCTATTGGTTTCAATATGTTCTATTACATTCATTTTCACTAATGATATTAATAGAAAATATATGCCCTCAATTATACCAATTGAACATATACATATATAAAAAAAAAAGAGAATGGGCTCTAATAAATGTACACATTTATTTTAAACTTGCATGCTGTTTTTTTATGTTAATAGAACACTGAAAAGAGAAAGAAAAAATTATATTTTATAAATATTCATTTTGAAAAAAATCACAGACTTGAAATTTTTGGTTCAAGTGCGTTAATTTGGCTCCATTTTCAGAAAACACTTCATTTGCAGTTGTTGTGCAAAATAAATAGCAAAGGAAAAGTATTTAGCAGCTAACTTTTATGTGATAAATCATGTGCAATTTCAAATGGAACTACTATTCTACAATGCAAAAAGGTGTGCAGTTCTCCTCATGAGCTTGACATGCTATTTTAGTGCACATCTTTTGGATTAGAATAATAGTACAAATTTTGATTTGTCACATACATGTCAGCTGTTAGATAAGGGAAAAAAAGTCACCTTTGCAAAATGTGCTAACAATCACCACATCTGTACATTAATTTATGATTTCACCTCAAAAGTTTTTTATCCTTTCCACTCTTTCTCTCTCTGTAAGGTGTACACTAAAAAAAATTGTAATATGTTAATAACAATTAGTGGACTGACATTCTTTTCTTTTCTAATTATAAAAACAAACAAATAATGTTACCTTTGTTTCTAAATTGTTGCTTTTACTGCCTTATTGACATCACACATTTTTGTTCTAAACATATTTTGCCAGTGGCGGCTCGTGGGGGGTACTGCTGAACTGCAGCCACACCAGCAAAGTTGGCAGAATTATTTCATTTTTTTAACTTATATTTATATATTTTTATTTATAATTTTTCTTAATATTATGACATTTATTTAATGTTTTTTAATATTTTCTGGTAGTTTATAGTGTTATTTGTTGAAAAAACATAATTTTCTGTCAAAAAATTGAAGCAGAAAGTTAAAACTACGAAGAAAACTGCAGCGCTTTCAGACACACGTTTAACGTTGCAGCGCTATCTCGGCATATTTCTCGCTCAGTATGGGCGCTCAATGATGATCGTGTGTCTGTCTAGCGAGCAGCATTTCTGTAGAGGCCGCTGCGGAGCTACCAATCACAGTGATCACAGCGCCTAGCTGCCCAATCACAGCGCCTGGCGCGCTGGTGCGCAAAATTTTCAAACATCTCAGAGCATTAGCAGGGTCTCTGGAGCATTAGCAGATTATCTTTTTGAGGTTTTCCGTTCGTAATAGATTAAAATTATACGTAATTTTACATGTTATTCTATTAGCATCCCTACTTATTGTATTTCTTTTTGTTTAAATTTTATATTTACGTTTATTTTCATTTTATATACTCCGTCTCAGAAATAAATTTATTTATTTTATGATAAATTAAATTAAAAAATTCACGACTCTTAACTCTGAAAGTTTAATTATTACTTATTACATTTTGCAGAAAATAAATATTGGTTGCAACTACTACTTATATTTATTTTAAATGATTTTTTTATAAAAAAATGGTAGATATTTAAGCGAAAACCGAAAAAAAATCGCGCCTGCGGCGGGCTACTGGAGGGCTCCGCCCCCCAGACCCACCGAATGTATTTGCCTGCACCACTGTCAGCAGACACACCTATGTCCAAGCCCACGAGCCGCCACTGTATTTTGCTGTAATCAAACGTTACTGACATGAAAGCTATTTATATTTTTATTTACTTTGTTGCAGATTTAAATAATAATAATAAAAAAAAAATCATGTCACTCTTCAACCATGAATATTAAAAATAACCAATAAAGAAAAATATTGCTGATTGAGAGATCTTAATTAAGTTAGACTCCTGAAATTTGAATTACAGAGTACCAATGGCTGGCCCATTGGCTGGAAAATGTCTCATACAAACACCCACTGAAGAAAAATTTAAATTTTAGAAAATAGCCGTAGGACTATGCCATTCAAATATTGAGAGTTTTAGGAACAAATTAATTTAATCATCTCACTCAGAGTTTTTTCCCCCCCTTTATTGGACAATATTCATAACCCTACCTATCTACTCCTTTACCATTTTATGTGTGACTGTCAAAAAGATGCAATGGAAATGATTCTGTTAGGCTGGAGTGTAGCATTTGGGAATCACACCCACTTTTGTGCCATTTCTGCTACTGTTGCTTTTTTTTTAATAAATACAGTGTATAAAAACAATTATGTATGTATAAATTATCCTGTATCTCAAAAAAAGTAATTTTTATGCCAGCCTTGTTTTTATTTGTGTGTGGGGTACAGACAATTTTCTTGAATGAAAATAGAATGGCATTAAAATGGTATTCAATGTATAAAAAAAGGGATATTTTGTTGTGATGTAAGGAGACAAATGTATACCTAGTTTACTGTAAGAAGTTGTTGCTGTTGTTGTAACATCATAGATGGCATATTCCAGAAGAATAAAATATAAATTAAAAAAAAAATAAAGAAAATTATAATAAAATAAAATAAAAAACACAATATTTAAAAATAATAATAATTTGTTACTGAATAGATAATTAGCACCAAATTTTGTCATTCCCTCAATCAAAAGAGGAAGTTGAAAAATACATCTGTGAATTTTATGTTTTTTTTTTGTTTTTTTTTTTTTTAGTTCTGTTAACTGTATCATGCCTAAAATAGAGATCTTAAAGAAGTCATCAAGTACCAGTGACATCATAGGCACTGCCTTCTGGTTACTTGAATTATTTAGATCTCTATTTTAGGCATGATAAAAAAAATAAATAAATAAATAAAAATAAAAAAATCACAGGTTTATTTTTTGACTTCATTCAACTGAGCAACTAAAAAAAAAAAAAAAAAAAAATTGATGCTAATTGTCCATTGCATAAATGGAATAGTTGATAGAATTTTGTTGTTGTAAAATATTATAAATTTTTATTTCAAATGGATATTTGCTTTGTTTGTTCAATCCTTCTCACAGTAAACAAGACTTAGTTGGAGTTTGCTTAAAGGATGGTTAAGGAAAGTTTAAGGAAATATTCTTCACAGTTGAATATTATAGTTTTTCAGAAAGTATTTATAATCAATAATTTAGAATGATTTTCTTTTCATAGGTTCCTTGCAGGTCCTGGAAACTTGAAATAAATGTATTACAATTTTATTATGAAAAGTAGCTTGTCATTTTAAATATTTGATTATAATTATTTATTTATTTTATCTGATGATGTATGTTTCAGTAAGATTTTTTTAAAGTATTTCCTAATTATGTTAATTGACATGATAATATTATTTTAATGATTAATTCATGTACAAAATTTATTTGACATCGAAGAGAAATTATATATTTTTTCTGCTTATTCCATTTTAAAGTTAATCCTATTGTTCAATTAACAGCAAGGTGCTACAGGATCAGTTGTAATTCAAATTATAAGTAAAACTAAAATAAACTCCTTGACCCCTCCCCCCCCCCCCCCCACCCCCTTAGTAAAAAAACAGAAATTCATTTTCTCTCCTTAATTTGATTCAATAGTCTCATCATCGTGTAGCACCTATGCAGCGAACAAATTGTATTTCGCGTTGTTCTTTGCAAGCAGGAAGATGTCATTGATTACCATTGTAGTGCCAGATTGTTAAATGTGGAGAGGATGAGGTTATTTTATGCACATTATAATTCGTGTGAATTCTCTACCGATTGTTTTCTTTTCTTGTCCTTTTTTTTTTTAAAAAAAATATATAATATATATATAGACAATTTTTTTTTTTCTTTTGACTTCTGCCAAATCATGTTTTGGCTCTTGATGTCCTTCATTTCGTTGACATTTTTTTCTATGTATATAAATAGATTTTTCAGCTTTAATGTTATATTTCAGCTTTTGAAATTAATATTGGTTTTTAAAAAAAGAAAATAGAGTTACATAAACTTATAAAATTTAGGACACATAATAACTGTGAAGAATAAACTAATAATAAACTATGGAAACTGCTTTTTTTTATTTCTTCATACTTATTTCCTTTTGTAATATAAAACTTTGTTGGGTATTTTAAATGTATGCGTATCTATAATACATCAAAAGGTTTCTAAAATACCTAAAGAATGAACAGAAATGTCAGGGAAAGAAATATGCTTACAAAAATACAAAACAAAAAAATATATACTTCTTATTATATATAATCATGGAGGAAATAGAAATATATATTATCCTTGTATATAATATTTAAATTTAAAAATTATCAAAATCTTAAAATGGCAATATTTAAAATATAATTATTATATTGAAGATAGAATATATTATTTTATTGACTTCTTATAGATTTAAATGCTGTAATAATAAATAAACAGTAAGTAGGTAAATAAAACAAAACGACAAAATATGCAAAAACTGCATAATATCATCAGAGAACATAAATTTGTATATTTACATTCTCTGATAATATTATGAACAAAATCAGCATCAACAGCCATAATATAGTGCATGCTCTAATTAGCGCTTTGCATTTAAATAATTTTCATCAGATTGTATTATAATGATGTTATGTTGATTTATATATTATATTAATTATATATAATGATTTGAATCAATTAAACTTAAAAAATCATTTTTAAAAAGCAGATATAATGTTGATAATAATTAATTATTATAATATATATACCCCTATATATTTTGAAGTTAAGGGGAATTGAAACACGCCCAATGCTAAAAAAAAATCCCACACATGAAAATTATGAAAAAAAAAATAAATAAATAAATAAATTGTTCTCCTCTACATCCCCTATCAGTAGCTAAAATATCAGATGTACAAATTCGAGCTAGTTTTTTAGTTATGAATTTTTAAAGTTGCCTACTTTAACATAGAGAAATCAGAAATGGAACTTCCATGTTATTGTTATTAGTCAACTTTGAAAATTCATAACTAAAAAACTAGCTCGAATTTGTATATACCAGATATTTTAGCTACATGTATATAGGGGATAAGGGGGTGTAGAAAAGAACGTTTTAAATTTTTTTCATAATTTTCATGTGTGATTTTTTTTTTAACATTATAGCTATATATAGGCGTGCTACCTTACCCTTAATAACAAAATTGCCTAGCTGATGCCTGTAGGCTTTTTATGATACTACTGTTTCAAGCGTGCTTTATTTATATATATAGACGTGAAAATAATTTTACTCTCACTTTTCTCAGTACTTAACAATTCTTTAGATAATTATATAAGTATGTTGGGCTCGATTCATAAAGAAGTTTTCCAGAAATATAAATTATATTAATATAAACTGTATTAAAATTATAAAATAACTATATATATTCCTTTTACTGTCACCGCCATATAAGTCTGTCAGCATATTGCTCTCGAATTTTAATTGACGTCGTTTGTCTCGGTTTTTAAATAAATTGAAATTATTAAGAAGAATTTTAGGTATATATTTGGTATATCGGAAAATTTCCCTTTTTTCGCATGGTAATCACCATGTCCCGTAAGAATTAAAATAAAACACACAGAGCTAGTATATATATATAGGGGTCACAGGGCATTGGTGATTAACAATTGGCTATAGCTGCAAAGTGGAAAAATTTCCAAGGTGATGAATGTACCATGCATAAATATAGTTTAATCTGTTTAATGCATATATTTTATAACAAAAATTCCTTAATTCTCATCTTTAATAAAACTGGTGGAATTTTTGCGTATAACTATTAAGCGATTATGCGTGCCGAGTTTTATTTCCCTCGTACGTGCACGCAGCTTAGCTCCAGGTGGACTGAAAGGCAAGGATTTGCATGGAAATGTTTCGAGATGCGATAAAGTCAGATTAGCTTTTAAGACGAGAGGGGAGAAATATCGTTATTATTATATTTTTTAAAAAAATTTTCCCCTGCAGCGACAGTATAATTTTTATTATAGCTGACAAAAGCAAAATCACCTGCATTCATTATTTTATCATCTAAATTGGAATAAAAATGTTAAAATCTCTATAAAATAAGTTAACAGTGCAAAAAAGTTAAAAAAATGTAAATATTAAGCATATATAAATATGATTTAAATGAATTGAAATTTATTATTTTTAATTATTTTATAGTCTCGATCATATATCATGACTCGATCTCCATATTTTTTTATAAAAAAATGTAATTATAACAATTAATTAAGAACTGCAATACCAGCATATGGTAATATCAAAGAATATACAGGACCTGTATATTCTCTGGTAAAAGTGGTAATATAATATATATACATTATAAAATGCACGGCGTATAATACTTTTGCTGTCGCGCAGTATAAAACGATTATATTATATACCGACGTTGGTAAAGAATATAAATTTATATTTTAATTGCTATGTTATAAAAATCAGAAATAGTTAAAACAAAAAAATGTATATGTGTATATTAGAGAAATCAATTTCAACAGAGTTTAAGGAAAATGAAAAAGCATCCCCCCCCCCCTCCCACGAAAGTTTACTTAATTTTTGGTCTGTTAAATTTAATTTTCAGTATATTAAGTATATTTTATGATAAAATCCAATATGATATATATCATGTTTATAATTTTTCAGCAAATCTTTTCCACTAATAACAATGTAATAAATACATTAAAAGATGGAATATTTTTATCAATCATGCAGAGCTAGCTCTATAAAAACATTCTTGATTAATATTGATCTGACAAGAGACATGAAAGAACTGGACAGTTAAAAAGAAAAAGCACCAGTTGATTTTTTTTATTATTATTTAACAAGGGTCAGTACGGATTCGATATCATGGATTTCTCCCACTTATTAATATTTTTTTAATATTATACAAAATTACCGTATGGATCGGATTGAGTTCCCCTTTCCTCCCCTCGATTATAATAGTTGATAATTTTTAACATATCTGATACCTTCGTGAATTTCAGCCATTATATCGAATCTCTGCACGTGAAATTGCAAATTACCCTGCACGAAGGGTAACCTACATGACAGGGGCTGCATGACTCCTAAAAATTCAAAATTTGAAATGAGCTGCATCTTTAATTGTCAGTTGTCACGTTTACTATATATGAATATATATAGATGAAGATGCGACTTGGTTTTGTGACACCATGGAAATGGTTGGTACAAAAATATTATGACGAAAACAAATGTTTATAACAAAGATTTCTGTTAAGTATTTCACTCTATATAGACGCAATATTTTATAAACTCTCATTTTTTTTTTTATTTATTGCTACTAAATTTACATGGGAATATTTGATGTCAAACATATAATATATTATATACAAATATAGAATATAACTATTTGAAATATAAATCAGATCGCCATGCAGTAACACACACAAAAATTGTATATTTTATATTTTATACCAGAGTATGAACATAAAAAGCTATTAACCTTTAAAAAAAAAAAAAACACAAAATCTATCTGAATGTCTAGACTTCTTTTATTACATTTCGGCTTATCTCGAACGAGGCTTAATGTTTGTTTACTTTGTGTTACATGAAATAATGTGCATTCGTTGCTGCAGTCTCGAGGTATATGTATATAATAATGTTATATACTTACAGGCTTATGGCTTTACTTTTATTTCATACGTGATGTCGCCTATATAGCTTTGCTAACCGCTTCGCTAACCGTTCGAAGTTCGAACTAATGTCTTTGTGTATAATATCATGTGACTGACTCAGCGGCAGAAGTAATAACAGTTTCCTGTTTTTGCCCACTCTGAAATCTCAACTGCATAATAACAACAAACGTATTCTATATATACCATTTTGTAATATGCAGTTATGATCAAAGTTTTAGACTTATATTACTACTATTCAAACTTATTTGTGGTCAAAAGACAAACATTTTCATTCATAATACTTTTATGTTGTTTCATAAATTTATTAATATAAAGATACTTTTTTGCTTTGTTTTATTACCACACAAAATTGACCTGATTCTATATATTTCTCAATTAACTTTGTCGAAAGTTTCAGTAAATAGTATGAGAAACGAATAAACTATATTGAAAAAAAAAAATCAAAGTAATGTTTGTTTTTAAAGGGGGAAAACAAAAACGCAATAAAAGTATACTGCAGGTAAAATTATCCAGTTATCTCACTTGCACATCGAATGGTTTGTTATTAAATTTACGTGTTTAAGATTTTGTATGTTTAAATATTAGCTATTTCATAATTAAGGGAGAAAAATAATTTAAATTAAAATGCAAAATTAATTACTCCATATATATTTTTAAAGTGTAATCTTTAATTGACTCGCTGAAAATTTCAAATTACGATTGGTGTACATTAAATCTATATTATAATTAACTGCATGTTTGCATGTAAGGTGTGAATATTAAAATAAAGTGATACAAACGAATATTTTATTATGAGAGAACCATTTTTTAATTAACAATATAAAGTTAATTAACATTCTCCCGAAAGTTATAGTTAATAGAAGTTATAACACGACACATTCAAATTTACACAAACAAATATCTAGGCTTATTTTTACCTTGAAGTTAGGCAACTTGTTCAGCATTAAAACGGAGTGCATAGAAAATGTTATCGACCATTATATTTTATATGTTACATATAATACAATTTTATTATATCCTGCTGCATAACATATAATTAAGTAACACACTTTGAATTGAGAATGCAGAATGCATGTATTTTTATTTTCTTACAAGATGACGAAGTCAAATTAGAATATTCAAACATCTGGTTGTATCATATGATGTATCATATTCACATCATATGATGTGAATATAGTGGAGTATCCACCTCAAAAATTTTTATTGCAGAAATGGATAGAGGGTGTAAATTAAGTTATGCTACTCTCATTTTTTTTAAAAGATTTTTTTAGACTCCACGAACTATTTTTTAAAAAAAATTATTGAAAGTACAGAGGCGTCAGTTCTTTAATAAAATAAAAGTATAGAACCCAAAAGGGGCGTGGGATCAAACCCGACCTCGAAAAAACATTTAAGCAATACTTCCTAGCTGGCCTCTAAAAAATCTGGAAAAAATAGAGCAATATAACTTTGCACCCTCCAAGCATTTTCGTAGTAAAAAAATTTGAGGTCGACACTCTTCTTTTAATATAATATTTTAAACCTTTCTTTCTTTTCTTTTATTTGAAAATATTATAATCATATTCATATGATATATGCAACCAGAGGATTGAAAAGTACATTTGAACACTTTGTATTGGTGCTCAAATTAATTGTTTATCCTCAAAAGTAGCCTCCCGAAGTCCAACAATTAAAACGTGCACTTCAGAATTGTAGAAACATAACCCGTGTTTATGTTACTACAGCATAAACAAAAATAGAAATACAGACTTGATGAATGCGTTAAATTAGGAGGTATCCATAAGTCTAGCCATTCCAAAGATTTTAATTATTGAGCTTATCACACGTCTATAATAGCTTGAAAATGAACTCGTATAAACTGAACATGTTCCGGCTATTCCGAGGTGCACTAGCTGGATGTGAGCTAATTATAATTGAGCTAGTAAGTGTGTTGATAAATATTATAGAGTTTATTGGATAACATTAATTGCAAAATTTAAACAGGAATTGTAATGGATAATTTGACGAGGTGGGTTTTCCTTGTGGTAAATATATAATTATATAACCATAATGTTTGTTAATAAAATCTGTCTATTTACATTTATAAACCAAATGTCTATATTAATGCTAACAACTTTTAAAATAAAGCAATGAACGTTTTTTTTTTTTTTTTTTTTTTGTACGTCACATGGGTATTTAAATCTCTGGGGCTGTCACAAACAGTCTATTTTATATTGTGCTTTTTTTCTAACTATAAATTGTAGGATTGTTTTTGTACTCTTTTTTGTCCATTCTCTGCAAGAGTAACAGAGTGATGCTGTGGGGGGTCACCAGGGAAAATAAAATAGAAGCAATAAATTATTGCTGTGACGTCACGTATGACACGTAAAATATATTATATTCCCTAGCTTATTAATATTTCTTCTTAAATCAAATGATCACATATATAATATACAGATTTTGAAATAACATGTATTTAATCAAACACAGATGAAAAAGGGTCCGATGTTAGAGTTAATAAGAGTTGGGCTTTACATTGACGAGGGAGAGTTCATGACGTCAATAGCATGCAGTGGGTGCCTTCATATTCAAAAATAAATTTTTCTCCCTTAATAAGATACTTTTGATACTTACATATAATTTAATTTCTCATTATTTAAACCATGTTAGTGCAACATTTTAGAGGGATTGGGTAAGGCCTCCGACCCTTTTTGAATTCGACTACATAAGTTTTGACTTGATGTGTGAGGTCAAAATATAACAAGATTTACGTGACGTCATGAGAATCTTAAGTGAGTTCTTGTGTAAACGAATAGAGAGGAGAGTTGTCGGATAAAATAACACACAATCGGATTAGCGGTGTCGCTGGCTGTTGCTGCTTGCCGGGTCGAGGTGGCACCGAGGGAACCAAAAGAGCAGCCACCGCCATGACCGCGATTGGTCACGAAAGCTTTGTTTACTTGTACGGTATAGGGATCGTGGTAGTAGCGGCTTTATTGGACTGCCATGCTTGATGGTGTAAGTCAGCTACTGGTAGTATGGGCTGCTTCTTCTGCTGCTGCTATAGCTTATGGGCTAGAGCTGCCGCTGCCACGGATTTGTTTCTTGACACGAAAATCAATGAAATAAACTTTTTTCTTGTTTTTTTTTCCCTTGCTTTATTTATAGTTTTTTTGTGTTTTTTTATTTGTTTTTTATTGCTGTTGTGTTATTGGATTGTTGTACAAATACCCAACAGGTTTTTTTTTTTGCAAAAATCTAATTAAATTGTAGTATTAGCTAGTGTGTTTTATTGATCCAAGATCAGATTATTTTTTTCACAATCCTTAGTTTGGAACTTTATGGGGGTTTGTAAAAAAAAAAAAAAAAAAATACTATGAGCTCAAGAATATTACTTTGCAGATGGAGGGAGGGGTGCACAATATCCTTGATATTTTAACTTGTGGTCAAACAAAAATTTCAAAGTTACAAGGAAGAAAGCTGCAACAAAATGAAACATTTATGCAGTCAATATGAAAGGAAAATGTTAATCTTATTAAATGTAGAAAAAAATAAAAACAATAAAAAACATTGTCTCTCCAAGAGTGTTTTTATTATATTTTTGTGTAGTATTTTGATTTAAACATAAATATAGATGAAATCTAGACTGCAATATATATATATATGTCTCTAATTTGTATACATAAAGTTGCATATTTATAGGACATTCCTATTATAATATACCATACTTTGTTATATATGATATGAAATTGAGTTTTTAAAAGTACAACAATATAATAGTTGCGAATACAGAACTTTTGTAAATTAATGTGAAGGTTTGAGAATATTGAATCAATAGATTTTAAAATAAAAAATAAAATATAATGGGTTTAAAATTTGAAATAATTTATTTTATTTTTATTTTATTCATTTGAACTTTCAGGTTGTACAAGACACAAGACAAACATAATTTTCTAATATTTATGAAGCTAATTCAAGATTACTCAACTTTTTGTTATAGAGTGCAATTTGATTATTTATTTTCTATCATACACTATCGTGTTTATATATAAAACTGATGAGGACGTATATAAAACAAAATATAGAGAGAAACAGTAATCAACTTTTACATGAAATAAAATTCCTTACATAAAGAAATGATATCTTTAATTAACAGTTTCATCAATGGCACAAACAACTAACAAGTCAGCGGCTTTACATGCACCGACGACAAACGAGAAGGTCACAGCGCTTATCTTACAGAGAGGAAGTGACCGGTCAGAGGTCAACTTCATGACCTTCAGCTTGCAATAAATTTTAACGCTACCACGATTGTCTTAATTAAATTCCACTTAATTATCATCAGCTGCATCAAGATTACATGTCACTGGTTGTACGTGTTTCTTTTAATTTTTTGCTTTGGGTGTTTTTTATACGAAAGTTTTATTTAATCCTCTGGAGTCAGTATCAAGTGGTTCAGTCCTCTCAACTTCATTAGACAAATGGGTTTGCTCCTGTACAGTCAAAGCTTCGTGACTGCGAGACAAACTTACTAACAAAATAAAGAAACGTTGAATTTTCAATGTTTTATACTCCTACAATGCTATACCTTCTTTTGTTTTTACA
This sequence comes from Siphlonurus alternatus, assembly GCA_949825025.1. NCBI lineage: Eukaryota > Metazoa > Arthropoda > Insecta > Ephemeroptera > Siphlonuridae > Siphlonurus > Siphlonurus alternatus. The sequence goes on from OX463780.1 coordinate 20,638,318, forward strand.
ATGTTTTTATAACTGAATTATTCATGAAAAAATAAAATAAAATCCACCCTGCACTTGCAAATTAAACAAAAGAAGAAATTTTATTAAAATAAAAACTGCATTTTTTTAAATAAATGTAATATACATATAAAAATAGTTATTATTTATATTAAAAAATGAGAAGATGGAAAGTAGAGCAAGTTTGAAAAGTATATGCCGTTTTAATAATGGCATAAGGGTGCGAGACATTAGCATAATCAACCTTTTTTTTACTCTTTTTTTTTCTAGCTGAGATAAAATATGACGTGCCAGTTATCACGCCATATTTTTCAGCAGAGAGAGAGAGAGAGAGAGAGAGAGAGAGAGAGAGAGAGAGAGAGAGAGAGAGAGATGACTCATATCGCACATTTTTTCATCACTGAAAGTTTAACATTCCAAATTCATACCAAGATCATTTTTCAAGCTCGAAAGAAAAATATATTTATAATGTTTAACAATTGTATATATAGCATTGATCTTGTTGTAATGTTCTATATATAAAGATGCACAATGGAAAAAATAGTTTAATTATATATATATATATATATATATATATATATATATGATAATGTATCTTATCTTTTTTCAAATTATAAATTACTAAATTTATTTTTTTTAAAATAATTTATATTTGATAAATAGTAATTGCAATTTCTAAATTTTTGTATACATATCGAGTTTGAAAATTGTGGCGGGGATTGTGTAAAGATAAGAAAGCATGAAAATTGTATCCCAGCATTTGCTGAGATGTGACTGAGGGAACCGTGGAAAACCTCAGTCCGGACGACACCTCTGTAAATTTTATGAATAGACTAAATTAAGTCAGGGAACAGATTATCATGTTATACCCTGCTAAAGTGGTGTCCAAAAAGCCTAGGGAACAACACACAAATGCACTGCACCGAGTGGAGAGCGAAATTAATATTCCAGAGAGAGAGAGAGAGAAAGAGAGAGAGAGAAAGAGAGAGAGAGAGAGAGCAACATAATTTTTATTAAAACGGTTACCAATTTAAGTACAAACCACGCTTTATTTTATTTATATTTATTTTCTCTTTCATGGGCAATATACAATAATATAACACACATATATATATATATATATATATATATATTATATATATATCATAGTAAAAAATTTAAAATAATAGCTCATGGGGCAAATGAATGAGCGGTTTAACTTCAATCATGTAACGAAAACCAAAAATTTTTTTTCATTTTCAAAGCAAATATTTAATAATATTTACTTGGCTGTATGTTAAAAAATTAATAATGTTCAAATGGAAATTATAGATAAATATGATCTACTGTATATAAACGATTTTGCTACTATCTGACCTAATTTCTATAACATATAGCCGTATTTTATTGAATAATATTAAGCTGAACTATATTGTATAACTAATAACTCTAATAACTCAAATATTTCTCTATCCATAATTATCGAAAGTTCCTGTAAATTATTTTATGTTTGTATCACATTTAATCAATAATTATTTAATGAGAATATAATGACCTAATAACTTTTACCTAATATGTTACAAAGTGGTAGTATATTTGATTACTTACGGAAGTTGATATAATGTATTTTTGTATACGGGTTTCGATACTTAATATAGCACGGTATGGCATCCTTACTTTGCTCGGGGGTTCTTTGTGGCGCCAGACACACCCCATGGCACCCCCTGCGGTCTTTGTGTGTTGACAGCCAACCGTGTAGTGGTTTGTTACTCATTGTGTTCACAAAACCAACCCTTTCATGTTTCAACTTGCATATATTGAACTTCAAGGCCAACACACCTCTTGTTTGGGAATATATTTAAAATTGGTGCCGGCAAATCGATGAAATAAGTATGGAACCTCATTTTAGAACTGAATATGAGATACTTGCTTAATCTTAAAACATTCTAATGATCAACAAATTGCCTAATTACAAAGCGTGATATGACAAATCAGAGTGTTTTAACTTAAAACACTCTGATTTGTCATATCACGCTTTGTAATTAGGCAATTTGTTGATCATTAGAATGTGGAGTGAAATAATACAAAATAATACTTTCGTTTTGGTGCTAAACAAATTGCCTAAACTCAAGGCGAAATGATTAACAGTTTGATTTTAATATTATTTTTATATATGTTTCTTGAATGGAATATAATGAATATATAATATAACCATGTTTTATTTATAACTATTCGACAACTGGAGAGTATAGCATTACAATACTATAGTAGAAAACAAATTCTGAAAGCGCAATAATATTTGAGCGTAAAATAGAGTCACGTTTTGTAATTTTCAAAGATTTTACTTGATAACAACTGATGTATGTTACAAAATTTCTTTATTGCATTTTAATACAAAATTAATTTAAAAATACATTTATTTCTGATTTCACGATTGATTTAACTTACAATTTATTGTTAGTGTAAATAAAAAGTGGAATTAAGCCATGGCATTGAAGTTCTTCTTCGTTTTCTGGAAATCTCAAGTATTTTTAATTTTGATTTCCCTATAAATAAAAATATGAACACAGTGTGGAGAAATGCTTTGAATTTATCACTTGCACAAGCATGGTAACTTAAGTTTTATTCTTAAAAAGAAAAATAAATATTTTGTTTATTAATTTAAAACTCCCTGAAAGAGAGAGAGAGAGAGAGAGAGAGAGAGAGAGAGAGAGAGAGAGAGAGAGAGAGAGAGAGAGTTATTCTTTAAAGTATGCAAAATGTTTTTCAAGTAGAAAAACAAAATTCAGTACGCATAATAATAAGCATAATATAGAGAGAAGTGTGTGAATGACAGAAAAAAAAGAGAAAAGAGACGAAAAATTATTTAATGAAAAAATAAAAAAATAAAGAATGAATGGGTTGTTCTTGTTTCCTGTGTGGGTTCAATTAAAGTAATAAGTCACAAGGGGGGCTCTAAGTTTCGGAGAGGTAAGTAAAAAAGTTGGTGAAAATGAACGATAAATCAACAAGGGCAGAGGGTTAGTGAGGCAGCAGGCAAGGTTTTCATCACCTCTCTCCGTACCCGACAAGTATGTGTCCAAAGTTGGGGCAATCAATTCCATAACATCGCTCTTTTATAACCCGCTGAACATACATATAGGTACGTGCAGGAATTTCTCACTAACAGAAAGGCACCTGCCTGCACAAAACACTTAATCATTCTGGATTTAACGAGAAAATATAAATCTTAAAGCTAAGTCTATATTAACATAAAATGTCACTAATGGATTGTTTTTAAATAAATATTTTAAAAAAACGTTATATTTTATGGAAATCACAAATTATTTTAAATGAAGAACTTTTCAAACTTAATATTGTATTTTTAATAAAAAAATATTTATTACAATATATATTAAAATAAATGACATAGAATTAAGTTTGTATTTCAACTTGCTATTTTAGAAACAAAAGAATACTTAGAAAACAAAAGATGATTTTTGAAAAACATTATACTTCAATATATATATTTTTCATGTTCCTTTCTTTAAAGATGATACTGTCCATGACGTATATTTTTATATATAATACAGTTTTTCTTTTGTTACAAAGTCTTATAATACAAACCTTGATGACAACAATTCTGTAACAAAAGACACAAAGCTTTGAAACGTGATACACAAGACGGAAACATTTAATCCATCAGTTTCCTCAGTGAACTCGCGTCGTCTTCAGACGTGTGTTCTTTGGAGTGAGAGCGTGTGTGGGAGAAGGAGAGGGATATTGTTTAAACCGTTTAGACAATTCAATATCCCTGTCTAATGATGCGAAGCACCCATCAAAAGGACTGCTTTTCTTCCTCTAGGGACCATTAGCTGAACCGTGCGTCACTCCGCAAGCTTAGACCTGATCTAGCACCGGAGATTGAGGTTAAGAAATCAATGAAATCAATGCAATTGCTTTACTTCAAACTTTAAAAACACCTTCGTCTTTTTACAAAGCAAGCAAATAAAAGGGGTAAGAGAGCTTTACTTAATTATATTTTTATTAATTTTCACAGAGGTTGTTTATTTATTATTGCTTATATTTATTTTAAATTAAATACAACGTGCAAAACTGAATCATATTAATACAAAGGATTAAATAAAATAAAATCATTAATTGATAGTCTAATTAATACAATTTTGGATAATTTGTAGCTGGGGAAACTATTTGGAATTTACAATTAATGAGTCGTTGTTCAAATTAATGGCATAAAATTTCTTATCATTTGTATTATCTCTTAGTTTTCACTGCACTCTGCAAAGTCGATGTGCCGATAATACCTGTGGCAAAATTTAGCTTATACCGCAGCTTTCTCCAGGCTTGATTTACTGCATAATGAACTTTGGGGGCACTCAATTTATGCTGCTACCTTACGTTATAATAAAAGTTTGTAAAATTAATCTAAATAACCACATTTGCTTATAGCTTTTTGCATTAATTAATTTTCACAATTTAATAAACTATGTATTAAGCTTTCATAAAAGAAAATTTTAATTAAGAAATTTTAATTATTTTGTATAATATTCTTTTATCAATATTTTAACCTTTAATTTTAATTAATATTAGCTGATATTTATTATTAAAGATATACAATAAAATACAGATTTGTAATAATTGAGACTGTGAATTTCTAAATAATATCAAATTAATAAAATTGTATCAAAGCTCCAGATGGAATTAATGAGTTGCCACTGTAGTTTTGAAATGAAGTTTGTTAATCTCGTACAATTTGTTCTCATACGTATTAAAAAAAAAAACTCAATTTCAATTTCAATTCAAAACGGCTTTTATTAGAAAAGTCATGTTACATCATATATAAAGTTTGGGCTTAAGTACATATGACTTTATAGCCAAATAATCCAGAAGAATATAGAAAAAAAAATCCTTCTCTCCCTGTTTTGTTTCAGTACGTAGGCAACTTTTTAAACACTATTGCTACTCAGGTTGCATATTATATTCTCACTTGTCAGTCATTTTTTAATTGCTTTTCTTTTTTAAATTTGCTATTAAGGGTACTTTGTTACATTGAATCCTACCTATTGGGGAAAAATGTACTGTGTAATTAGATGATAAAAACTCTTTAAACTAAACTAAAATAGCTGATTTTTAAGTGTCAGTTTAGTCCATACTATTAATAAACGAGGAATAGGGAATAGTATGTTATCTTTATGCAATGTGTGTTAATGAAATCTGACTTCATCTGTAGTATTAATAAAATCTGATTTGCAATATGATACAAAACTCAAAGTAGAATATAAAATATTATGATTTAATCTTTTACCTTTGTTTAATTTTGACATGAAGTATTATAAATATTGCAATTTTAATACATTAAAAAAATGAATGTATAATAATATATCTACTTTTCCTTGGCATAATAATATGACACTTTATCGTTGTTTAAAAACAACCAGTTACATTACAATAAACAAACAAATATTTGTTAAAATTTAGGGGATGAAAATAAAATACAAATTAAATGGTAAATACAATCATGGGAAAATAATCGTCTTTGCAACTATTTGAGGAAAACGAATCTGTTATTTATAAAACTACTAAAATTTATATAAGAGTTGTATTCTGAACAACAGAGTATATATTTTTCAGTCAATATCTTTACTTTATTTTTCTTTCTTGTTAAAACAAATAGGTACCGAGGTATTTTTTTTTGTTTATTTGTTACGATAGTAAATAAGGCGAGAAAAGCATTACGTTGTGCAAGGTATCAGTGGTGTAATTTACTCCGTCAGGCAACAGCAGCTAGTATATGGCATTGAGTATGCTGGTAATCCCGGTGTATATAGAGAGACAGTGTAGGCCAAACCCAAATTTATACTCTCAGTGCTAGCAGAAGCAGCCAATGAGTCCCCGGAGAGACGTGGGATGGAGTCGGTAACAAGATGCCGTGCTGGAGCAGCCAGGGATGCTGCGCTCTTCCATCTCATGGTGAACTTCTCAAGCAGGTAAGTCAGATAACGATATTTAATGTCTTGTTTGTGGAGACAATCATTTGAGGCAATGAGAAGATTATTATTGATTCAGTAGTGCATATTAATCAAATAAAAATAGTGACAGAGATATTATTTGTAAATAGATTGAAAATATTAAAATACTTAAACGTAATACCTGCCAAACTAATCAAAGAAGATTTATAAGTTTTTATTTTATTAAAGGCAGGAGTTGGGGGTTAATTAATTATATCTGCTATATCTGTAAATTATAATTGCTTATATTTATTTTTAAAATTGAAACTAAGCATTCAAAAACAAAAATTTTAAGCAATCTAAGCAAGTTTTTAACAAGGTTATGGGAAATATCTTGCTAATAATAGATTTTAATAATTAAATTTGCTATTTATTGACAAACAGTTGAGCTGGGAGTTTGATACTGAAGGCTGTAAATAATTAAATGCTAATTTTGCTAATTAATTATGGTGCCTGGACCATGAACTAATGCTGAATCATAATACATGTATATCCTATTTTCAGGTCGCAAAAACATTTTTCATAATATAAAAAGATGAAACTTGGTATATGCTTACTTTAAAAAAGCTGTCTTAGTTTTAAGTTGTGAAATTATTAAATATTATTTTAATGAAAAAACATTAGCTTCAATGCTAAAGCTTGGTTGGTATGTAGGTATTAAAAAGTAATACATTTGTTGCTGCTAAAAAATTGAGTAAGAATTGGACTTATTGAACAATAATTAGCATGATTATGTATACGTATGTAATTGGCAGTATTAGAACTTAGTTTTCGACTTGAAAGTTAGAGAAGGGATAAGAAATATGTACGTGGATATTATTTATAATGATACATAGTTGCATATAACTAAATCAAATATTTATTATCAGCTATAATTATGAATAATATATCAATACATTATTTAACATAACATCCACGCTTTCTTTTGCTATGGAGTGTAAGCAATGGCATAATATATCCAGTCTTCGACTCCGGAAATTCCTTATCTCGAAATGTTAATTTAGTGGTACTAACGCACAAGAAGAGAAAGGGAAAGAGGGGGTAAAAGCTCCCCCTATAGTTTGAGATCTTGTGGGGTGGATGGAGTAGATTTCCCCCATCGTCCCCCCCCCCCCTTTCCCTCCACCTTCATGAATCTGTCCTTTAATGTAGGTGTACAGTTACAAATACGATGTCATCTATTACTGCGGATGTAACAATACATTTTGTCTCACCCCTAGCTTGTAAGTACATTGTAGTGTTGGTGTATAGCTCTCACTGCTCTCAGCAAACACATCAGGCAGGTCAAGTATTTGCCCACATGGTGTAAGGTAGAGAAAGGTATAGTATATAAGTTCACGTTTAATTTATTGGAAAAGCTATAGATAATTTGGAGTATTATCTTCAGGCAAGTTGATACACTACTAGATATTACACCGTAGGGTACAATATAATTATATACAACATTCTGTCTGCGGTGTGTTATATCATTGTACTTAACTGTTGGTAGTTAATAACAAGTTTAGTGAAGTATTTTAATATGGATCCTAAATATAATAGCACAAGGAAATATGTTATGAACTTTGAATACATATTTCAAGAATGCTGAAAGTACATTAATTTGATGCAGATATTGTGAGAATGAGAGCCATACAAGGCAGAAAGAAAGAGAGAGGGAGAGATGTTGATATTTAAACACATTCAATAGTATAATATAAATTAATAAATAATTTATATAATATTTAATATATATTTTACCACAAAAGCAATAACAATTTTAATTTTACATAAATTCAAACATGATTTTCGTCATGCATGCACCTAACTAAAGTGTACACTTGAATTTCATGGAATATTTTGTACCAAATCTTATCCTCCTGCAACCTAAATCTTATGTTGGCACGAGAGCTGCACGTGTGCCTGCATGCCCAGCAGGTATAACCTCCGGTACTTGAGCCTTGTAGTAAGCTCCTAACCCTAACTCCGCGGCTGATAGCATTTTTTATGGCCCTACCGTGTGTATGGTTTTACCTTCGCACAAGATTGATGTTTCAAAATTCAAGTGTGTTTTTGTTTTCCCTTCTTTTTTTTTATCATGTATAAAATGAGAATTATACTGTAGAAAGGTTATGAAATGAAAACATTAAAAAAATATAATAAATAACTAAGGCAGGGAATGCATGAAATACATGATTTTATTATAAGCATTTAAATTTTTTTAACAAATTCTATATAGTTAGTAAAAAACAACAACAATTAAATTAAAATATAAAAAAAATATATTTCAAGAATATGCAATTCAATTATGTAAATTGTTAAGTAAAAATCGATTATAAAAAAGTAACAACTTACAGTAATTGTTTTTACATTGCAATTCCATTATTGAAAGTCTTGCATTATTATAGTACCTTTTAAGTGCACTGCAGTGCAGTAAAGTATACAGCATGACAGATTTAATAAGATTTTCTCAAGCTATATTGTCTGTCATAACAAATTTTGTTACAAGTGAAACCTTTTAGTGTTGCAACAAATGATTCTATATATCCTAGCATTCCACTACACAAGTTACATACATGTTTGTGTTGATATATTTTATTTTGTTCATATACCCGTAATGCATAAAGTGCATGCAGAAACTTGAAACGTAAGACTTTGAAATGATTTTAAAATGTTTAAAAAGCCCCTAGAAATTTTATTTGCATTCTATTTCGAGAAATTTAATAAAATAAGAATAATGAATATTTTAATAGTAAGAGAATTTATTGTGTACAGCATCACAAATAGTGGAACAAAGTAATGGCCGAGTGTATTTCCCAGATCTGTAATCAGTGTTTAGCATATGTTATATTATATTATGACTGTATTATTGCATGAGTGAGGGACAAATTTTTATTTTATTTTTAATGTCTGATTGTACTTTCATGTACTTTTTGTGATGATCAGTTTTATTTAATTATGTAGTGTGATACACCATGACGAGTCTTAGTCAAAATTGGTGGGAATTATATAATTATATGCGCGGCACCCATTCTTCAGTACCATGCACTCTTTCTCTTTATGACTAACTCTGTATTTATTACCCAAGTTTAAAGGTAAATTTATAAGCAATTCAAAATTCAAAGTAATGATACTATTGCTATATTTTATACAAATGCATAATAAAAGTAAAAAGTAACATTAAAATGATTGGATAAATATAAAAAAATTAACTCGATAAAATGAACACTAATTCAAAATTATGTAGCGGATGATTTTATTGCAATCTATTATTCTGTTTTCTTTTTATTTTAAAATTACATTGCAAAAGTTATACTGAAATAATAATATCTTATACAACTAGACATTAAAAAACTATCCATTTTTTAAAAAATAAAACTGTAGTTTAAAACTCTGTCCTGTGTATAACTGTTATAAAAAATATGAATAATATTTAAAAATTGCTTTAATAACAATAATAATAAAAAATGCAAAACAAAAAATAAAATAACTTAAAAAATCCTTGCTCCTTTTTATTTAAAATATATACCTACATATTATGACATCAAAAGATTTAAATTTATATAATGCGTATCATATTGTATGTATTTCATTCAAATGAGATAAAATAAACATATATACAAAAAACATTTTGTCCCCATTTATTACACATTATATTAAGAGAGAAAATTCAACATTTTCTACATTCCACTTACATTGTTGAGTCCTCTTCTTTGACGATGTCGTCGCAGCCTGGGGGGAAGAGGATGTCCAATTGTCGTGGCCGCTTGCTTCGCGTCGCCCGTCGTCGCTCATATGTGGTTTATTGAATCAGTGTGCCACAAAAAGGAGGACTCGGAGGTCGTAGTACCAAAGAGAAATGTCATTTCACGGGGGCGGATGTCGGACCGGTCTCTCGAGTAGTAGGAGCTCGCTCTTCGCGTTTGATCTATGATTCAATATACAACTAACTCAAAGCCTTTATACCCATATACAAACTGTGGTGAACTTAAATCATCCATCATAACATATTATATATTTTCAAAACATATATAATAACCTTTAATGACGAGTGTAATTTATATATATTTTTTAGATTAATTAGTAATAAAATGGTACTTGTATAATTATTATAATAAAAAAATTATAAGCTTTAATCAATATAATATTTAACATTTCTTTATGCACTAAAGAAAAAACATATTGCAAATATTTAATAAATTTATTTAAACAGAAATTCAACTAAATTAATATTTTAATTATTCAATGTACCACACCATTTTTTTTTAAATAAATTAGAGTTATAAAACTTCAATTCATTTTAAATTCATTACAGTTTTATATACCATTGCAAGAAACAGGTCAGCTTTATATATACTAAGTGCTTCCATAATATAGTTGTAAATATAGTCACTTATCGGTTAGCTTCTGGGAGAGTAACATAATAGTATTTTATTTATTCATACTGTATACTACCTCGTATAGTCTGTATATTATATATATACGATAGTATTGGATTGCATGACTGAAACGAGTGCAGAAGCTCAGAGCATCAGACAAGCAGAGTCTGAGTGAACGGGAGCTTAATGGCCGATAAAACGTTGAGAAAGAGAGAGAGAGAGAGAGAGAGAGAGAGAGAGAGAGAGAGAGAGAGAGAGAGAGAGAGAGAGAGAGAGAGAGAGAGAGAGAGAGAGAGAGAGAGAGAGAGAGAGAGAGAGAGAGAGAGAGAGAGAGAGGGGTTCCTTAAGAAACAGTAAGTTGAAAACACATTACAGCAAGTACTTGGATGAACGATAAAAAAGGTTGTGGAATATTGATTTTGTTGGCATGGAAACTTGATGGTGTCGATGGTCACTGATGCTGACGACAGTCCCCTCCCCCTTTCTACCTCCTTTCCTTTCTCCTACCCAGGAAGGACCTTTACTGACACCTTGCATGGTCAACGCTTTTCTATACACTTCCTTTTAGATAGATGTGATTACTTTTCCAAACTTCAATTTATTTTCAAAATGTCATCAATATTTTTTATTGTAAAAAAATTGATTTATAACAAATAAAATTATTTTTTCGTTATATATATTATATGATCATATGTAATAATATCAACAACTTAATCTAACTATTTTACTGATTAGCAATTATGCATATTGAATTAAAGTAGTAAATTTTACCAACAAGAAATAATAATATATAATAATAAAAATAACTTTAATATGTAAAAGTTTTCTAGTATAAACCTACTTAACTCAAGCAAAGCGTCATAATATAAAACTTTATAGATTTGCTTGTCTTATATAGAAAAAAAATAACCTGGAGGAAAAATATGCAAATATTTCACTTTAAATGCTTTCACAAGAAAAAAAACGTACTTGAATTTTCCTTACCTGTATGAACGTTATAGTAAAAATGTAGTAAAAAACTTTTTATTAGAAATCTAGTTGAAAAACCTATAATGGAAAGAGGATAAAAGTGCATGAATTAATGTTTGCGAGCCAAGTTTTTTTTTCTTTTTCAGTTTTTTTTTATGCTGATGATGGTTTGAGCAATAGCCACCGAAGTGCATATTGAGGGTACTTGGCAAAGTTCTAGAACGGAAACTGGCCTGTTGAAGACTTGGATGGGCATTGCCGATATCAGCTGCTTCTCTGATGACGTCATTAAAGTAGCGTGTCGTTAAGACGAACGACCTTCCTCTCGTCGTCAAGTATATATTCGATATGCAAATGACGACGATGGAGTGCGAACATTTGCAGTTCTTGCAGCCATCGACCTACTGGAGAATCACCTGAGGTCGTTAACTTGGTGTGTTTAACGACGTCGCAGACGCTCGAATAACGATATAATGTTGTTACTCTGAATAATAATTAAATAGCTAGGATGCTAAGCGTATTAAATAATAAGCCATTTTACCCCTGATACATATGCAACCTACTTCGTTTTAATACTGAGCAATTTGCCTAACCTGACGAAGAGATGATATTGTTTAAACTTTTCAAAAAGATTATAACCCCTACCGTGTAAGATCTGACATGATAAATTAGATATTCATGCAATGCCTTAAACTGGAAATAGTGAAAACGTGAAGTTAATATTTTCGTAATAATTATCTCATTATTTCTTCACGACATTTCTTCCGTGTTTTACCCTCAAAAAAGGCTCTACAGTGTTGTCACATTTTATCACGAACCCTTCTTTAGTAGCAGATTTCACACTTGAGATGTACCAGTCACAATTTTTACTATATAAGACTGTACCAAGGATAACGAGAAAGTAATTGAATATTGTTGTTTATTTCTTTCATCAGTTAGTTCATGACTTCCTCTTTAAGTTGTCGAAGAAAAAGTAAAGAAAGAAACAAATAATAATAATAAAAGAGTTCTGAAATTTATAGTTGCCAGAGTTTTTTTTTACAACACATTTTAATTTATTTCTTAATGCTTCGTTACACTTTATCCAACTTTAATAATAAATAAAATAGACAAAAAAAAATGACAAACTAACAATAAAATAAAATAGACAGTGAAATTAAATTATATGTTTGTTTTTTTATTATTTTTTTGTCTTCTTTCTAATGTGTGAATATGATTTATATAAAAAGTTTCTATATTTTCTCATTCATTATTAGTTATAAAAGAACTTTTGTCATTTTGAAACGCTGCTAACTTTGCACTCGAAATGTCGTGAGCGAAGATGTCATATCTCCAGCTTCTTACGCTACTCTGAGCACTCCATTTATCGCGTTAAAGGTGGATTTACACGGATTATATTTTGGAGAGATGCAGCGCCATACTTGCCGTAGAACATTTCTTGACAACGTAATTTTCCCCCCTCAACGAAGAAATCTTTCCCGAAAAGAAATGCATGTTTTTATGATTTCATGAAAGAATAAAAAACGCTCTGAATCGGATGCTCTATACGCCATGTAAATACATCTTGTTCTCCCTCCCAGAAGCATGTTGTTACCAAAAATGCTTGCACTGCTTATTTGGCTTAATTAACAAAATAAAAGCAATAAATTTTTTGAAGAGATAATTTTTTTATTAATATTGGATCTAATTTCAAGTATAATATCTTTGTCTTTGAAGTTGGTTACGTCAATTATAAATTTTTATTCATCTTATATAATATATACGCGATGAAAACCTCAAAACCTTAATTTTATACTCAACTTTGTCTTTAATCAAAGAGAAAAAAAGTTTCTATATTGGATCTTTGATTTTGATCTTATATAAAAGAATGTTTCAGCATCTGTAATTCAAAAGCTTTCAGCTTTTATTTACTTTTTAACTTTATCAAAGTTTTTGTATTATATACTAGTTGTAATGAATATCTCATTTCTTTCTCTCACACACGCTCTATATTCTATAAAAAAAAACTAATAATTAAATATCAAGCATAATTATATGAACGCTTACATTCTATTATAAAAGAAAATACGTAGATAATAGCTTACATTATACTGTATTCAAATATAGTTATCATCATCAACTTTCCTGTTTTTTGTTAATTATTGTAAACAATTATACTTTAATATAATAATATTTTTATATTGTTACTGTTAATTAATCATATTCATAATAAGATAATGAAATAAATTGAGTTTGAATAAATGTGGTGAAGCATTGATTACTATATCAATACATTAATCAATTTATTATTGTTTTCAAAGAGATTAATACAGCTTATGAATCATTAAAAACAACACACAAAAATGTCATTTTAATCACTCCCTCACAGGATATTTTACTCCCACATGTTTTGTGTGTTATTATTTAACATGGAATTGAGTGGTTGCATGATGTTTCCATTCAACCTTTCAGCGGGCGGAAGTTTTGTTTGCTGTGGTATCCGATGGTGATTAGTTGTTAACTTCACCAATAAAATATAACGTTTGTGATTCAATTTGTAAATGAGGGATTTATACAACATTGAGTAGCTTTGTTAAAATATAATAAATTGAAATAACTGAAAATAAGGACAATATGGTTTCAAATGTGTCATCTTGTTGAAAAAAATTGAAAGGGAATTCACCCGACAATGTATAAATTTTTAAATGTAGTTACTTTTTCATATTTAATATTACATACACAGTTCATCTATTGAAGAAAGGTAAATTAAAGAATTAAAATTTTTAACTAATGATTTGTAGTGGAAATGGTAAGAATGTTCTTACTTTTACATTTGCAACGATACTAAATTAATTATAATAAATATTACTCATATAATTATATTTCTAATTTACTTGTATTTAATAATTTTAAGTTGAATTTCAAGAGAGCTTTTCTTAATCATACTTTCCTACAATAGTCATACAATAGTCATAATCATACAATAGTAATTAATTAATATATCCATAGAAAACAAAAATGCATGTGTTTTATTTGTAAAACTAATGCACGTATCTCCAAAGTTATTAAAGGTTTAATTTAATTATTAAATTAATGTGTTATTTTTATTATGACTATAATATATAATTTACAATATATTATGAAAAAAATGTTGTGTTATGTTAAAGAATTTATTAATTTAAATTTTAGTAACTAAATTAATAAACTACAGTAAATAGTTTAAGATTAAATTTCAAATGAATCGGAATGTTGTAGTACATAAAATTTATTAAGTATCTTGTTTAAAAATTAGTTAAAAGAATCTCATTAATATTAAGGTTGTTGAGTGCACAAATGTATAAGTACACTTGCAAACAAATTGTAATGTGTATGTGTTACTGGATTATACAATTACTTTGTATGCTATGTTGCTTTGTATGTTTACTATCTACAAGGGTAGAGATGCGAGCTAATACGGCAGGCAGGTGGATAGTGATGCAACAACATGATCATGCTACGTTTCGAGTGGGCACCCCCCCCCCCCTTCCTCTCAGCATACATGCAAGGTAATTACGTAATGAGCACCGGGGCTAAGCCGTAAAGTAACTCATCAACTCTCTCTGTTGATTATAACTTCTGTGTTACCCCACAGCGCACTAAATTCATAAATTTGAATCATGTGTGCTAGTATCAAATTTGAAATTTTTGGGAAATAAAATATAAGAAAAGCACTCAGTCTACCCGTATCAAAAGCGCTTTGGTTCACCAAGCCTCCATTGATTGCGTGGAAACGCATACAAACAAAGCAGAAGTAGAGTTCGTGGTATCCAGAGGTGTACATTTTATTTTTAACAAACACCAAAATATGTATTACCTTCCTTATTATTAAAGCATTATGAAGTTAATCCTTTTTTATTATGATTAGATGCAGTAATAATATAATTTCTAACACAATAACTTATAAATTATAATATTTTTAAGCTTCTGGAGTAGTGTAGATTTGTTTTCAAACTTAATGTGCGAAAGAAATTTATTGTATATTTAAATAAAGGCAAACACGTAACAATTTTTTAAAAAAAGGAATAATTTGTAAAATGACAAAAACTTGAAAACTTTAGATAGAAGTAAGTTTTGAATTGTCTTAAATCCAATAAAAAATATAAATCTCAACACTTGCCCAGTTCGTCTGGATACACTTAATAAGAAGGTGATTGCAAATAATTAAATTGGACACAATCATTGGAGCACGCTAAGACGGCAGTTTTTAAAATACAATTAATGTTTCAACACGTATTTTCAATTACAAAACTATCGACCGAATTTGTTGATTTACTGATGGATATCAAGGAGAATTGTTAGAAATTTTATTCTTAAATTTTGACGCATGTTTCCCAGAAGCAGTCATAAGTCTTCAAAGCTGAGAAATAAAAAAACAACAACGAATTTGTAAGGAGTTAGTGTGATCATGAAAGTGCATTTATTTATTTATTTATATCAAACAGCTGGTTATAAAAGACAACATAATATAGATTACGTGTGCACATTAAAAAGAAAACGCAAAAAAGATAACAAATCAAACAAATGATTTACAATTACCAAAATTTAATTTAGAATTAATTAAGAAGATAAAAATAATATATTTTGTCATTGCAAGTGGTAAAAGATAGCATTATGTGAGATTGACTCTTACGTTTGTGGACGTTAATGTAAAGTCTTGGTGGAACATAATAAACAGAAAAAAATGTCTTTAGAACGAAGTGCTGCTATTTTACCTTTACACTTTGCTAAGAGTTTTCTTATTTGCATGCTGCTGTCTTCGACACATAGCAATCTAAATAATGTCTGCTCTTATGCTTTATTAATTATTTACGAGACCTCCCTGGGTTCACAGAAGAAGATATTGATTTCAAACAATTTTGTGAATATTTTATGTTTTATAATAATTTATTGAAATTATATTTCGATGATATTATATTTGAAGTTCCAGAGAAATAAGGGCTGTATGCGTCGCTCCTTTTTTAAAATTTGATGATCTTTTTGTAACTTTTGAAGGGCTTGCACTAAGATAAACTTGAAATAATTCAAATTTAGATTTACAATAGGTTTTATTTAAAATTCAAATAATATAAAACAATTTTAGAAAAAATAATTATGCAAAAAATACTTATTTGCATCAATCTAAAATATATAATATGTAACGTGCATATTCTGCAGTTATACATAAATATTGTAAAAACAATTTGCGTACGTGTGGGAATCGCAAAGCAGATGATCGGGATGATAAATAGCTTTTTTTGCTAATAACGCCCGATTAATTACAAACCAAAACAATGTTATTAACCGTGGTTAGTAAGAAACCTGACCATGTTCATGGCTATTTCATTTGTAAATTCTACCTATATATGAATTATATTATGTCGTGCACATTTCATTAAAAAAATATATTAAAGTATGTAGCTGGATTGGATATTTAAACCTGAATAGTGTACCATACTATAATAATTTGATATACATTATATTTACATAGAATGGACATCTTTGAATAAATGTGCACTGTTAATTTTTTTTTTCACTTTTTGTTTTGATATCTCAATCTAAAATCATCAACATTGGAGTGAAATATTTTGCGACATCAAATGTTGGATCTGACAGCATTTGAAAACTCATAAGACAATATTTTTACAGCAACAATTATATTACTGAATCCTACAACAACTCTATGCACAGGGTCGGACTGGGCTCAAAGGGCCTTCTGAGCAAACAGGAGTACGGGCCCATATCAAGGACCCTGTAGGACCTACTTTTAACGTTGTAGGGGTCTCCCAGCCGAGGGGGCCTACTGCCTGAGCAATCGCTCACCAACTTTTATGGCCAGTCCGAGCCTGCCTATACGGTAGGTGAACCCTGAATCACCTTGACCAGCGCAAGTCGAGTACTGTTGCTGTCTGAGAAATCAGGTTGCAACATTCGGTGGATCCTGAGCAGATATGTATGACTGAGCCAGGAGCACCATGTTACTCGTACAGGAGCCAGCAGCCTGTGTGTGTAAAACATACATTATGTAGATAGTACTATAATCATATTAATTCAAAAAAAATTTATTGAGAAAAACAACACTTATCACAATAAAAGTTTGTGTTTGGGAAAAAACTAAAATAATCAGCCATAATATATTACATTGATAATATTAAGATAGAAAAACAAACATAATGTATCCTAATAAATGTATTTTTTATGTTTTTACGACCGTCACATCTTTAGACAACTTGTTGAGCATGTAAAATAAAAATGGAGTGCGTTACAAATTAGGTAGCAGCAAGGTAACTTCTTAAAACCTTGAAAATTAGTTTTAATGATGAATCTGTTTTCTATGATTAAGGCGGGTTGTTCTGGTGATTTATTAAGTATTGTTTGAGTAGATATATTGCACGTTATACTGTTTATACTGTTTAAACTGTACATTCTGGTTAAAAGCTACTTTTAATACAGATATTTACTACAAATGCTGATTTTATTTAAATTCGAACAAATTGCATTATACGGTACATAAGCGATAGCCATGCATGTATTTATTGTTATTAATAATACTATTCAGTACCAATTCTATTCTTGATTAAGGTATGATACCATAGCTCTGTTCGTAAATACACAATGAGAAAGAATATATTTTTATTGATAAACGTTATGTACATGAATAAGACATGAGAATAGAAATGACAACGACTGACAGTTCTAAACTGCTACGATAGTTGGTAATTTATTTATTAATTAAAAGTATTGACATTGTCTCACCACGAAAAACAGCTGGTAGTTGACTGCAAACACACCGCATGCTGTGAGCCGCACTTTGCAAGAGGACACCTCGGAGGCGAAGCATAGCAGCTAAACACAATTAAATTGCAGGTATTCACTTAACGTAATAAAACTTGACAATCTTTTGAGCTTACCGCTTGCCGTGCTGGAGATTCCGGCATTGAATTTGCAAGGTTACTTATTGCAGGCCCAGTTTTATCTGCCTGAAATAATGTAATATATTTATTAAATATTTATTCAGGAAAATACAATAATGCACCTCACAATACAAATTAGACGCATTCATGCGATTAAACAATTACTAAAAAATAATTTATTTTAAAAGGCTTGTAAGCAAAATTGAAAAGTAATTTTGTAGCCTGAAAAAATTATAAATATTTTTAGGCTTGTGGGTAAATGCAATCAGCTCAACAAATGCAATTAAATGATTGGTTAATAGTTTCATCAAAATTGCATAAAAGAGAGGGGAATACGATACATAAATTAATGTGGAAAGGTTGAATATTTATGAACACAAAGTATGAATACTAGATGGCTGTAAATTGACACTTTATGATTGTTTAAGTGTACATTTTGAGACATGATTAGTATGCATGAACTTAACGTGTGCACAGTTTGTGGCAATCTTATACTTTGAAGTATATAAGTTATAAACTGGGAAATTTAATTAATTAGGCTGAGGTGAAATTGAATGGAATTAAGACACAGAGTCCAACAAAATGTATGGAACTTTGAAGTTTGAGTTCTATTGCTTTAAAGGCATACAGGCCTCAAATTAAAAATTTGACAGTCACAGAGAGTTGCTTGAGTTGACAATCAACATTTGAATTATTTTTTTCGTGCGCAATGCAGCTGCATGAGCGGGGGCTGCAAAGTAAGGATGCAGGTCCTTGATGACGTCAAAATGACGTCACAACGCAAAACCATATATACGCCGCCATGTTTTTTGACGTCATTTTGACGTCATCAAGGACCTGCATCCTTACTTTGCAGTCCCCGCTCATGCAGCTGCATCGCGCACGGAAAAAAATAATACTAATGTTGATTGTTAACTCAAGCAACTCTCTGTCTGTCAAATTTTTAATTTGAGGCCTGTATCCCTTTAAAGTTTAAAATTGCACTAAGACAAAGAGTTATGATATATGATGGGCATTTTGAAATTATTTACCTCATTAACGACACCAGTACATTTGACGAAGTAGTTCATAAGTTTTATAAAGTCTACGAAGAATGAAAATGTTGTATATAAAAACGTATCTCTTAGCACTGAGCTGTTCAAGTAATCAAACATGCTGATCATTATGAAATAAATCTCATACTGTACATAAGCACAATGATAAACAATGTGCAACAGAACAATGATGGAATAAACGTCTTCAACACTTTCAATAATATTGTATAATCTTCGGTACGATTTCCGTAATTTATTAATACTTGACTCACTAATATTTGGTCCATTATTTTTTAACTGTATTATCTGTAAGTTAATTAGCATAAAGTTGTACTCTAATATTGAACAAAAGCTCCAAAATTGGACTTGTACTGATATCATAAAAAAGTCACTAAATATTGCAATGATCCACGACAAAATGCTTGTTAAAGATACCCCTCTGTATTCCTTGAGAAGTTCATAAGTGTAGTAAATAATTGAACACTGAGAAATTAGTTGAATAAAAATATGTTGCATCATGTTTTGAATTCTTAACTTGTTATAATTATAGTGAGAACAATAATAATAATTTAGCATTTGCAACTCATGCAATATATTTTTTATTTTTGGTGTCCCATAGTAAAGAAACCAAATATAAGACAAAAAACATAAATTAAAAACAATTTCCCCTATAAATGCTACACATTCCCCTGTTTCTTTATCAAACCTATAAAGATATTCATAACATCTTATAGTTATATGGTAAAACGCATCTACATTACAAATTAATAGCACTAAAAAGCAATAATAATATTTGAAGTTGCTTGTTACAAATATTTGAATTTTCCCGCATTTAATTGTCTTGTAAGGTAAAATTCCTGCAAGTCGAGAGGTGAAAAGCATTAGTTGCAATGCCCACAAAATGCTTCTTTCTGAAGACATCCTTTCCATATACTGACACAGCTATGAACGTGCTCGTTCAGTTTTAGACATGACTGTAGCAATCGAATTAAAGTAGTTCTTAAGTCTTTACTAAAATATATATTATTAAAAAGGCCATGAAATGTTTACTCATATAATATTGATTGCAATTCATAACTCTCCCCTCTCTTACGTTTAATGTGTGCATAATAGGATTTGATGCATTGTCAATAAAATATTAAAATTATACTGTTCGCCTTTCTTTATAAATAAAGTCCTTTATTATTAATTTATTATTATTTGTATAATAGATCTCATTATATGTCATTATGTCTTATTATGATGTAATTCCATAATTTAAAACACCTTATAATTTATAATATACGTATTAATTATCAAAACAATTTTCTTTATTAAGTATTGAATTTTATGAATATAATGTAAATAATGTTATTCTAATAATTCCAATAATATTTTAATTTAAAGTAATTTATTTTTTTTAAACAAAGTCTAAAAACCATTTCCTGCATAAGAAATATTTCAGTCAATAAAAAATTGCGAAGAGAAATATAATTGCATAAAAAAAACAATGCTGTAATTTATGTGGAAATTTAACTTTACGACAATTTTTCTTTTACTTTACGAGTAGAAGTGATTTTATATTCCTTGATAACAAAGAGAATAAGACAAAGTTTAACGTTGGACGTTATAGAAATATGAAATAAGAATTGCCATGAGTTAAATAGTGTATAGTCTTGTAAGGAAATCTAGAAGAAAAAAAAAAAAGCGCAATATCACAGCAAACGTAAATTTATTTCACACAATTAACACAATATAGTAGACAATAGCATTATATGATTATAATTAAGCTTCTAATTGCTGTTACTAATATTTATGTTTCACCAATATGATTTATTATATATATTGAATTAAAATTTTTCAGGTGATTATTGTAAACAAACCTATATAACATTAAGTTTTCTAAATTTCATTAAAATAATATTTTTTTTTTAAGTATACAAGAAGCTAAGCCAAATAATAATATATTTTGATACTTTCCTTATCCTAAAAAATAGCACCTAAAAGCTAGGAAAAATTCCATTAATTAATTTACTTTTTTTATTCTTTTATATCCAATGCCTGCCTGCACATTAACTTATTGTTTTAAACATACATTAAGTTCCTGATGTGGTGTACAAAAAAAAAAAAAAAAAAAAAAAAGTGCTCCTCTATTTCACTGAGTGCAATGTATCGAGAAACCAACATCGTAATGGTGCTATAAAACACACCACCGCAAATAAAGCGCCACGAACACCAAGCGGATTTTATTTGTGGTCTAAAAAATGGTGCTGGTCAAATCGATCAGGAAATACCATGATATATAACATCTATTTTATTATAAACAACTATTTTTAAATATAAATGTAATAACTTTCTGGTTTGTTAAGTCAAATTTGGTAACATCAGCAATAGATTTATTAATCTAATTTATACGTAATATGATTATAGTCTTTTGTTTTAATTTATTAAAAATATAAAAAATATATATATTTATAGTAAATATTAAAATTATAAAATATTATAATAAGACTTTATAATTGTAATTAGGGTTACGGTATATAAGGTTTGAAAGTTATTAACATTTTAATTACTGCTATACGATCGTCAAACAAAACATTAAAATGTAATTTAACTATAATCCATTAAAACTAACATCAAATTTTAAATATTTCTAGTGATTAAAGTGATTAAACTGTGACATGTTCTTTTTAATTATTTTACAATATATTATATAGCCAGTATTCCAGTGTAAATACTATTTCCAGTCTGACCTATTCAATTTCCGTTAATATTTACTGATCAGAAAAGCTAGTCAATAAAGAGCATGAAAATGAATGAAAGGTATTTTGGAATTAGTAGAACAAAGCAATTTTCCAATTGCAGGGAGGATCCTGTTAATCCCAGGTAAAAATCACTGCTTATTATCCAGCTGGAAAACTTCACTAGATTATGATGTACACTCTTTACATCACAAAGTCCAGCCTTGTTATTCTCAATGCTAAATGTGTATACAATCAGTTCTAAATTTATATACTATTTAATTTCTTATTTCGAGTGCGCATTTTCAGATATATATTTTGAATATTATAGCCTTTGCTATAATAATAATAAGAGCCTTTGCTCTTTTGATAAATAATTATGGTTGGTTATAAAACACTGGGTGCATTATACGACATACTGCGTGGGTATATTTATAAAACTGTAAATTATCGAAACTTTATGACTAGAAGAGTGTACCTGTCACAAATGTAAATTCTCCTTGAAAATAGCCAGATGTAAAACATTTGTAAACTTTTTCACTTAATTTATGAACTTGATTGAACTACAAATAAAATTTTTTAGATTTTAAATCACCAGAAAATTATTTTCCCGGCTGCTTCCTGCAGTGGTAAATTATTTAATTTGAATATATGTATATATATATATATTTATATAGCTGTTTAATTTTTTTTCAGCAGAGTGTACATTAACAGCAATATTAACTAGATTAAATACAGTGCTTATATAGATATGTACCACCAGTTTCCCATGAAACTAGTAAAGAATCCATAGTTTTGTTAGTGTTAGCATTGTACAGTAAGTATTTTGAAATATGAATGAATTATACAATTAATACACACATAAATTACAATGCTTATATGCATTGTTACAAAATCAATTACAACTTAAGCTACTCACCTTTAATGAAAGACAACAATGAACAACCTATATTCTATATTCTATATGAGAATTTTTATTGCATAATTGAATATAAATGGCAAAAAATTATGATAATCCTTTTCTATAGATTTTTTTTTTTTTTTTTTTAATTTCCGAAAGAATTGCCAAAAAGTTATTCAAAGGTCAGGTTTGAACACTTGAACCCATGCCCTTTATAAATTCTATCCTTTTGTTACAGAAGTGACGCTTATTGACGCCTCTCTCTGTATTTTCAATAATTTTTTAAAAATAATTCCCATTCTCTAAAAAACTGAAAAAAAACAGAGTAGTACAATTTGGTACTCTCTTTTAATTTCTGCAATAAAATTTGTTCATTAATGTAGGTTGTCCATTGTAACATCCTTTCGAAAGAAACATGTATATACAAAGAGAAAGAAAGAGATTACTGTAGAGTATTGTAGATAAAAGTACTTCCAAACTTCAATTCTTAAATTTTAGTGTTAAAAATATTTTTGTTTATTTAAAGCTTAAACAAAAATATTTTTAAGCACTTCAAGCTATATTTGTTGCTTTATTTAATCCATCACTCGATCATTGAATCATTAATTATATGCAAGCTCAGTTGAAAAAAAAAAAAAAAAAAAAAAAAAAAAAAAAAAAGTTTTAATTTACGAGCAAGTGGAATAGCATAATATAGTAGGGGTTACAGTATATTACCATTTATCATACCAGTTGTATCCATACATGCAAGTTGCACTAGATTCATAGCACGATTACAAGGACTCAGCCACACATGTATGCTACATCAAATGATAGATGGTTGTAATAATTATATAGAGAGATTTAACCAAACTCTAAGCTACACGTGTGTTACTGAGTACTTGTAATAATTTGTCATGGAGGTTTCGCAGGTCAAGGATTTATACATAATCTCGTTGATATAGAAAGGTCAAGGTAGTTGACCTCAGTGCTGATGACCTCACTGCCAGGAAGATCAAGGCGACCTCGGTGAAATGCAGGTCGGTGACCTTGATCCTGCGAAGATGACCTCTACTCGCCCCCGCTTTTCTGCTTCAAGGTCACGATGTGCGCCTGCATCAGGATGGCCATGTTGGTGGCACACGAGCCGGCAGCCTGAAATTTGACAAAATAATTTTTATAAAACATTTATGATACAATAATAGTAATTTTAACCTGAAACTACATAATGTACATAATATTCTACTAAAAGGCTATAGTATAAGGTACTGTTATTTAGTGGTGAATCGAAGGATGGTGATTACAGAACTGCAGTTTTGCCAAAATAATCATATTACATAAATGCTGGTAAATTTCAAGAGAATTGTTATTTTTTTCACGTTAATTTTATTGTTTCGGAACATTTACTACAATATACCAACAATATGTAAATACCAACTCTGCAGATACAATCCTTGCGGGGTGGCGTTGGTAATAATCTTAACATGCAATTAGGTTTCTGCTTGTAATTATTTTATTGGAGAAGGTCACTGAACTAATTATCTTGGAAAGGATCTCACCGCGAAGAGCAGCTCGTAGTTGATGGGGAAGAGGCCGCACGCCGTGAACTTGACTTTGCGAGACGAGACCTCCGAAGCGAACCACAGCAGCTGAGAACAAATCGTTGGTGTCAGAGGGGGCAGTCTTTTGTAGTCTCAAAGACTTCAGATTCATTTAAGTAATTACAATACAAAATTAAAACGAGAATACAACATTTTAAAATATTATTAGAACAAATCAGAAATAAAAATAATACAAATAATGTATAAATAAGAACATTCATAACGATGTAATAATATTTTATTTCAAGTCCAGAAATTTAAAATAATGTTATTTTGTTTTTAAAAATAAAAAAATATTATATATATATATATATATATATATATATATATATATATATATATATATATATATATATATATATTTTAAAATAGTTCTTCTTTTTATTAAGAAACAGAGTAACTATTGTGAAATTTTGTGTACAAATTTGCAAAGAAGATATAGAAAAAACTGGAAATAAGTTAAAGGAACCCACTATCCAGCAGTGGTTAAATCATCTCTCTGAACATGGGTTTTTGCCTAAAACATCTCCTCTGTACACCTTAGCATGGAGGCCCTTACATAGTTTGAAAATTTACTCACAGTTTCTCTTGTTGGTGACTCGGGCAGCGAGTTTGCGATCTTGTTTACCAGAGGTCCCGTCTTCTTAGCCTGCAACAAACAATCCAGCATTTCAATACTTTTATAATTTTATCGCAACTATTTATCATTATTTCTATCTTTTTATTTTTACAATAGAATAATATACTGATTATAAACGAAAAACAAACTATTTAGCACAATTTATAATTTATATAAGCCCATGTGAAATATGAAATCATACTTTCATACTTGTATATACGCATGTACCGATATTACATCACGTAAAAATTCCTTTGTCTATTGAAGAGTTGGCATACTTGTTTTACCACATTTTTTTTTTATGTGTGTATTGAAGCAAGTGTTACATCTTTATTAAAAAAAAATTAATAATATTTTTTTACCATGTAGAATTTACTAACAACGTCAGAACATTTATAAAAATAGCAAAATATTGTTTATCCTTCTATATAGAATTATATATTATATATATATTGTTTACGAAATATTAATCTCTTATAATAGGAATAACAATAACAGAAAGAAAATAACCCTTCCTTAGATTACTCCTCAAACTACTGTTGCGCGCCATTCCGGCCATTCGCGTTTTTTTTTGTTTTTGACTTTTGGCGGGAAGAAACAGATGATGTTTTCATTTCGCTCGCTAATGTGAATCAGAGACCCCGCGGAGACCCTGAATGTGAATCGTGCGAAAATAATGCACAGAATTTAAGAACCATGCAAAGCATACTTCATCGATCGTTATCAACAATCAACAATTGCCTCCGGATTCTAAATAGTTAATGAACATCAGCCACAAGGTCCACGAGCAGCTATATTTTGTCAGGTAAGAAAGATTGACTTGATTTTAAGAGCTAGCTAGCATTAAGGTTTTGCTTCCAATTAATGCATGTACTGTACATACACTATATTTTGCAAGAGAAGACAAGTGTCCAATTGTATAATTGTCCAAAGCCTCGATCACGACTCCTGCTCTCGTAGAGTCAGTCTATCTGTGTTGTAATGCTAGCATAATATCTGGCATGTTAAATTGCTAGCCGGGCCAGCTCCTCAAGAGGAAAGGGATGAGGGTGGGTCGAGACAGTTTTCATGAGCTATTAGTTGTCAACTTGCACAAATTTGCAGATATAAGGCAGAGCTGAGCCAGGCATACGACAATTAAAGTATGATATATATTATATATATACATCTTATGATTCTTATGGGCTGCTTCTGTGGGAGCAGGATATAAAGGACCTATAATCGAATAGTGGTGGGACACTTCTCTTGCAAAGTATGCATGCAATGTGTATAGAAATTATAATTATGCATCATTTGAAACGTGCATGATAACCTTTATTATGCATATTGCACACTGTTATGTGCATTTTAAAACTTGTACTGTATGCGAACAAATGTTTTAGTAATAAAACTAATAAAAAACAAAGCACATATTGAAATAAGCGTCGAGAAAAATTATATGTGATAAAAAAATAATTTAACTATAATTAAACTTCATTAATATTTTTAACTACATCATAAATTTTTACGAAATTATTACTAAGTTCATTTATTTTTATCTCATCCAAATTTCCACAGGTATTAACTTTAATATTCAATGTCAAGATAATTTTTTTAACACTTCATGCACTGCAGACTCCATATGTCTGCAGTTCATAATTCATAATCAGTTTATTGCTCTTCGATTGCACAACAATATAAGCACGTCAATAATTATAAAGAATAATTACATTAAACAAATTGAAAGTACGTCAATACAAAACATAACAAATAATCCTGCATACAAAGATTCAATCAAAGATTGGCTCAAGTCACTTATAAGCACCCAGTAAATAAAACTTTTAATTAAACCTTGTTATATTATTCTACATCGAGATCGGTAGTAAAATAAATGAGGAACACAAAAGAAACAACTTGAATCATAATTATATCCAATCCAATATAATAAAGTTTCTAACACCGCGTTTATATTCTCAACTGGTAATGTACGTCTGTCTCCTCAAGTTCTTGCAAATTGTGAAGTACATATATATTAAGTTCTGGTACTCCATAGCACAGAAATGGATTGTATACGTTAACATACAAATTTCCAGTGGTGAAAGTAGTTTCAAATTCTTACCAGTGCGCTTCAGATAGAGGCCTGAAGGGCCCAAACCCCCGCCAGAGGCGCGATTTTTTGGGAAAAAGGGGCGTGGCTTGTTTTTTTTAATTGGAAAGTTTCACTAAAATTGATTTATAATTAATATTTAAAGTAGAGTGAGCGATTGTATTTTTTTAAAGAATTTATTTTCTAAAAATATTTTAACCTTCCCTCTATTAATTAAGAAATTAAAACCAAAAATTGCCAAAGTTGGTGTTTCGGAGGCGTTTAACATGCAAAATTATATGGCACAGAAAACAGCATTTTACTTAAACTTAACTTGAACTATGGTACCAATTAAAAAATACATACGTAATCTATGATAAATTCATTAATGGATTTTCGATTTAAAAATAAAATATTTTTTTACGGAGCCGTTTTTCCGGAAAAAATATTGAAAACCCACACAAAATAAGTAAAATTAGATACTTATTCGAACTTTTAACCGAGGAAAAAAAAATGTAGTGTCATGCACATCCATATTAAATTGATAAAAAAAATATTCTAAAATATCTGTGCTGGCTAATGAAAATTAAAACATAACTTTTTATATGAAAAAAAAAAAAATCGCAAACAAGCCAGTTGTCTATGTCTAGCAGTATAAGCAGCAGTACGTGTTAATACAGTAAAAATATTTTAATGAACTGTTTCACAATTTCAATTTAGAATGTTCTATATATAAAATTAATTTAATAAATGTTAAATTTTTTTAAATAATTAAATTATCGTTTTAAATGTCTCAAAAATTAATTTAAACAAAAAATTCCAAAAAGATGTAAAAAAAAAAAAAAGGTTACAATTTTAAAAAAGTGATAACGACTTCCACTTAATATGAAAATTGAAGATAAAATAGTAAACCCAGGAAACAGTAAACCTACAGTTACTTAAAAAAATATACATAACAAATTTCTTTGATTTAAAAAATCTAAAAAAATAAAATAAGAAATAAATGTGTTCTCAGGTTCGCCATAAGAAAAGCTAGGCGTTTGTGGAGAAAAATATTAAAATTAACTTTTTTATCGTAGTCTTTTAAAACAATGTTTTACTGCAGCACTTACTATTTATTTATAATGCAACAATTTCGTATACCATGATATTGTTAATTTATTTTTATTTTTTACCCATTGAAAAAAATAAATAAAAGTAAATACATTCAATATAGATTTCAATTATTACTTTTTTTAGTACAAAATTTTGACTTTAAAAGAATTAAAGTGCAAGTTAAAACTTCCTGAGATAAATAAAAATCAAGGTACAAGAACATGTATTGAGCATGATTATAATGGTTTATAATGTGATGTGTTCACACTTGCAAATATATATATATATATATTTTTTATTATTAAAAATTATTAATTTTTTTAGTAAATTTCGATCAGACTAAATCAGTGTCTTACCAGTGCGCCGCACTGGCGACAAATGTCTTACCAGTGCGGCGCACTGGCGCGCACCGGCTTACTTTCACCACTGCAAATTTCATAAATTATTTCTCCAATAAAAGCATGCAATAATATCTTTCTTCGTTATCTACGTTATTACTTACGTAACTATTATCGTAAGTATAAATGATAAAATAAATCTAATTTTGATAATATTGTAAATATTGTAAAACTCATTGTGAAAATTGTTTCATCTCGAGTGATTTTAAATATTTCCACTTTTTACACATTTATAAAACTTATAGGCAAAACAGAAGTTAATAGTGACACATAGTGAAGAGGCTGTAGGAGTTCCACTAACTTGTAAGATGCTTAAATTGGGCAAAACGATTTACAACCAAACAACAAAATGAGTCATACATGGATCATTTAAATTGAACTTAAAAATTAATAATAAATGGTAACAATAGGATCGATTCACTTATAGTTAATTCGATTTGTTTTTAAAAGACGCATTTTTTTTACCTGTTATTCGTGTTATTAGAAAAAAAAAAATTCTTTTTTTTTAAATCACTTCTTACCGCTTTGTGATTTTTGAACTAAACATATTGTCGCATTATAATTTTAATGAAAGTGAAAACACTGTCGGTCTGCGTCACACTGAAATTATTATCTAATTGATGTTATCCCCACTCTATAATACTTATTTGTTGTATTCAGGGAGTAGTAATAAACAATAAAAGTTACCTTCTATATGTAAAATATATTTTTACACTTCACTGAATTACAAGAAGAGATGCTCAAATTTATTGTGTTAACTTATTTTGGTATCATCAGCCTTTAGAAATGTCTGTTGTGTCAATATTATTATAATAAAATTTATTGAATTATAGAAATGGATTGTCATCTATTTTACTGTATAAATAAATATTAAATATGAAGTATTATGTTCTTAAATTAATGAATTTTATGTCCTTTGTTAGATTTTAATGTAAAAGGCTCTTGAATGAAGAAGCATTACCATTAATGCGGAAACAATAATAATGGTATGCAAATATGATACATTTTAAAGTATACTTCCGTAGATAATGCAATTATTATTTTAAATGGAGAAATTTATAATATTCATTATTTTATCCTATTTTCATATCGATTCTTCAATACATGAAGTACAAAAGAATATAAAATTAAGTGGGTTTTAGTTTTTTCTAGTTGTTTTTAATTTTAAATTCTGCTTTATACCATTAATTAGTTCTATTTAACAATAATAATTCTCTTTAGCAATTATTATCATATTACAGCATTAATTTGCATTGTATAATTAAAACCAGGCGCGGATCCAAGGGGGGGGGGTGATGGGGGCGATCGCCCTCCCCCCCCAAAAGGTCCCAAAATACACTGGAGGTGTTATTACCCCCCACCCATCGCCTCCCACCCACTACAAATTTTAACAGTGTGGGATAGGCCCCCCCCCCCTCCCAGAACCGTGAGCTGGATCCGCCCCTGATTAAAACTGGCTTCAATCCGTACTTTTATTATCTTTTTTAAAATAGAAGAGTAAATATTTCAAAAGTGAAATAATGTCATAAAATTTGTTAAATATATTTTAGAGTTAACTCACCTCGTTTACAGCTTCAATACAAATGAAAAAGATGTATAATAGTTTAATAAAATCAAGCAATGCCCAAGTAATCCCAATAGTCCAATCCCCTTCACCATATTCGTAAATCGAGTCGAAAATTGTTTGGAACTCCAAATAAATGTCAAATTGTAAAAATGTACTATGGAGACAAAGAAAAAATAAAATATTTATATTATAAATTGAATTAATTTCAGATAATATTTCTACAAGATCAACGTAAGCATTTCGTAGTTGCAAGAATTTTGTTCCAGGAATAAACTTTCCATTCACAGTAGAAGATTCAAGTTTGTTGTTCAATTCTTGAAAATAACTTCTTGTCAGATAAATTAAACTCCAAATTTGAAGTTCCACAGAGGTAAGGGCGATTTCCATGATTAATCCAGCCATCATAGCCATCAATCCTCGCTCATTTAAGTATGAAACGTTCAAAATGTTCGAAAAAACGTGAAATAATACAATGTTTAGTAAAAATAAATTTTTTATCATGTAGCAATTTTTTAACGGAATGATATTTTCTAGTGTATAAAATTTTTGAAATATTTTAGTTATATTCCTTGCTTCAAAAATAATAAAATACACAATTGAAATGAATGAAAAATTTAATATAATATCACCAATAAAATGTACAATATATGCTGCTTCAATTATAGTTGTTTGGAAAAAATTGACACATCGAAAATATAAGAAATACAAGTTACAAAATTCAGCGCCTAGTAAATAAAAAATACTTATTATGTGTAACCCACTAGTGTGGAGGTGTTTAATTTGATCGTTTCGTACAATACTTATTGGTAAAGTACCGGTGAACTTTGATATATAATAAATGGGTTGGAAAGCGATGAACACACTTGCAGTCATGTTTCAACTGTTATATTAGTTCTGTAAGAAGAGAAGAACTGAATTGTATAGAACACTATACATTCTCACTTAATTGTATTGATTACAAAGTTTTGCTAAAATAGTTTAATATACATGATACTCAACTACTGTAGCTGTCAACTTGAAGAAAATATTATTACAATATTGTCATTATTAAATGAAAACTTAAGGTAATGAATTGTGCTACTACTTTTAGTTATATAATGTTAAATTAAAATATAATATTATTATATAAGAAATAATATATTATATATTTATAAAGAAGCAAAAAAGAGTTAGTTTGGATAAATAAGCAAAAATATGTATTACGCAACCAACATACCTTAAAAAAAATCTGTTAATATCACTTTATTGAGTCAATAGACAGAAGTAAAAAATAATAGATTTATAAAATACAGTAAAAAATATAAGTAAAAAAAATCATCAAAAACTTAGGGCTTTAGTTAACTCACCTCTCTCACTGCTTCATTTAGGATGAAAAACACAAAGAGTATTTTAAACCCATCAAGTAAAGCCCACTTTCCGTATAAAGTCCAATCCATGTCACCATAGTCGTAGAATGTATTATAAATTACTTGAAACTCTACATAAAAATCAACCTGAATATTTATATTACGGAGACAAAGAAGAAGTAAAATATTTATGTTATAAATCGAATTAATTTTATCTGATACTTCCACAAGCTCAACATAAGCATATCTTAGCTGCATGAATTTTCCGTTGACATCAAGAGATCTTGCGAGTTGATCGTTCAATTCTTGAAAATAACTTTTTGTCAGGTAAATAAGGCTCAAAATTTGTAACTCTACTGAAGTCAAGGCGATCTCCATCATTAATCCAGTAATCATACCTATTGTTTCAAAATCTTTTAGATACGTAATATTTAAAAGTGTCGAAAAGAATTGAAATAATAGAATATTTAATAAAAATTTGTTTCTTATAGTGCAATAATTTTTTAATGGTATGATACTTTCCAGTTTATAAAATGTTTGAAATATTATTGGTAATTTCTTTGCTTCAAAAATTACAAAATATACAACTGAAAAGAATGAAAAATTTAGTAACAAATCACCAATAAAATGTACAATATCAATAGCTTCGAGCGCGTCATTTAATTTAAAAAATTTAACACATCGAAAATATAAGTAATATAAGTTAGAAAATTCCGAACCTACTAAACAACAAAGGCTTAGTATGTATACAGCACTAGTGTGAAGATATTTAAGTTGGTTATTTTGTTCAAAACTTAGTGGTAAAGTCCCGGTGAACTTTGCCATGTAATAGATGGGCTTAAAAGCAATGAACACGCTTGCAGTCATGCTGTAAGTCGCTCTGTAGTAAGCAGTCAACTGAGTGCCTTGTATACATTTTTAATTGTATCGAATTATCGAAAGTAAAGCTGAAGCACAATGATACTCAAATATTGTTGCTGTCAATCTTGAGAATGCTACGATAATTTTAATACGATTAATGAAAACTGTTACATAATAAATAATCAATAAAGCTCGCTATATTTTATTTCAAGGTGAATTAAAAAAAGTATAATAATCTGAAATCAAGAAAAAAAAAAAGAATAGCCTATTTTGATAGTATCAAATATATAATACACCATTTACAGTTACTTTAAGAACATTAATGTTTTCCCCCTTTTTTTTTGTACTGGATCTTACAATTTTAGTTCATTGTATTTTATTTCTTTCAGTTACTCATATGTTATTTTAAAAAAAAGAAAATCCATATTTTGAAAGATATTCGATGTTCGTATGCCTTGTTGAGAAAATTCATTTCGTTTTCATTTTATTTCCTTGTATCTTGTGCAAATTTTTCTAATTTATGGTTCATTGATTTGTAATAGTGCTTAAATACGTAAAATGTATACTCAAAATTTGTAATTTAACTGAACAATGATTTATTTCAATTAAATATGCAGTTACACATTTAAATGCAGAAACTGGTATAATATTAAAAAATATGGTTAAACCTAACATTACTAATGATAAAATTAAAACTCTCCATTTAATTTTGTTTCAAAAGTTCTTTGGTAGTACATAAATTTCTAATTCTTGAACAACATAAAATATCATTGAGCATTTTGGTACACCCAGCAACATGAAGGCAAAAAACGACAACAAACAAAATACAAATTATATTGAATCTCCTTGTAGCATTACTTAAGTCAACTAATTTCTTGTTTTTAAACTTATTCAGGTTGAAATAACATTAATTTCTTTTTATTTAATTAACTGATTATCTTAAGTGCTCTTTTAGTATATCGAGCACACAGTTTCACTTAATATTTATGTATAATGCTAATGTAATAAGATGACTAGCATAAATTGAAATGTTGAGTGGTTTGTGTCAAACCGTGCATAATGATTTATTTATATTTGTTATTAATACATGCATAAATGCATTTGGAATTGGACGAATATTTTTTTTATTCATATTGTGAAATTTCATGGCAAATAAACACATATTAGTTTTAGAAATTAAGTTTCTAGGAATGCTGCAAGCATTTAAAAATAATTATAACAAATTCCCTCTGTTCAACAAATTCGGCAGCTATTTCTATAATCTTGCTATTTTTAATCCCATTATATATAATGTGCAAATTGATGCAAATTACAGCAAATTGACAATGAACTTTGATTTTTAACATTCTTTATGATTATAGTTATTGTGAAACTTACCTCTTTAACAGCTTCAGTACACATATAAAAATGTAAGAAAATTCTTATTATATTAAATATAGTCCACTGAATTTCTAAAAAAAAGTTAAAACTTGTACCATTCGATGCAAGATCATACACGTCTACAAGTGTCTTGTAAATATCAAACTGCTCATAAATATTGTGTAGACAAAGTACCAGCAGTATGTTAAGGTTGTAAATTTGATTTATTTCAATAGAAAGTTCAGTGAGATTTTCAAATACTTGGCGAAGCCGAATTATCTCCGCGTCACTATTCACGTTTTGCCAATTAATATAACATTCAAGTTTTTCGTTTAATGATTGAAAATACAATCTCAATATGTAAATTATGCTCCATATTTGTATTTCTATAGACATAAGAGCAGTTTCTAAAATAGTTCTTGAAATTACACTCAAAATATCTTCATTAATCATCATTAATAATTGTAAATTTAGAAATATATTTACAGTATGAAAAAATATTATACTTTTAAGTAACAAGTTTCTAGTATTGCGGTAATTTTTTAATGGAATTTTACTATCTAATTTTTGAAACGTTTTAATGACAACTGGAATATTTCTTGAATTAAATATAAGAAAATGAATAACTGAATAGTAAAATAGTTCTGTGAAAATATTAGCAACATATCCTATACAACATCTCCAGCATCAAGAGATGAGTTAGAAAAAATAGTTTTTGTAAGTGAAAATAACTGAACTAGACTTTTAATATCGAATATAACAAGTATTAAAACACTTAATAAACTTATTTTCTTACTGAAATATACTTCAATAGCTTGTTTTTTAATAATATTTCTGTGTGATAATGGTAATGTACTTGTAAATTTTGACACAAAATAAACTGGTTTCAGAACAAATAAAATTCCCAGCTTTTCAGACCTATTCATCATGCGATTCCAACAAAAATCACTGTGTTAAATTGGGTATATGCGCCACGCTGTGCAATCCAAAATATACTGAAATCTAATAAGTTAAGTATACAAATCACAGGGAAAAAATCCAATATATTTTGTGACACAAAGTGTTATTAATTTTACTGTGGAAAGTAAACAGAAAGAGCAATTTTGGTTTGAGGCATTGTAAATATTTAATGTAAAAATGTGCTTTTAAATAATATGAAAAAGAAAACCTTCAAAGTAAAAAAGTTTTTTTTTTTTTTTTAAAGAAAGTTCTACAGCCTAATTCATTACTTATGCATTTTTAAATTGAATTAAATATTTTTGGAATTCAAATGAAAATGTGAGAAAAAAAAATTCAAAAAACACAATTTTTACTTTCTAAATCTAAATTAAATGTTCAATTGTTTGCTTTTAAATTTTTGTAATGTAACATTTCAGAGCACAATTATAAAAAATGTAGTTAAAAATTATGATTTTTTTTTCTTTAAGAAAAATGACATGCCTTTCATTCTCCGTTGCATTGAAAGTCCAAAATTGTATTTTGCTGGATCAACATAGATCCAATTTATCGAACCCTTACACAAAACTATTGTATAATACGTTGTATTTTAATTATTCAATTAAGTGTACCTACATTAATTTGGCATATTTTGTAAAAATATGCGCCGCATAAAGTTGATAAAACAACAAAATATTAATATTGAAGTTTGTATTTACTATTTATTTCACTCGCCAACTCAACAAACTCAAAGTATCAGCTTCGTAGATTCCGATATTTGAGGTGAGTTGTATTTGCAACATTGTATGATCAATAAGGCCGCAGAGTGAAATTTTCTGAGGCAAAGACTTTAGAAAAAACTTATTGGGGAATTAAACAAATCATTCAGTAATTATAAATTATAATAGAGCAAGTAATTGATATCCGATTGGAGAACTCCAATTAAGCAATTAGGCATTTGACTTTTTCAGCCACCAATTGAGTTATTTTGTTCCCTCCCAAATATGTATAATCTTTTACCCAATAAACAATTATTATTATTATTAAGACGTCAAATACGTCACATGCAAACTATTCATGTTGTCGCTTCATGTTTATTATAAAAACGGAATAAAAATAAAAGTTACGGTCCATGGTAAAAAATTATAATACAAATGAGGAATTTGCATGCGTGAATCTGATTGGCTTAATCGAAAGAGGGGGCTGAGAAATACATGTGTGAATTTTATGCGAATTTTTTGAGCACTGCAAGTATGCTCAAATGCATATTTAAAAGATGCACTTTACCTGGAGGCGATGGCGCATCGCCAGTGACGTCATCGCTATGTCAGGTTCGGTTCACTATAGATATGCATACCTGTACGCACCTGCATAACAGGTAGCCAATCAAAAACAATCTAGCCAAAATTCAAAATTTCAAATGCCTAGCCTATTAGTTTTAAAACTTAAAAAATGCACATTATTCCATATACGCGTATTGTAAAAACACACTGGGAGATAAGTAATATTACAAACGTACCTTTCATCATATTTAAATAATAGAAATTGTTTCGCAAATAGTTTCATTTAATTGAAGAGAAGATGCAATCGATGCAATATCAAGTCCTGCCACCAACTTTTCTGTTTAAATTATTGGCGATTATTGGCGCGTCATGCATCAATCAGCCAATAAAAATGTGTAAATTTATCATACTGGACTCCTTCCGTATCTGCTGATTATCTATTGATTTATTTTATTAAACCTAAAACTGAGCCTCTTTTCTTATCTACGAAGATAGTAGGATGCCGTAGGATTCAATATTTAAATTTATTAAGACCCTTGAATCATAATTTATCAATGTCTTTTCAACCCCCTGTTTGCTGCTGCTGAAACCAGAAACGGAAGGATTGAAAAATAAATACAGTTTTAATTTCAACATTTCTATAACGCCTGTACGTGGTCGAGTGGAAAAGCACTCGTCTTTCATACAAGAGGTGAAGAGTTCAATTCTCCTCTGGTTCATTTTACATTTTTAGTAGCACGAAGAATTAATTCAAACGTACGGGGTAAAATAATCTTATTTTTTCTTACAATATAATCATGTTATACTATTATAAGTCACACTTTTTCATTTAAATACGCACTTACAAAAACTTTGCAAAAAAAAAAAAAAAAAAAAAAAAAAAAAGCGTTTCATTCAATGATAGAAAAATTAATAAGAAATTATAAACAAAACTATTTTACCCCGTTTGAGTTAAAAATATGAAATAAACTTCTTCGTGCTACTAAAAATGTAAATTGAACCGGGGGAGATTTGAACCCTTCACCTCTTGCATGGAAGGCGAGCGCTTTTCCACTCGACCACATATAGGCGTGTTGGAAAATTTGAAATTAAAACTGTATTTATTTTTCAATCCTTCCGTTACTGGTTTCAGCAGCAGCAAACAGGGGGTTGAAAAGACATTGATAAATTATGATTCAAGGGTCTTAATAAATTTAAATATTGAGTCCTACGGCATCCTACTATCTTCGTAGATAAGAAAAGAGGCTCAGTTTTAGGTTTAATAAAATAAATCAATAGATAATCAGCAGATACGGAAGGAGTCCAGTATGATAAATTTACACATTTTTATTGGCTGATTGATGCATGACGCGCCAATAATCGCCAATAATTTAAACAGAAAAGTTGGTGGCAGGACTTGATATTGCATCGATTGCATCTTCTCTTCAGTTAAATGAAACTATTTGCGAAACAATTTCTATTATTTAAATATGATGAAAGGTACGTTTGTAATATTACTTATCTCCCAGTGTGTTTTTACAGTACGCGTATATGGAATAATGTGCATTTTTTAAGTTTTAAAACTAATAGGCTAGGCATTTGAAATTTTGAATTTTGGCTAGATTGTTTTTGATTGGCTACCTGTTATGCAGGTGCGTACAGGTATGCATATCTATAGTGAACCGAACCTGACATAGCGATGACGTCACTGGCGATGCGCCATCGCCTCCAGGTAAAATGCATCTTTTAAATATGCATTTGAGCATACTTGCAGTGCTCAAAAAATTCGCATAAAATTCACACATGTATTTCTCAGCCCCCTCTTTCGATTAAGCCAATCAGATTCACGCATGCAAATTCCTCATTATATATATTTAGTTACGATATATAACCTTGTATAATAATGATAATTTTTATGAAATTTCGATATTATATTTACATGATTAGTATTATAATATAAAAATAAAAGTTATGAAATCATATGAAATGAATTCAAAAATTGTCTTTATTAAAATAGAAATTTTTAAAAACACAAAACTCTCATGTTATATTTAGATTTGTTCAGTTTAAAATCATAGTTAAATGTAAAACACTAATAATTTTATAAATTGTCACCTCAGAATGCAAGTCAGATAACTACAAAAAAACACAGCAAAAAGTCAAACTATTACCACTCTTATGCTTATAGTATTCAAGGTTCATATTCCTGTATGAATTGTGTGTAGTTACTGTAGTTATCTGAATTGTTTTCTGAGGTGACGAAATATTAAAATTTGTCTTTCACAATATTTAAAATTCACGATTCTACATTGGTAAAATTACTGTGATTTTTACGAAAACTTATTATTATTTGCGAAAACTCACGTACCTCATTCAAAACTGCATTGAAAGTCCAAAAGTAGAGGTGTATTTTGGTGCAATCCAGAAGTACCCATCGGAGTCCATAAACTATTCTATACGCTGTAATATAATGACCCTCTAGCATACTGTAGATAATTTTGCATATTCTATATACATCTAATTGCAAGTAAGCGTAGTGCTGACAAAGAAAAAACAAAATATTAGCATTGAAAATACTATTTATTTCAATCGACAAATCAACGAGTGTTTCATAGCAGTTTCGTAAATTCTTATAATCGTCTCTTTTTAACTTACAACACGTTTCAATCTCGTCATTAAGGGACATAAATAAATTCTTTAATAAATACGCGAAAGTAAAAACGAGTAGTTCGATAGAACATCCCATCACTTCAATCATTACGCTAAAAATATCGCAGTATGAGCTGCCATTTTCTATAACGTAATCTAAAATAAACACAAATGTTAAAATATGAAAAAATAATAAGTTAATACAAATTATATGTTTAGTTTGACCATAATTTTGTAAACGTATGATTCTTTCTAAATTTAACATACTATTAATTATTGACGGAATAGTTTGTGAGTTAAATACTACAAAATAAAACATAGAAATGAATGAAAAATTATCAAAAATGTTGCAAATAATAAAAATAATATTTCCTATTTCATTAAAAGACGAATTTTTTACGAATAAAGTTGATCTGTTGTACAAAGTATGTAATTGATAACATTCCAAAATAATTAGAATTAAAATATTAAAAATAAAAAACTTCTTGTCACTTGATATTTGAATCCTGTTACATGCTACATTTGTGTATTTTAAAGACAAAACGCCTGTGAATTTACACATGAAATAAATAGGCTTGAAGGCTAGCCATACACCCATCTTGCTTGATGGAATTTATCTAAGTGAAGTACACTCGTGCTTCATTCTGTTTATTTTGTATTGAATGCAGTGTATTACTTTCGTTGTTTGTCTTTCCGGTACGAAACATTTCGATTTTCTTAATGCTTAAAGACAATATTTGCAGTGTGATACTAATCAATGATGTTATTATTATTGACAGTAACGATATAGGTTGTATTAATTTATTTTGAATTTATAATAAACATACTTTTACGAATACGTTTCCAGCAAAAAAAGGTTAAATAAATTCAAATTCAAATTGTTATTTATTCAGCAACAGTTACAGAACCAAGGCACTAAATATAATAAAACAGACAACACTACACACACATAAAAAAAGAGAAAAATATGATACATAATAATAATTAAAATGTAAGGCACTAATTATACATTGTCAAAAGAAAATATAAAAAAAGTATTAATAATTTAGAACAAATCGAGCATTCATCACCTTAAAAATACTAATTAATGCCTTGAAATTCATCTTAATAAGTTTTAAAATCAATTTTACAAAATAATATTATAAAATTTAATATACAGCTAAAAATAAATCAAAACATTATTTTAAAAAAATTAAGTTGGGCTCTTATGCTCCAAGGTTTGTATTCAGGTAGGAAGCTGATAAAAATAGCTCTTATGTGCAAGTATATCTACTTTGCTCAATCTAAAATAAAACGATATAAGCACAGAAAATATAATATTCCAAGTTATTGATTGTAAAAAGTTATCAGTATGAATTTTTTACGAGCCGAATCGGATTACAAATATTTTTTATCATGAAAAATCAAAATTATAGAAAAAATGTAAATTATGCACAAACTTAATGGCCAACCTGCATAACAATTTTTATTGTAAATATGAATAGAGGGTACATAACAATTTATGTTACTACAGTATGCTAGTTTTGTTACTGTCATGATTTTTTGATTTTTTTTTGAGTCTCGGAACTATTTTAAAAAATCATTGAAAGTTCTGCAAGTTCTGATGGCCCTCCATGATCCTTAATAAAAAATAGGGCCTAAACGCCTATTGATAACTTCAGGGGGCGTGGTCGCAGTTTCAATAATTTTTAAAAAATAGTTCCTGGATAAAAAAAAAAATCAGTATCATAATTTGGCACCCTCTATTCCACTCAATTCACTTTTGCTATACAAAAAGTCTTGCAGGTTGTCCATTACTAAAAAAATACATGTCTGTTAATAATCTTGTTTCTTTAAATATAATGAAAGTTGTAAAATGGAAATTAAAAAAAAAAAAAACATTGTAAAAAGTTAATATCGACTTACCTCGGTGACCAACGTAGAACAAATCCAAAAATAGTAAAGTATTTTAATAACATCAAACAGAGCCCAACGTAGTCCAAACATTACATTTTCATGCTGAATTTCACTTTCAAAATTAAATCCAAAATTATAAAGTGATTTTATTATTATGTAAGTATCATACTGCAGATAAACATTTTGTTGACACAAAAGAATTAAAATATAAAAGTTGAAAATAATATTTATGTCATTTGTCAATTCAACAAGTTCTTCATAAAAATTTCGAAGTTTTCTTATGCACTCACTCTGAGTAGATATTTTTAATTTTTGAAGCTGCACTAGTTCAATGTTTATTGTCTTAAAATAAAGCTTTATTATGTAAAGTAAGCTCCATACTTGAAGAGAAATAGAACACTCCATGATCTCAACTGTAACTCCAACAATTATACTCATTACTGTAGTAGAATATATTAACATCAAATCAAATACCATGTATGCTGTGATAATTTGAAAACATAAAATATTAATTATTATTAATAGTCTAGTATTTGCATTATCCTTTAATGGTAACATGGCCTCTATATTTATCAGTTTATTCAAAACTAATGCTAACTTGTGGGAATTATAAATAAGAAAGTACATAACTGACAGTACTAATAAATTATCAGAGACAGTACCAATGAAATTAACAACAGACTCAGCAGTGAAAGAAAATATTTCCCATTTACGATAAAAATAATATAAACGACATAATTCAGCAAAAATTATGTATAAAATACTTGATATAAATAGTTTTCTATTGTAAAACACATAAACTGGTTGGTTTTCATAATTCACATAAGATAATGGTAGAACAAAGGTGACTTTAGAGACAAGGTAGACCGGCTTAAAAACGTACCACACACCCAATCCACCCGTCATGATTAGTTTTACTGTTTTATAACCAATTCTCTATCAACAATATTCCAACAAATTCTTTATTATAATTTTAATGAAATGGTTTTAGCATATTATACCAGATATTTTGTACTTAAATTTTATTACAACACTTATCTTACAATCGGATAATTGAATAGATATTCCATGCCCAAAAGCTTTTAAGCAAATGATTCCATGCGTATGATGTCTTAATGGAATTAAATTGATATTATATTAAATATTAAAACCTCGTTGACTAAATTAAAATGT
This sequence comes from Siphlonurus alternatus, assembly GCA_949825025.1. Taxonomy (NCBI): domain Eukaryota; kingdom Metazoa; phylum Arthropoda; class Insecta; order Ephemeroptera; family Siphlonuridae; genus Siphlonurus; species Siphlonurus alternatus. Next base: position 20,679,995 of record OX463780.1, read on the forward strand.
ATAAAATTTATAATGCTGAAATTTCATAATACTTTTGTAAACACTCATACTCAGCTTTATGTTATTTAGTTTATTACAGACTCGTAAAACGCTCTCTTTATATAATTAAAAGTGGTACATATGCATGCACACAGTCAAATCCTTGCAAAACTAAACCTTAATATATATATCATAACAATAAAACACGTATATATTATAAAATTAATTTAAATTGCATAAACCTATAATATATAATTTGCATTTTTCTATTCGTCTTTAATGAAAAATCTATATATTTTTTTTACCTACATACAGTCATGTGTATAGAGTAAAATGGCTTACTATTATTATTTTTTTAATTCTTCTTAAACACAATGTTTCATAAATTTAAAAATAATTAAAATTTACAAAAATCATTTTTTTATTTTCATGTGGTAAAAATAATTTATTAATTAATAACTTAATTGTAGATATTATATACACATATACATAACCATTAACGTGTAGTATTCTTACCGTTTTTTTATGTTGCACTGCAGATCCAAAAGTAATAAAACATTTTCATTCCATAAAGTAAATTAAGCCCATTTACTCTATATCAATTATATATAGCTCTACAAGCTCCTCATAAGAACGACGAAATTTGATAATTTTTTAATTGATAATTTCATAGGAGCTAATTTCTGAAGATCGTCATTCACTGACTGAAAAAACTGCATCAAAATGTACACTCTAATAAGCTCCAAATGAGAAGCCTACTGAACACTCCATAACTTCCACACAAACACCGAGTACTGTACTCAGAGTGTTACGATTTGTAAGCATCCATTCTAAAATGTAATAAACTGAAAGATAATTGGGCGCGATTCACGAAGCAGTTAGCCAAGTTTTAACCACGTTTAGTTTAACTACGTTTAAACTATCCCTGTTTTACGTGTTAAATCACCTGACTAAACGTGGTTAAGCTAAACGCGGATAAAAACCTGGATAACTCTTTTGTGAATCGCCCCCATTATGTTTGCTAATATTACCAGTCTCATTCTGTAAATATTTCTCAATGTTAGTGTGCTTTCCAATTTTAACATCATGTTTAGTATATTATGGATAAATTTCGAGTTAAAATTTAAAAAATATAGAATTTCGTTTAATGAAAATAATCAAATGTTACCAAATAAAGCTACAATACTACCATCTTATACGTAAAATATTTTTAACTTTTGTACAAGTTAAGCAAACAATCGCACTCAGCAAGTATAAGAAATAGGAAACTCATAATTACAATTCTTTTGCTAGGAAATATCATGTATATTATTTTTTGTTGATTCCAGGATATTGACAAAACTCCTGTACATTTTGACACTAAATATATTGGCCTGTACGCAAGCCACACTCCCAACTTGCTGACTGATATTTTTAATGTGAGCTGAGAAGTGCAAGAAGTGGCTTCAAATAGTTTGTGATGACAAAAGTCAATAAAATGAATTGTGTTTTAAAATATGATTACATAATTATGCTGTATATAATACTAACCTATAACTTTTTATTCAAAATATATTTTTTATTTTTTTAATTGTATTGATTCAAGATTTCTCTTATACCTCATTTCAATCAATTATTAATTAATTTATTAAAATAAAAGCATTTTATTAGCTATTAGCATTACGTAAAGAACATTGTGAAACTACCATTTTATAAAAGGCCTACATATCTTAGTTCTTTTACTTACATATGCATGCACTTAATTATTATTAATAAATTTTAAAATTTGTAGCATGTAACAATAGTGGAGAAACAGTGTTTGTCATGTATTACGATTTTAGAATACATTTTAAATATACAATTATTTATTTCCAGCTATGCAATGAATGCAGTATAGTGTACATTAATTTACAAGTTTTGAGCTCAAAGAGATCCACATTTTTAATATATAATAATTACAAACTTCTTACCTTTCCATATTAGGTAGTTTATTGTTTAGAATAAAAACAATAAGGTTAGATTAAATGTAAATAAAATAACAACACTACCTTCATAATCGAATTTCTCCTGAAGCAAATTATTCATTAATTTGATGCTGGTGAACAAATTGCCTAACTTCAAGGAGAGATCACATAATTTTATGTGAAAATTCGTAGAAAATTATAGTGTGTCTCCATGAGAGCTTAGATTAATACTTATAAAGAGAAGGTATTTAAGAAATTTCTATAAATAACAAGAGCTTATTTAATTAATATAAAGGTGAGTATCTTACCTCGTTCGTGACAGCCTCACACAACCAGAAGTAGTAGAAAATCCTAAAGCAATCGAATGTGAATGAAACCAACGTACTACTCACAGACATCTCTTCCTCCTCATCGTTACCCATAACCGAGTCGTAAAGCATTCTTATCAAGAGAAAAGCCGCCCATTGTGTGTACACATTATGTAAACATAAAATCACCAACACCAAAGAGCCGTAAGTTTCATTAATTTGCTTTGTTATCCTGTGTAAAATTTCAAACGATAACCGAAGTTGATTTAATTTATTTTCAGTTATTTTATCTGGTTCTTGACAATTTTTAAGATTTTTATTAAGAGAAATGTAGTAAAATTTTAATAGAAAACATAAACACCAAAATTGTAATTCAATTGAACATTGGCTTGATTCATAAACAAGAACAAAAATCCATTGCAAAATGCTAAGTAATGAACTACTGCTGTATTCTGGAATATACATATAGTAATCTATATTTGTAATTAATGTTAATGTTTGCATTATAATTACAATTAAAATTATATTTTTTCTGCAGTGTGCATGATCATCCAATGGAATATACGAGTCTAACTCTTGCATATATTTAAACATTTTTATTAATTTTGTCATTCGATTTAAAATAAAATCAATTGCACATAAAATAAAAATACAAAATAAAACATCACCAAAATACGAAACATAATATTCTGTTTTTAATTCCTGGGGATTTTGCAAATATCGTTTAGATATTAATAGCAACAAAAATACCGCATCAACATTGCTTAGTATTAGAAATGACAGCGAGACGGTATGGATTGTACGATCACAGGACACTTGCAGTGGACTTTTATCGTTGGTTTTGTAAGACAAAGGAAGCACTCCGGTTATTTTGCTCGACCAATAAAGGGGCTGGAGCACCCACAGAACGCTGTTTCGACCTCCCATTGACTTGGCACACTGAAGATGTTATTATAAATAGTGTACGTGGCATTAAATTGATCTAGGTGTTACCTTTCAAATATTGAAGTACTTCTAAAGAATTCGATTTCTGAGGGGTTCTGTTTTCTCAGAAATTGAATATGTATTGATGTTTAATATTAAATTTTGATATTTTTTAAAAGCTTTTCAGTCAAATTAATGAAATTTAACGTTTTCAAATGTTATCTATATCAGCTATTAAATATATCACTTGTCAGTCCAAGTTTTCATTATTATTTTGTATGATATAAAATATTTAGTATAAAGTCATATTTGGGTCGTCGTTATGAGCCATGGAATCATGAATAGATAAAAGTGTATTATATATTATATTATATATTTATATATTTGAATTCAATAAGGTGACAATATCAATATGAAATAAAAAATATTCTATTTATTACAAGCCTATTGACAAAGAGGACACCACCTTTTCTCTGAAGGAAATCTACTCAGAATTGTTCCGTAATGCTTGAAGAGTTTTTTTATTTCTCAGGAATGCATTATATTACCAACTTGCTTGTTTATAAAATATATTGAATTATGGCCAAGCTATAACTGTTCAAAATTATATTAAGTTCTTCAATTGTAAGTGCAATTATGTACATGAGCAAAATTAAATGAAAATATGATAATAATAATAGTTAGAATAATAATGGACATTCTAAAAGTATATACTGTTTGCAATAAAAGTTAAAGTGTAGCCAATAATTGTACACGTAGTTACATACATACATATATATATATATATATATATATATATATATATATATATAAATTTTTTTTTAAAAAAAGCATTGATTTTTTTAGTAGGCTAGTAAATTTTTCTCTTATAATTAGCAACGACATATTACATGGTTAAAATTTCTACATCATACAAATTTCCTTGATACTTTATATTAAGATTTTTTTTAATTAGAGTTTTTATATTATATATGCAAGTCATTCAATTATAATTACCCTCTTTCTAAAATAAACAAACGCATATTTTCGTAAGATTCTAAGGAAATATAAAATGGACATACTCATAGCTTTAATAGCAAAGCATAAAAAAGTATACTTTTCGCCTCATTCAATTTTTCCTAATAAGAATTAGGTGGTGGCACCTTTTCCTCTATAATTTTTTCTCTTTGCTTCAATCAATTCAGGAAATTACCCTCCGGTTCCCCACTTACTTTCCACGCCACTCTCTCACCTGCCGTTGTACGTCTGCGCAGGTCAAGACGAGGAGTAAAACCCTGGCACCTTCGAACACGAGTCCCCAAACCTCGGTGAGAATGCTGCCACCCTGATTGCCATGTGCTAGACTGTCGTAAATGCTCTTTATTGTCCAGTAGATGAAATACTGCAGATAGACGTTGCGGACGCATAAGAAGCTCAAAATACACAAGTTATAAAGCCAATTAATTTTTTCACCGATTTCTTGAAGTTTTTCATAACTTATTCTTAAATTTGACAATTTTTTTTGTGATACAATTGTATTATTTTTTGATAATATGTCTAACGTTAAATTCAAAACACGGAAATATTGTGACATTATGTAACATATACTCCAGAATTGAAGCTCAATTGATATTTGATTAACACCAGCTAAAGTGGACATTATCCAATGAAATATACCAGTAAAAGACCAAACTCTATATCTTAATGAGTATATCATATATGCCAAATATACACCTTGAAAAATTATTACACGGATAATAATGGTTTTCTTTATTTTATAATAATTTTGAAATGGAATTATTTTATCAACTTTTAGTAAATCATGTAAAATATTAGGTAATTTACGTACATTAAAGAAAACGAAGATTATTATAGATATTATGTATAAATGAAATATTACATTTCCAATGGAACGAAGAAAATACGCAGCATCGACTCCTACTCCTGCTAAGTAATTCAATGCATTTAAAAACACGTAGTAAAGATCACGTAGATACTGAACGCTGAGATAAATCGCGCTGAACACGAATGATTTTGAATCGCAGAAAATATTCACTGTATTTGAGCCTTGATTTTCGTATTTTAAAGGTAAAACACCTGAAATTTTGGAGATACGAAATACAGGATAGAGCAGATCTAACACACTCTGTTCTCCACCCATTGCAGCAGTGGAATGAGGTATTAATATGGTTCAATACATCGAGGAATATGACAGTTTATTACCTACAATGTAACAATGACAATATCTGGTAAATGGTAAACCATTAAAAATAGTCCAAGCTTGTCGTAGACAGTTATTTTTTTATAATAATGCTTCAATTATTTATCAATAATTTATTAAAGCTTTACAATGTACTGTGATATTATTGCTATAAGGACACCAGAAAATTATGCATACATTGTATTAAAAAGGTGTAAATAAGAATTTTCACTGTGTATTTTTTTTTTCACTTAGTCGATATTTTTAAGTTTATTACAATAATTTTTTGTTATATATATCATTAAATATAATCTATTATATAATTATATTAACAAATAATTGTATTGATTTTATTAATAAATAAATGAAGTTGTCTTTGTTGAGGGCGATATTTAGAAACTTAGGCCCACTTTTCCACCCAATGTATTGAAAATATACAGTGACAGAGATTTATTTTATCATTTGGTCAACCACCGACTATACAACTCTTTTATACAAAGTAGTGTAATTTAAAAATAATAGTATACTTCTGAAGTAAAATTATAATTTAGTTGGCCATGCTTTGTGGTTTGCATTATAATAAAATTTTATAGATTTTTTTTAAGATTCCTCCAAAAATTTCTGTAACTAAATAGTTTTCCATTGTTCCGAATATTACATTATAGGATTTATAGGTGCTGCAGTAAATAATTTACTATAAATATATTTTATATTGAAGGATGTCATATACCCCTGTCATATATGTATAATGAAGTATCAACCTCAATTTTTTTTATTACAGAAATGGATAGAGGGTGTTAAAGTTATACTACTATGATTTTTTTCAGATTTTTTGGAATCCAAGAATTATTTTTAATATTATTGAAAGTACAGAGAAAGTGACGCCTCTTGACGTCTCTCTTAATAAAAGGATTGGACCTAAAAGAGGCGTGGGTTCAAACCCAAACTCGAAAAAACTTTTTAACAATACTTCTCGGTCTCTAAAAAATCTAAAAAAAAAAAAAAAAAAAAAAAATCACAGTGGCATAACGTGCACTCTCTATCCATTTTTGCAATAAAATATTTTGAGGTCGATACTCTGTTATATTTTGACGTCTTTAAATAATTTTATACCATGCAAAATACATTTATTAAAAATTATTATTTTTTATTTACATCTCACAATTTCATATTTCAGTTGCAATTAATATTGCATTTGCCATATTTTTATCTTAAAAAGAACAAGATTTTTAAATATTCTATTTTAAATTTATATATAATTGTATGTCAAATAGATATAATAACGTTCATTTCCTTATTTTTTGCAATAACCATATCAAAAATTAAACACACTAGATTGGTATGGAAGTACCATGCTTAATTTTTTAACATTAAACGAGTGCAGTGTTATAGTAGAACCATCATATGGTCAGCGCTGTCACTTCGACATGGCACATAAGAGAGAAATGCACTTGTCAAAGTGACAGCGCTGACCATATGATGGTTCTACTATACTCATGCCATGTGTGTGTTTATTATGACGTCATTTAAGCATAGTTATCGCGCTTTGACCGCATGATTTCGTATGAATTTACTGGTTATATTAATTAAGATACCACCCGAAAATTCTCTTGCAAAAAACTGTGACGTCAGAGCAAGTCAAGGGGATGTAGTCGATATTTAATTATTTATCTCACACGCATTTCTGTAATAAAACTGCATACGAGTGTCAGACATAGAAAATATAAGCTGATAGTTTTTATTATAAGCGTACTTACACCCAACCTTGTTTGAATCAGCCGTTAATAATTAAACGTGGTCATTCTTTCATGCAGTCGTCTGTTTTTGTCTTACCTCTCGTTCGACTCTCGTACACACCCAGATCATTAGAAATAGTCTGCTTCCTTGAAACACGAGCCAGTTTGCCTTTAGTAACACTGTATCATCACCTGAGCCTAAAACTATCGTGTCGTACATGTACTTAATTATAATGTAAACTTGGTATTGCATAGAAGCATTGCACCCACACAAAAATATTATGATGCAAAAGTCATAAATTCGATTCATTTTCCCACATATTTCATGCAATAATCCATAAGCAGTTCGAAGGTTGTTTAATTTTAATAACATTTTATTCTTTGGAGTATGAAATATTGTTCCAATTTGTGTATTTAATTCTCGAAGTAATAAAGAAATAAAATATAATATACTGCAAAATTGAAGTTCAATTAAAATTTGGTTACTACTTGCTAAAAATGATATAAAATAATTAGTGAAATTACTAACGTTTAATTCATTGAGAAAGAATAATATTATGTAATTGTAAAGCAGAAAAATTATACGAATACTTAGAAGCATTATAAGAGTGACTAAAATTCTTCTTTTTATCAAGTCATAATTTTTTATTTCAATAATATTTTGTACTAATGTAAAATTATTAAAAACATAAATAAAATTGTTAACAGAAAATAAGATAAAAACAAAAATTGATATCATATAGCTGAAAAATAAAATATCTCCAATAATGTAAAGAAATTCAGGAGAACTTATTGTATTTTCAAACATGGTGTGACAAAATGAATTATATAAGTAAATTGCATCGCGGGTGATCAAAAGGATGATGTAAATAATACTAAAGGTAAACAATTTGGTCCTGTGTTGAACAGTCCCACTATTGGATTCTTGGCCAAAGCAGTAATGAACAGGAAAGACGCCTGTAACTTTGGACAACCATAACACAGGATGAAGCACAGAAAACACGTTGCTATTACGTGGCATATCAATAGTATACTGTTTTGTTTAAGTTTGCTGTGTATCCGTCTATCATATCCTCTCTCTTGTCAGCGTGAACAGTTACTAATTTAATTAAGAATCGATCAAATAGTATAGTATATTATGTTAAGATAATTGTTTTGTAAAATTTATCTAATTGATTTTCATATTTTACCAAATAAAATTTGCAGTGTATATTATTTTAACAGTAAAACAGAAGCAAGTTTATATATATATATATATATATATATATATATATATATATATATATATATATATATATATATATATATATATATATATATATATATATATATATATATATATTATGATTTTAATGATATAAAGAGCTACGAAACATATTTTACAAAAGAATGACGGTTAAAGGTTGATTTATCATTTAGTTAGTTAATAATAAATAAGAGACTTTTCTTAATGAACTTAAAACAGTTTTTATATTCAATTTAGTACTAAAATTGAGACTAAAAAAAGTCCCAAGAATTTATCAAATTGAATGAGAAAAAATTTTACTGAATCGTCAAGCATCAAACGGACTTAAATATTATTTTTGTTTTAACTCATCTGTCTCGTTTTTTTTAAGCTTTATTAAAATTTATAAAAAAATAAAAAATTCCATTGCCTTACCTGCCACTCGACACAAGTGCAAACTGAGAACAGAAGAGTGACTCGAACGGTTTCAAACAGTAGCCATCTAGTTTCGTTAATAACAGTACCATTGTGTTCTTTCAAAACCGTCATATCATAGAAAAACTTAACTATGGTATAAAGTTCATACTGCATGTATACGTTTCTCATTAACAAGAAATTAAATATACTTAAATCATACATACGATTAATTTTTTCACTTAACACATGCAATTTTTCATAGATTAATCTCAGATCAATAATTGTATTTTCTGAAATCAATACATAATTTTCAGACATTGCAAAAAGTTTTTCGTTAATCAATTCATAATATTTAAACAGTAAGTAACAGAAACAACAAAATTGTAGCTCCATAGTTATTTGGTTACCAGTTGCTAAAAATGAAGTTAATTTTTCAAGAATTCTCCTAATTGGCAAGTTTCTTTTTATGAAAGATGGAATAAAACTAATAAGTAAAAATATTAACAACGTGATTTGACACATGGAAAATATTAAAATTACAGTCTTTCTTACATTTTTGTTATTTTGTAATGAAACAATACGATCAATTTCACAAATTTCGTATATTATACCTGGCAGTTTCGGAACATCAAATAGAATAAAATATATTATAAAAAACATATAAAATCTAAATATCACATCAGCAATAAATTGAAAAAAATGTGCGGTTTCCATTGCACTTCCATCGGTAATTAAATGTGTAACAGTTGATGTATAGGTAAATGAAAGATCAAGTGAATTTATTAAAATCAAGTATATTGTTGAAAACACAAATTCCTTGTTTTGATGAAACATTTTCGTATCACAGTTTTTTATATTCAGTGGTAAGACTCCAGTATATTTAGAGATCCAGTAAATCGGCTTGATTACAAATAATACACTGCCTTCTGCACCCATCTTTTACACTGACAATGAGATATTTGAGCACGTGTCTTTGTATGAAATAAAACTTCTGCTAACTGAACTCTTCAATATACTGACACTAAACATTTCTGTTTTCTAAAAACAAACTTGCAGTTATTTCCCCACCCCCCTGAATCGAGACATTAGTCAAATTAAAATATAAATAATTCAACCTCATCTATCTTTTTCATGCAAACATTTACATACTTATTTATTAAAAAAACGTATTCCTCGTTGGCTACTTTATAATTTATTTACTTTCTTTTTTTATTAATTTGTAAATATTTAAACAATTTTACTGTAAGTTATTAAAATCATATTAAAGGAGAATTATAATTTCATATAATTATTAATTTTATTAGTGTAACTACAAAAAAATCGATAATTTAATTAAATGGCAATTTTATTTTAAGCTCCAGACATATGGCGTGTTACTGGGAATAATTATAATGAGTGAATTGAAACAATGTTTTTTGGTAATTATCACAACGGCTAGCCTTTGTGGATGGTTTATCAATAAAACTTCATTTCTTTTTTTCAAGATGGCGGAATTCACAAAAAACTCTTCATCACTGATATAAAGGAGCAAGGAGAATATTTAACCCAGATATTTACATCACATATTTTATTGCCATGTTTTTAGCAACTACTGTCTTATTTGATTTTGTCCCGATATTGATGTTCATACAAAATCAATAGTATGTATTGTATATTAGGTGTAAACTGAATTTGCAAAAGAGAGAAAAAAAAAGGCAAATTTTAAAAAATATTGTTTTACAACTGGTTTTTAACACGGTAAAAGTACTGAAAGGAAAGTTTAAAATACCAAATTATAAACTGTCGACTTACCTCGGTAATTAACTAATGCAGAACAAATCCAAAAGTAGTAAATTATTTTAGCATATAGCTTCAAACAAAATTCAACATAGTCCAGAAATTACACTTTCATATTCTATTTCACTTTCAAAGTTAACTCCAAAAATAAAAAGTAATTTTACTGTCACAAAAGTGTCTCTAGATACACATTTTGTTGACACAACAGGATCAAAATAAAAAGTTGAAGATATAATTTATATTATATCACTCGATAATTCAACAAGTTCTTCATAAAAATCATTAAGTTTTTTTATGCACTCATTCTAAGATGACCTTTTTACTTTTTTAAACTGCACTATTTCAATATTTATTGCCAATTAAAATAAAACTGTATTATGTAAAAGACGCTTCATACAGTTCATACTTGAAGAGAAATAGAACACTCCAAGATCTCAACTGCAACTCAACAATTATACTCATTACTGTAGTAGAATATATTAATATTTTATCATATATACCATGTAAGCAGAGATGATAATTTGAAAAAATAAAATATATCTATATCCTTTAATGGTAACATGGCCTCTAGAGAGAATAAAAAAATACAATGAATACAACAAACTGGTAAATTCACAGAAGAAAATAATTTAAGTTAGAATTAGGTAATGGTTCTGAAATATAATTAGAAATACACTGAAAAAAAAATGTTTGTTTGAAATTATGAAAAATATTTATTGTTTCTAGTTTCTATAAAAACGCACATAATTAAAAACATACATAATTTAATTCCATTCTTTTTTATTTAATAAGTTTATAATATGTTGCAATTATACTGCATGTTAGTAAAAGTAATATAAATTGTAACTTTATTATATTTTAAAATATTTATTTAATTTTTTAATGTATTAAAATGGTAATAATAATTATATTAAGTAAAGTAAAGAAATGTGGTTGTTTATCACAAAGATCTGTTGTTATGGGTGGTTTAGTGGTGTACTTGCTGTTATATTATTTATATTATATATACGACAGACTTGTTTCTCGCAACAACTCTAAAATTTCAGTGTAACTCAAAATAAGATGTATGACAAAGGCTTTAACCGCAAGTGCGCAATGTCCCACCACATCACTGTTTAAAACCACCAAATTAATACACTTTAATTGATTTAAATGTATAATAAGAATGTTCAGTAGTACGTACCTGCCACTCCACACGTGTGCAAATCGAGAACAAAAGAGTGACTCGAATAATTTCAAAGATTAGCCATCTTGTTTCATGAATTATAGTACCGTTTTGTTCTTTCAAAACCGTCAAATCATAAAAATACTTAATTATGATATAAAGTTCGTACTGCATGTAAACGTTCCTCATTAACAAGAAATTAAATATAATTAAATCGTACATACGATTGATTTTCTCACTAATTTCATGTAGTCTCTCATATGTTAATCTAAGATCATCAATTATAGTTTCAGAACTTTCAGAACACAGTAAATTATTTCGAGAAAATAATTCTAATTTTTTATTTAATGTTTGAAAATATTTTAATAGTACATAACAAATACTACAAAATTGTAACTCTAAAGTAATTTGATTGCTTGTAGCTAAAAAAGACATAAATTTTTGAACAAGTCTGTTAAACGATAAGCTATTAGATGACAATGAACGAGCAAAACTCACAAATAAAAATATTAGTAAAATCTGTTGACAAATTAAAAATGACACACAAATATGTCGTCTTAATGTTTTATAATCATAAAATGGAATTATTTTATCAATTTTACAAAGTTTGTATATAATATCAGGAAAATATTTAAGATTGAATACAACAAAATAAAATAAAGATAGCATATAAAATATAAACATAGTATCACCAATGAATTGTAAAAAATGTGCTGTTTCAATTGCATTACCACTTGTAAGAAAATGCCTAACAGTTGTTTTATATATGTAAACAAAATCAAGTACATTGGTAATTATTAAATACATTATGGAAAATAAGTATAATTTGTTTTGACGGAAAATATTAATATTATGATCCTGTATTTTATAATTGAGAGGTAGTACTCCAGTAAATTTTGAAATCCAATAAACCGGCTTAAGCACGCACAAAACACTGCTTTCTGTATTCATGACTGCGTCACACTGCAAGGTAAAATTTCACACTTCATGCAATTTTGCTGTAGTAAAATGTAGTGATTCATATCTATGTAGAGTTGGTTCGAACATGTTGACATATTGTAATCTGATTTTTACTTGAAAGTGATAAAATTTCCATCAAATCAGAATATAAAAAATTCTACCTTTTTTTTGGCTTAAAAAATTGATACGAAGCTTTAGCTAAGAAGACTTAGAAAATGGAAATAAATTAATAATTTTTTAAAAGTTTCTAAGGAAATCATAAAAAATTAATAGAAATAATGGAAAGACGTTTTTTTATTATTAATATTTTAATGAAGGAGAGTAACTTGAGAAAACGAGTCAAAATTATTTCAATACATTAGTTAGTTAATAATTTGTTATTTATAACATTAATGTTATAATGGCTTTATGATTGACAGTTTTTTGTTTCTTTTTCTAGAAATGTGCATGTGACTAATAAACTGCAGTGAGATTTGCGAAACATTCTTACACTCATAAAAGCCAACTCTTATAGATCCGCAAGTTCATGATTTTAAGGATAGATTATCAACCATAATTTACGTATGTTTTTTAAAAAAATTAAGCGAATCGTTATTAAAAAGCACCTTGTCAAGAAAGCAACCCTGCCAATATATTTTCTTCCCTGTCTATATTTTATACTCATATACTCCTTGAGAACAAAGTTTTGTAAATTAGAAATAGGAAAATAAAATCATCTGTTTTGAGAGCGGGATTCTTCCATTCAATCCAAACTAAGCAAAATTAAAACAGTTGAAAATAAAGAAAAAAAAAAGTTATTCTTTTGAAACCTTGCTTCCTATTGAAGCTAAACATTACTTGACGATTTAAAAGGAATATTGAGTCTTACCTCATGTTGAACGTTGGTGCACACAGAAAAAAGAAGGTAGATTCTGAGGATTTCAAAAATTAATCTACCGCTTACATGGAACGCCGTATTTGCCTGATGGTTCAAAACCACATGATCATAAACAGTCTTCATGAAAATATACAACTCGTATTGTAGCATCACATTACGTGTCAACAAAAAACTAATGATGCTTAAATTATAAATACGATTTAATTGATCGCAAATTTTATGTAACAATCCAAATGTAATTCTCAAATTTTCAAATTTCTTTTCTAATGTCAACTTTTTGTGCCTACTAACTTTTAAATAAATTAAAAGCTGATTATTTAGTGACTTAAAATAATTTAAAGTAACATAACAAATGCTCCAAAATTGCATCTCTAAACATATTTAGATATGCTGATGCTGATGACTCTACTTTATTTAGATTAATTCAGAGTGAAGAAGACAACATAGCTATACAGAATGATCTCAACAATATCTCTGTTTGGTGTTGTAATAATGGAATGTCATTGAATGTAAAAAAGTGTAAGGTAATGGACATATCATTAAGTCTTTTGCCATCAAAATATGAATATTATATCAATAATGGTATCATTTCATATTGTGACAGCATTAAAGTATTGGGTGTTATGTTGACTTCTGACATGAGATGGAATTTGCAAACTGAAAATGTAAGATGCAAAGCTGCAAAATTTTTAGGTTTTCTCAAACGTAGTTTGTTTGGTAGCACCACTAAAGTTAAGCGTATAGCTTATTTAGCGCTGATAAGGTCAATAATAACATATGCAGCACCAGCATGGCACCCAACTACTTCCACTAATATGAAAAAATTCCAGAGTTTAGAAAAAAAGACCTTGAAATTTGTTTATAAAAATAATATTCCTGACTGCAGAACAACAAATATAGTCCCTATTAAGGACTATTTTGAGGTTATGGACCTTAAATTCTTTCATAAGTGTCAAACTGGCCAAATTGATTTAAACTTCGCTAATTCTGTAGTCAATGGACGTCCCATTAGAGGGCAAGGCGGGGCAGTTCGGCTCATTCCACCAAAGGCTCGAATTGATTGTTACAAAAATGGCTTTGTAATAAGATCTGTGGATGAGTGGAATCGGCTTCCGGGTCCTATCAAGAAATGTTCTGAAACACAGTTTTTAAAGAAACACTATATTTGTAAAAATAGTTTGTGATTACACATTTATTTTGACACAAGCTTACAGCTAGTGATTGTTTTTTTTCAGTAGTTATATAAAGGATTGTAACCACTTTTTAGTTAAATAGTGCCATCGGTGCTTTGTTGCAATCCGCACCCTAATTTTTGTAATATTGTCACGATAGTCTATTTTATATTTATATAAATTAGACTACCTCTATTTTACAACCCGCCTTGCGTTTTAGTATTTTTAGTATTTGGGAGATACTGGATCAATAGTACTCGTTTACTAGGAATCATATGAGAAAATACAGATGTTTTATGTACTTACCCCATCCCGTGAGGAAAATCCTAAATTAACCCCTACCAGTCTCCAGCCCTGTCGGTCCTCTGCCCGATTAGCTGTCTACCCGAGAGCGGGGGTATTTTCTATGTATTACTGTGTACTATATAAAGGCAATGCACAGAGGGAACATTGAGACAGACGGAGAGAGACGCTGTTCGATTCCAGAACACTCACATACGCACCATCATGGTGTTTGCATCAGTTATCGGTACTTAGTTTTTCTTACTGACTGTTCCACTCTGAGCATCCTTCATTCTTCTGTATTTAAAATGTAAGTATTATTTCAACTGTACTTCTATTATTTCTATTAATAAATATATATGTTAAGATCAATGCTAGTTTTATAATTTAAAGATCTCACAATCATAAGATAGGTTTACGCAAGTAGGCTTGGGTTTACGATCCTGGTGTCATGGGGTAAGATCATAGAAAAATATGAATGATAATTAGACGCCCTAGTTAAAGACAGAAATCCCCGTGACAATTTGGTGGAGGCGACCGTGTTTGAAAGCGACCGTGTTTAAAATCAACCGTGTTTAGAAAAAATTGTGCTTAAAAAAAAAAAAAAAAACGTGTTTTAAGGCGATCTGCTCGTTTTTAATTCAAAAATTTTTTTATTGCCGTTTGCTGCGTTATTATGACAATATGGTCAGACTAACGTTTTTACCCGTAAACTTGATGCTAAATATAACTTAAATTATCAAGTCTTTCGAATTATATAATAATGAAAAAAATAATTAAATAAAAATAAATTTTCAATGCACTTATGTTTTTACAAAAATGTTAAAAAAAAATTTAATAAAAATAAGTGTGTATTTATTCTAAATTAATAAGTGAGATCATATCTTTTTACTTTTTATCCACGATCTATAAATCGTATTAAAATTTTAAAACTAGCATTGATCTTAACATATATATTTATTATAGTACAAATACAATATATTTTGTATTTGTACTTTGGGTGAAATAAATAAATAAATAAATAAATAAATAAATAAATAAATAAATAAATAAATAAATAAATAAATAAATAAATAAATAAATAAATTTGATTACTAGCTGCTAAATATGACATAAATGATAATATTATACTCATTATATCCCAATTGTTAGAGTTATAAATATTTATATAACGAATTACTAGTATTGAAAATTGACAACTCTGACAAATTAATAAAACAAAAAATACACATTTTGTAATAACGGCACTGTGCTGTAAATGAACAATTTTTTCCACTTTTGTTAAATCCACAAAGATTTTTACAATATATTGTAAATAATGACAAATAAAATATATCATTGTTATCATATAAAAATTAAACATAATATCGCCAATAAATGACAGTAATTGAGCTGCCTCAAATGCAAACCCATCTTCAAACAAATGTCGAAATGTTGATTTGTACATAAAGTAAAAATCTCTTATATTCGCAATTACATGGTAAATGATTGTTACAGTAAGTAATAATTTACTTTGATATACAAGCACTTTTCTACTTCCAACAGGTTTGAAGCTAAGGGGTAACACTCCTGTCGCCTTAGACCATATACATATTGGTCGCAGCGGTAAAAAAACATTACTTTCTATCTCCATCTCTATGTCATACTATCTAAATAAATTACTATATATACTGTATACCCTGTATAGTGATTTTGCAAGACAACTTTAACAATTAATGGCTTACCAAAGTTATAAGCATGAGTAGATATTAATTTTGCTAATAGTTTTGTTTTGTTACGTGTGTAATTTTGTCCTTTGTGTTTGTGTGATCCATGTTGTCTTGTACATCTAGTTAGTTGTAAATAAATTATTATAAGAGGCCTTTAAACATCGAAAATCACCCTATCTTGCTAATAACGCTTCTATAGCAGTAAACTAAATGGGGTTATTTTGTTTCCAAACACAATAGAGTAACCCAAGCAATATTCTTTAGAAACATAAAAAGTAAATACAGTACTTAAATAATTATATTGATTGTATTTTTAATGATATTATTTAATAGAAAATGTATTCCAATGTACATATAAATTGTAATTACATGGTATGAGCAATTATTGCTTTTCAAATAGAAGGTTTCTATAGGGTAATTGTTAAATTTTTAATGATTTGATAATTAAAGTAAGAAATTAACTTCAATGCCTATGTAATATTTAAATATACTTAAATAATTTTCATTTTTTTAATTGTAACACAAGTAATCATGGTTTTTAAAATAAATTACGACCGTTTGGAAAACTTCGTACTCAAGATAAGGAAAAAAATGACAAAATTTCATGCACACGGTCCTTTATATAATATACAATAAGAGATCGTGTATTAAAGTCGAAATGAGGGTATTTACAAATATCTTTAGCACTGATTATTCAGTGTTAAAAGGAACATATATAGATGTTAGGACATATTTTAGCGCAATGTGTTTAAAACATTACAAAATCAGTGCTACAGAACTTTGTGGATCTTTCGTATTCAATACTTACCTCATAATCCAAATCAGCACAAACCGAAAATAGGATATAAACTCTAAAAGTTTCGAAACAGAACCATCTCATAACTTCAATCATTGTTTCTTGCTGCTGGTCCAAAACCAATGTATCGTAAGTAATTTTGATCAAGGTAAAAAGTTGAAACTGCAGATACACATTTCTAATTAATAGAAATGTCAAATTGCTGAGTCCATACATCTTGTTTACTTTTTCACAATGTATCTGTAATCTTTCAAAAGTTAATCTTAAATTATTAATTCTTCTTTCAGATCCTCTAAATTGATTTATTTTTGTTATATTTTCATTAAGTACTTTAAAATAATGTTGTATAAGAAAACAAATACTCCAAAATTGTAATTCTAAACTAATTTGATTACTTGATGAAACATGAGACATTGTACATTGAAATATTAAAATAATTGAAAAGTTTTCTGATAACAAAATATTTAGATATCCCCAAAAAATATATATAATTTGATACCCTTGACAAAATAAGAAACATAATAGTAAAATAATCTTAACTTTTTTATTATTTTTAATACTAATTATTTCATCGACTTCTTTAAAATCATTCATAATATCAATAATACTTTGACTTTTATAAAACGCAAAATAAAGTATTAACAACATATAAAACTCGTATATCACCAACACAATGTATTAATTCAACAGCTTCCAATGCACGACCGTCAATGAAAATCGGTTTAATTGTTGAACCATAAACGTAATGACAATCTCTGACACTTGCGATTGCTTGAAAAATAATTGTAACAATGAATATTTTACTTCCACGCAATGCACGCACATTGCATTCACCTTTAACAATGTTTTTGTAAGTTACAGGTAAAACTCCAGTTAATGTAGACCATGTTAAGATAGGCTTCAGAAAAGACAAGGCACTGCTTGGAGAACGCATTACTGCAATGCACTGTGAGGGATGTTCCTAACATTGCGTTAATTTTATT
Organism: Siphlonurus alternatus; assembly: GCA_949825025.1. Taxonomy (NCBI): domain Eukaryota; kingdom Metazoa; phylum Arthropoda; class Insecta; order Ephemeroptera; family Siphlonuridae; genus Siphlonurus; species Siphlonurus alternatus. The sequence continues at coordinate 20,698,426 of OX463780.1, forward strand.
AACAGACGGTAAAAATTTGTTAACAAGTATAATTACTATTTATCACTAAAGAATTTTAAAGTATATACACTTTAATTATCAATTAAATGCTTATAATATTAAAACTGGTATTTATGTTGTATATTATTTAATTGAAGCTGTTATTAAAATCTACAATAGTTATCATCATGAATTCAAAAAGTTCTTGAAAATACTTTTAACAATAGGGAGTTTTATGCAATGAAATTATGTAAATTCAATAGTTTTTGTTATTCATAAAATTATATATTATAACTACAGTCATAACTATACATAATTGTTATTACATTTCCAAAGTTCTGTACGTTCAGGCACTTATTTTATAATGAGAAACACGAACAAAGATTGTTGAAGCATCGTTAAATAATGCTCAATTGTAAGAAACACAATGTAATTTAAATGTTGTAATTTAATATTTATTATGTATGTTTGAAGCCTGCAAGCAATTTAGAACAGAAAATACAATATTAATGTGCTAATTTTATTTTACTATTTGAAGGGAAGTCCACTCAACCCCCACATTAGAAAATTTAGGGACAAAAGGTTTCGTTATTTATCAGTTAATAATTTCCATTCTCGAAAGAAAATTATGAAAATACTAGTGTATTTTAAAGTTGAATTTTAAAATAAAAGTAAGCCATTAAAACCATATTTAATATTAAGGCTGAAATTTTGAGATCAGTGATTAATATTGTAACTTTTTATTTTCAACAATGACTTTTTGGTCTTTACCAGCTGAACAAATCTTCAACATTAAGTTCATTTATTATCACGTACGCGATAACACAGATTATAATTATGTGCCGTGCTATGGAGTTCTATATTTGTGGATATTCTATATGTAATAATGCTGCTGGCTATTGATATGACGTTATTTTACCCATAAAATATTAAATTATAATAAAAAATTGAAATTACTGAATTTAATTTTGAATTTACTGCATTGTTGATGATAACAAAGTGATGCAGAAATGCAATTTTGGAAGTGGAAAAGTAATTAAATCTACTAGTAGTCATCACTAACAGAAGGAAATTCACGCTTCATGTTTATATCACTAAATTATATGTACAAATGTGAAAACACCCACAAACAGAGAAGGGATAACGTTCGTGCAGTCTCAAGTTGTACTTAATTTTTTACATTCCCATGTGACCTCCATAGTTTTTTAAATATCAAATCTTACCTCTGCTTCGAGGTAGACACAGATTGAAAACAGCAACCAGATTCGCACCATTTCGAATAACAGCCATCTTGTTACGTGTTCAAACTTGTCTTCTTGGTGACCCGTCACAATCATGTGACACGCGTGTTTAATTACAACATACAGTTCGTACTGCATCCACACATTCCGCATGAGTAAGAAACTAAACAGTCCTAATTCATAAACTTCATTCAATTTTTTACAAACTTCGTGTAATAATTCAAATGCTACTCTAAATTGCTTCAATTTTTCTTCAACAAGTAATAATTCACTAGTGTTCATTTTCAAATAGTAATTTAGATTATTATTTAAATGTGTCAAATATTGGAATATTAAATAACAAAAGCTACAAAATTGCATTTCAAAACTGACTTGATTATTAATTGCTAAATAAGACATGAAATATTTAAAAAATGTACTAATTGTTAAATTATTAGAAATATACTCATTTCTGTAATTAATAAACAAATATATGAGTGAAATGCTTTGAAATGTTACAAAGCAAAAATAAATAATTTTATCACTTTTATTACTTTTTGTAAGAGGTAAAATTGAATCAATTTGTGATAATGCGTAAAGAATATCAATAAATTTTTGGATATTATACAAAACAAAATAAAATATTGTTAATATGTAGAAATTAAACACAACATCACCGATCAACTGTAAAAAATGAGCATCACCAAATGTTGAATTTTCTTCAAAGATGTGACGTATTGCTGATTTATAAACGTAATGAAAGTCCCGTACATTTGCAATAACATGGTATAAAATCGACCATTTGAATAACATGGTGTTGCGTGTAATGAGAACGTTCTTGTTTGCGAGAGGTTTGAAGCTTAGCGGTAAAATGCCAGTCATTTTGGACCAAACACAGATGAAGTGCAGTTTTGAAATTACGTTGCTTTTCATCTCCATTGCAACTATAAGATTCTCTTAACTTGTTAGTGATGAAAGTAAAACATGAAACTACAATATTATTATTGTTGGTGAATTTAGGAAAGGAAGTTCTGTCATTGTTTATACTGTACTAGCTGATATGTCACTGATGATCATGTAACGCAGATGGTAAGTTGTTCACTGGTTCTACCTTCGTACTTCACTATAACTAACTTTTAACTTTGTGTGTCTATTGAAATATATTATATATAAAAAATATAATCCACCATTAATTTTAACGATGAAAATTCAACAAAAGAGTAACTATGAAAATTTTGTTTGGCACTTTTTTAACTGCTTATAACCATTATCTATAACGTATTGTCATGCTAAAGAGGACAATAAAAAATTCGTCTTGTCATAAAATAATTGTTTACATATTCACTTTTTTTATGTATAGACTTTGAGCATAGTGTCTCTCTCTCTCTCTCTCTCTCTCTCTCTCTCTCTCTCTCTCTCTCTCTCTCTCTCTCTCTCTCTCTCTCTCTCTCTCTCTCTCTCTCTCTCTCTCTCTCTCTCTCTCTCTCTCTCTCTCTCTCTCTCTCTCTCTCTCCCCACACCTTTACAAAATTAAAAACTTTGAAAATATTAAAAATTAAGACAGTATAATATTATACTATACGTGGGTAAAATGTTTTCAGTGTCAATAACATGCATGTATTAAAATCTATTATAAAAAAGAAACAAAAAAACTTAAAACAGACATAACTAAACAATTTACGTTTTAGATTATTATATTATAATAATTTGAGCAATGATTCTCTCTTATAAAATTCTTATTTACATTTGTTTAATATAATAGGTCTATTCGTAATTACACAATTAGAAAGCATCGATTTTTACTTTATGTTTCATGTAAATAAGGTTCATCAATAAAAATCGATTCTTTCTGATTGTGTATTTACGAACAAAGCTAATATTTTCATCGTAAATTGATAGTTCTTGAGGATTTTTATTTGTAAAATTTTTAAAATAAAAATACAAAGATGAAAACCATAAAATATTATTATATTCTCAACTATATACTTCCACAAGGAATATCAAAGTATTTAATTTTTTTTTTATTATTTTTACAATGGCGAACCAGGGCACCACCTTTTTGCTTAGAAATTTAAAGCGCGACATATTTGAGAAGTAAAGAATCCTTGGTGTATGATTTTTAATGATCTAAATCTCTATCTTATGTTCTATACTTTATCCATTAAAATAGAATCATGGCACATTCAAGATGGACTTACCTCATCTTGAACGTTTGTGCAGATGGAAAACAGAAGGTAGATTCTGAAGATTTCAAACACCAACCTTCCGCTTACATGGAAGGTCGTGTCTGCTAAATGGTTCAAAACTTCGTGGTCATAAACATTTTTCATCAGTATGTATAACTCATATTGCATAAGAATGCCGTGTGACAGTAAAAAGCTTAGGATACTTAAATTATAAATCTGGTTTAATTGATCGCAAATGTCATGCAACAACTCAAATGAAAACCTAAGTTTTTCAAATTTTTTCACGGATCGTAATTTTTTACTCGTGCTTATTTTCAAAAACATTCGAAGTTGATTATTCAATGATTTCAAATAATTTAATATAACATAACATATACTCCAAAATTGAATTTCTAAGCATATTTGATTACTAGCAGATAAATAGGACATGAAAGATAAAAACAATGTCTCAATTGACCAAGTGTTAGATTTAAATAAATCTAGATATTTAATTAATAGAAATGAAATTTGAATGCTCTGACATAATAATAAAACTAACATGGCAATCAACTTAATATGTTTATATTTTTTTAGAGGAATGATTTTATCAACTTTAGATAATTTCATCAAAATATTAAGAATATTTTGTAATTCAAAATAAATAAAATATCCAATAATAATCATATAAAAATTGTAAGTTAAATCAGCCAGAAACGAGAGTAAAGAAGCACATTCTATTCCAAATTCTTCTTCAAAAAAGTATCTCAATGTTGCTTTGTACATATAGTGGAGCTCTCGTACATATGAAATAAAATGGTAAATCATTGTCAGTATGAATAAGATATTGTTGCGGCACACGAGTACGTTCTTATTTCGACTGGGCTTGCAGATCAGAGGCAACACCCCCGTGATTTTCGACCATACATAGATGGGTTCGAGGATTGAAGTTATGTTTCTTCTTATCTCCATTTCTACAGCAATAAAGTTACGAGTTAGCAAGCAAGATCGTAGAATTCCCTATTTAACACTCGTTGCCTTGAAAAATTTCCAACCTTGTTAATCACCATGCCCTGTGTTATTCCTACTAAGCATGGTGATTAACAAGGTCGCAAAAGGAAACTTTCCGAAGCAACGACTGTACATTCAGCAATACAAGAACACAATTCGTTATTATATTGTCATTAATTACTGTAAACGACTTCAATAATTAAAATTATACTTATTAAATTTTACTATGTTCATTTTGCACCTGGTTGTATATAGTAGATTATTGTATAATCTCAATCTATTCTTTCAATTTTTTATGTTACGACATCTAGGCAGGCCTAAGTCATTTAATTTTTTCACGTCGCTTCGCAGATATTTGAAAGAACAGATTTTTTGTTGTTTACTGGTTTCCACGTAAAAATGGACTAAAACATTTTTTATTTATTTTATTTAAGAAAGTATGAATTTTAGCATTCACAATATAATAAAAATATAACAAAGGATATTTGTGAGCAAAAATTTGTTTCAATTTGTTTAAAAATTTCCCTTTCCATCGTTATTTGTCCCCATTATTGCGTCAAAAACGAAGCGGAGACACAATTTACTTTTTTTCAAATTTCTTTTCATTGACTTGTTTATAATATATTTTGAAATAATATGGAAATTGCCAAATAAAATTTAAAAAATAAACCCCTAACAAGCTGTTACTGATGAAAGGGATGACATTATCCACTTATTCCTTAAACCCTAGCTTGGACGTATTATTTTCATAATATTTATGTATTTATGAGGGTTTACTACATTGCGCACCGGTTAAGGTTTAAGTTTAATAATAACTCTGTCAGCCTCTACAAAGGATAAAACGTAATTCTACTTTCAAATCTACTTGTGAACCTGAAAATTTTCTATTAATTTCTTGAACATGATATACATGTATATATAATATCTGAAAATTATTATAACTTAAATATATACAAACATCGTAAGTACCTATAATAGACTTATAATTAAATATTTGCTTTTTTTAGTTGCTTCTATCGTTGTAATATAAAATTTATGTATATAATGTAGTAACAACATAATTATATTATGCAAATGTATTAAATAAATAAATATAAATTTGCTAAGTTTAAAAAAGTTAACGAAGTATTAATTTAAAATGGGTGTATGAGCATGGATATTTTTAACTTAAAATTGGTTTTACAATATAAATAACAGGCAGGTAGAATGACGAAAAAGTAACTGTAATTTAAATTATTATCATGAATTCTTACCTCTCGCTGGAGCTTGACAGTTACCCAAAACTGGAGAACGACCTTCAAAGCTTCATAACAAAGGAAGAACATGACCTCGAAGATGCTGCCATCTCGCGGGTTCAGCATGACCAAATCAAATAGCATCATGACGACAGAGTAGATCTCGTACTGCATGTACACATTACGCATCAGCAAGTAACTGAGGAGACACAAGCCGTACATCTCGTTCACGGTCTTGCAAAGCTCGTGCAGTTTTTCATAAGATGTACGAAGGTTATTTAAATCTTTCTCTAGAGGTATATTTTTACTTTTTACGTAATTTTGTAGTACTAAATTTTCAATTTTAATATAATTTAATAATATGTAAGAAATACTAAAATAATGCAATTCAATTGTAGCTTGGTTACTACCAGCAATGTAAGACATATAACTCTTGCAATTGTAGTTACTAACGTCCAATCATTAAGACTAGGATATTTATTATAGTTATCTCTTACTGCAAATATAAAATGACCGCATTGAAATATTAATATAACACATAAAATATTATTTCTTACTCTTTTATAATTTTTTAAAGGAAGTGTTTTATTAATTTCAATAAGATGATTAAAAACAAATATAAATTTATTGATACCAAGTATTAAGAAACTTAGGATAGAAAGCATGTAAAAATTAAAAAAATATATCACCAATAAATTGTAGAAAATGCGCTGGTTCGATTGCAGATACTTCAATGAACACGTGCTTCAATGTTGACTTATAAACGTAGTGAAAATCACGTACGTTTGTGATAATCAGGTACAATGCACTAAGTGTAAACAATCTTTTATCACATTCTATATTTACGGTGTTTCCTTTAACAATTTTGTATCTTAAAGGTAAAAGTCCTGTAAACTTCGAAATGTAATACAGTGGTTTGAAAAGGTACAAAACTACGTTGTCCGATCCCATCATTATAATAAAATGCACTAAAATGTTGTTAGTAACTCGTGTGATACGATAGTTAAAAAAATAGGTATTGACACTTTCAACAAAGGGTAAATCACTGTGTGGCGTTTCAATCAATTATGCAGCAAGATTGTTAGTGATATTGTAGTAGAATAAAATGCTATGAAGGATAAACTCATTAAATCTCAAGTAAAAAAAAAAAAAAAAAAAAAAAGATCTCAAATTTAATATTAGAGCAAAGACATGAATTTTCAAATAACAAAATAACATAACATATTTATTTATTTTAGAGAAGCAAGGAAAAAGAAAAAAAGAAGGCCTTTGAGAAAGAAGGAGATTTAATTGATTTGGGTTATTTTAACCTCACATGTATTACATGTATGTAATACATTGCAAGTATAAAGGAGTAAGTATATGCCTTACTCCGGTGAATTCACTATGAATATATATGCATGTACTCCGCTGCATCGGAGATCAAAATAAATGTGATTAAATTTAATATTCTTTAACCATGCACATGGCTTTCTAGTAAAATAAAATTGAACTTACCTCCTTTTCGATGTTAGAGCAAGCAGAAAACAGTAAGACGATTCTTAAGCTTTCGAATATCAGTAACTTTATGGCAGAGAATAGGTTTTCCATTTCCAAATTCAATGCCAGTAAGTCATATACATTTTTTATAACTAAGTACAAATCGTATTGTAGGAATACGTTCCGCATACAAAGAAAACAAAATATGCTTGGATCATAGATGCGATTAATTTGGTCATAAATTTTATACAACCTGTCATAATTAATTCTTAGTTCATCCACGTTCCGCCAGGTGAATGTTTTTTTAGTAATTGAAAAATAATTTAAATTCTCATTTAATTTTTTAAAATAGTTATACAAAACTATGCAAATACTCCAAAATTGCATTTCTAGGGTTATTTGATTACTGCTGGCTACAAAAGAGATAAAACCTACAGAAATTGAATAAGCGGTCAATTTATTATTTTGAAATGAATGGAGAAGTTTTATTATTAAAAATAATAGAGGTATTCCTTGAATGAATACAATCCAAAATAAAATTTTATTTCTTAAAGATTTATAATTTTTGATGGAAATTGCTTTATTAATTTTTATAAATTCTTGAAAAATATCAGGCATTTTTTTTGTATCATGCCATAAAAAAATAAGAATTGATAATAAATAACAATTAAATATCAACGCCCCTATTAATTGAAGAAAATGAACGGCTTCTAATGAATAAATCTCGTCTGAAAAATGACGCATTGTAGATCTGTATACATATTGAATATCTCTCAAAAACTGGAGTATTATATAAATAATGCTAAGCATTACCAAGCTTTTTTGACGATGTATTGTTATGTGCTTAGAGCTGTCAATATTATAATTTAAAGGTAAAACTCCCGTATATTTTGATATCAAGTATATAGGCTGGAGTACGAATAACACACTGTTTTCTGCTCCCATATTGTAGAAATACTGACGTACAAAACGTATCACTCACTTAAAAACGCCAAGTGCTTTCAATTTTTATAGAAAGAGTTTGTATATATAAAAAAAATATATAACATGAGCATGGTTTGAAGTAAAGAGTTGACACTTTTCGTATTCTCTCCAATCTGGTGAATGAGTCGCAATTCCTTTAGAAAATAAAAAGTGTCAACTGATGATGACGATAATATTGTTGTTTACATGTCACTTTTTTGTATAAAGGCAAAGAAATTTAACAAAGTGTATGTCATTTTTACAAAATTGATACATTATTTTAAATGAGTTCATTTATTTATTATTAAGCACATTGTTATATTTGTGAATAAATTTTGATAAGAATGCGAAGTTAAATTGGTGAAAAATTGGAGTCTCATTCAGATTAAATAAAAAAGTTAAAGGTTTTACATTTTATACATATATAGTGACAGTTTTTTAAAGTTTAAGTAATAATTTATCAAAGGCATAGGTCCAAATAGCTCTAATTTTATTAAATGATAATTTTACTCTTGCACAATTCTGGGAGTATTGTCACACAGTGTATATTAATAAGAGTTTATTTTTAAGATTTTTTTGAAAAGTCTCTACATATTGAAATGTGCATAATCAATTTCGTATTGTTATATTTAGTGAGGTAGCTTTGGGAAATTATTTTAAGAAATAGTAATAAATGCTTAAAATATAAGCAATTTTTAGAGGAATAATTTCAGGTCCAAAATATAATTTTTAAATTAGAGTTAGAGTTATATAGTAAATATATATGGAACTATTCATAAAAAAAAACTAGCATTGAATTTAGCCTAACGAAAATTTAGTCACAGATTTAGAGTTAAATATTTCTGGGCTGAAATAAGTTTTTTCTGTGTGAATAGCCTCTACTGTTACAACATTTACAACGTACTTTTTATAACTTCTCCTAATTTTTCTTAATCTGAATCTTTTTGTCAGTTCTGCCGCGGCTCCGGCAACTCAGACAGAAGCTATGCATAATATTATATAACCTATAAAATACATACCTACTAACATATCCTGGACAGTGGTAACGTTTAGGCTGTCTTAAAGTGTAAAACGAATCTATACTATCACCTCTAACAAGTGAAAGTTGACACTTGATAATTTCCGGAAGTAACGTAAATTACGTAGTTCTTCTTTTGTTTAGTCCGCAATCGGAAGCGGAAATTAGTAGAAAATTTCCGGTATTAACTCTCAATTTTTATACTGTAGACTACGAAGAGGTCAGAAAACTTTTAAACTTCGAAAGAAAGCAGAAATCAATAATTATGTGAAGTTTAACACACTCTTAATAATATAAATATTAATAAAATAGCTTTAATGTTATAAATATTAATTTTTGATCAAATTAATATGTAATTAATTAATCTCCGTTTTAATATTTAAAAATTTGCTTAACTTCCAAGGCTGAAAACAACCAGGTGACCACATCTAATTTTATTATGAATTAATTGGCATTGCATGTTAGTAAAAAGATTGGAGATTTCTATAAACATAAATACAGCAATATTGTAAATTAAATCCCCAGGGTAACTTTATGCTTTATATATCGGTATTTTAGCTTATCTTAAGGGACATTTACAATAAAATGAGACCATGGCACTACACGTTCAGGGTACACTTATGAAATTTGATTTCAAGCTTGATTTTTGTATTTAAAGTTTTTGAATTTATATTAAATTTGTGTTCTAAATTTAGTTTAATTTGTTGTGAATCATAATAGAACTATGGACACCTTTTACGAGTCATTAACATCATTATTTTATACTGTTATTACTTATTAATGAACATATGACTATCCCGCGGTGTTTGTTTTCGAGCTGTTTCTACCTATAAAAAAACTTGCCCCAGAAAATATGACATATTTATGAAGTTTTAACATCAGGTTATCAGGTTGTAACTTTTGATTCATATGCAATTATTCATAAATAAAATATTAATTTATTAATTGCTTACCTGAAGGTGTAATTCTTCACACACCCATATCTGTTGAAATGCTTTAAATACGTCAAAAAACGTCCATAATATTTCAAGACAAAACTGGTGATGATGTGTACCATAAAGAACAACTTCATACAACTGTGAAATGATGCTAAACATATTATACTGAAAGTAAATATTCCGTATACATAAAAAACTTAATAAACATTTGTTATAAATTTGATTAATTTTACTACAAACGTCAGTCATCATATCACATGCTAATCTTAAATCATACATTCTCTGTTGTGATATAAGAGTATTTTTCTGTGAAGCATATTTCTGTAATTCATTGTTTAATGCTTCAAAATATTGTAGTAATATGTACAAAATACTCCAAAACTGTAACTCCACTGAAATTTGATTACTGGAAGCAAAAATAGACATAACATGTTGAAATATTTTAACTGGAGTTAGATTTATTAATCTGAAAGCTGCAATTGTAAAATATAAAGTCAGCATCTGACTTAAAACCAAATATATAAAAAGCTTGTTTCTGATGACTTTCTGCTTTTTTATAATTATAATTTTATGTATATGTTGTAATTGATTCAAAATGTCTGGAAATTCCCGTACTTTTAACCAAACAAAATGAAATATTGAGAAAATATAAAAATGAAATATTAAATTTCCAATTGTTCTTAGAAAATAATCAGCACCAAATTTAATTCCTTTAAAATAGTGAGCTGTTGAAACATATAAGTAATATAGGTCACGAAAATATATAAAAAATGAATATAGAGCACTTAGTTTATATATTTTAATATTGAGGTAAAAAGTCATATTTTGTTTGTTGTGATTTAAAGGCACAACCAAAATAACGGCTGCAGCAGGTAAAACACGTCTTCACTGCCACCCATTTTATAGTTTACTACTTCAGAAATAATAATAATAAAAAAATGCTCATGATAATAATAAAATGTGTACTGTCCACATGACACATTATCCGCTTTTCAACAATATCATTAGGGTCCTGTTTAACCAAATTAAGCTGCCAGTCAGTATTCTTGGTATTGTATGTTATATTGTTACATTTTATAATTATGTAATCAATAAAATAATCAAATGCTTTATTGAAGTTTCAAAGGATAAATATTTCAGTGCAATATTTTTCTTATCCAAAATATCATATTGGGAAAAAAAGGACAACATAAAAATTTGTATTGTCATTTCAATTTATATGATGCTTCCAAAATTATCGCTTTATTTTATTATATATAACTTTCTAAAATTATAAGTTATTGTCTACAATAAAATAATACGCATGCAAATTTATAATATATATGAGATGCAAAACAAAGGCTATATACTGGCGCTTGCTGTATAAATTCAACGTTTTGAGGTAAAAAAGTAAACAATTAGTAGTTCGAATTGTTTTACTGTGCATCAGCCTATTATTTGTTCTTATAATATTTTAATAATTAAAATTATCAACAATGAAAATCTTCTTGAATTAAATTATATTTTTCATTTTATTTATTATATTTATTCAATACAGACTGGGAGTTGTATAGGTAGTCACATTGTCAAAAATACAGTATAATTCATATAGAAATATTCATATTTAAATACTTAGACAATATTAAGTTAACATACACGTCATGCAGACATTACTATAAAACTAAAAAAAGTGGTATCATCTATTTACCACCAAAAGCCGAATTCGGGTAAAAGCCGAAAAAAATTAGCAAAACTAGTTTTTAGCATATTGGTTAATGACCAAAACTAGTTTTGCTCAAATCGAAATGAACAAAACCAGATGAAGACTTTTACTTCGGCTTTTGCTAATTTCGATTTGAACAAAACTAGTTCTGCGCATTTCTCACAAGTTTATAAATTTATTTTGTCAAAATTATTAATTTGACGTACAGCGCAGCGCGCCCCATGCTATATATTATACCTATTGTGTTGTCTATTCATCTATAACTTCAGTGTTTTATGATTAATTATTTATTATATTATATTCTGTATTGTTTTTAGTTTATCATACATTTTTTTTTGTTTATTTGTTGTCCCACATTTAATGTGGGAAAAAAAATATTGGACCATGCTTAAAAAATTAACCTTTTTAAATTAAATTTCAACAAACTGAAAATATCACAACTTTGTTGTTTAAATATAAAAATAAATTTGTTTTTCTCTTACCTGGCATTCCAGTTCTGTACACACCCAAAACTGCTGAAAAACTCTAAATATTTCGAATGATATCCAAACTATTTCACGTAGAAAGTTGTGTTTTTTTTCATTGAACACAATGAAGGAATACAAATGTTTAATGAGTCTGTAAATATTGTACTGAATGTAAATATTGCGAACACAAAAGAAACTTAACAAACATTTATCGTAAGTTTTGTTAACTTTGACTGCCATTTCATTCAAATTTTTATCAGCTAGTCTTAAATCTATAAAATTTTGTTCTGAAAAGACTGTGGAATTTGTCATACAATAAGTTTCTAATTGATGATTTAGGTTTTTGTAAAATTGTATAATTACGTAGCCAATACTCCAGAATTGCAATTCTATTGAAATCTGATTGCTCCCAGCAATTATAGACATAAAATATTGACAAAAAATAAGCAAATCATATTCATAGGAAAATGAAGTAAGAATAAAATATAAATATATACTTTGATAAAATATAAGATATAATAACAATTTTTGTCTTATTATTTTCGGCATTTTAATAGAAATTATTTTATTTATATTTTGTAGCCCATGAAGAATATCAGAAAACTCAGACACTTTAAATAACACAAAATGAAAAATTGTTAAAACGTAAAAATGAAATATGATATTTCCAAATGAGCGAAGGAAATAATCTGCATCAATAGCAATTCCCATGAAATATCTTGAAGTTGAAATGTAAACATAATAAAGGTCACGTGTATACATTACTGAAAAATATAACACACTTAAATTAAATATATTTTTGTTAATAAAAAAATTCAATTCTTTTGGCTGCAATATCTTATAGCTCAAAGGTAAGACTCCGGTTATTTTCGACAGCCAGTATATCGGTTGTAGGAGGTAAAACACGTCCCTACCACCTTCCATGTTTGCAACAGAGTGATGACACTGGACATCACGTCAAAATAAAAAAAATTACCGTGTTTGTGAAATATCGATTTTCTATTATAGTCTTCTAATCATTTTCTATTGTTGGCGTTACTTCGAAACTATCAAACAACCATCTACATAATAAAAGGTTATCATCTGATTATAGTATTTTTATCATTATATTTATAACAAAGAACAAATTGAGTAGAAATAATTAATTTAATTACATGTAATTTAAACATCAAAACTTTTAATTTATTATAAGATATCATGAGCAAGTTATAAATTATAATTGTTCTAATAGCCTTGCATCCTCAAAAAAGGGTTGTAATTTTTTTTATGCCAGGTAAATTTATTGAATTCTATTAAATAGTACAGTATAATACTACGAAAAATTAATACGACAGTTTTTTTTTATCTAAATTAAAATGTTATTTATAATACAGGGTGATCATAAAGTTCATGAAAATTGTAACCGCAAATCTATACATCAAATTGAAGTCCTGGTTTCATCATTTTCAAAACTTGATTCAATATTTTTTTAATTTTACAAAGTGGTTTTCTCACAAGTTGAAACAAGATGATAATTGCAATTTTTAACCGCTTTTTCTTGATGTTTTGGACTGCAGCACCTAAAATTTAATGCATCAAAGCTCTTGTTTGTTGATTTTTTTTTTTTTTTTTACCCACACTACCTTAAGATTTCTCCACATATGCCCCATTACCTATTCGTAACACAAAACAATTAAACACATGTAACCGCACCTGTAGCTCCCGCCAAAGGTACTTGCGTGAAATCGCAAGATTCGCATGATAAGTGTGGTGGATTGAAAGACACAAATGATGGGCTGCTTGAGCTGCAGTGTCTTGAATACTATGTTCTTATGTAACTCAAAGAAGAATTTGAGTGTGATGAGGTCAGGGGACCTTGGGGCTAAGTTGTGGGACCGTCATAATGTCTGTTCAAGTGTCCGAGTAAGACAAGACTCCGTACAGACAAGAGCGCACGTCGTTTCGTGACAGAGCGCATCATTGTCTGTATACGAGGTCTTCCCCGCCGGTAACTTCCTCAAATGTGACGGTCCCACAATGTGGGTCCCGAGATCCCCTGACCTCACTACACTCAAATTATTTTTTGGAGAACAACGTGTTCAAGACATTGCATATGGTGAAGAACACCGTGCAACTCAAGAGCGAGCTTTTCAGTTCACTGCGCTTGCGAATCTTGCAACGCCACGTAATCTTTGGCGAGAGCTTGAGGTTCGGTTACATATGTTTTGAGGTACAAGTGGGGCTTACGTGGAGAAACCTTAAGTTGTGGATGAAAAAATTCAACATGCAGGGGTTTTGATGCATTAAATTTCAGGTGCTGCAGTCCAAAACATCAAGAAAAAGAGGTGAAAAAACGCAATTTTTAACATGTTTCAACTTGTGAGAAAACCATTTTGACAAAAAAAAAAAATTTGGAATCAAGTTTTGAAAATTTTGAATCCAGGGCTTCAATTTAATGTATAGAAAGTGTATATTCAGATTGAATGGGGGAGTTCTATTTGCGGCTACAATTTTCAAGAACTTTGTGATCACCCTGTATTACTGTCTTCATATCGTATCATAGAATTTAAACTTCTACCAGTTCTACAACTAGCTATAGACAGAAAAAGTTAAATAACGATTAGCGAGGGGGGAGGACCATGAAAATAATTTTACATTAAAGAAAAGTGTGTAGAAAAAATAATTGGAAAATTACTTACCTCATTTTCTAGCTGCGAGCAAATTGGAAATATGAGCATAATTCTAAAAACTTGGAAAGTAAGCCATCGAAGGTTGTAGAACAAAGACTCATTGTCAATTTGTAAAATAAAGAGATCGAATAAAAAAGTAATTATCAAATATATCTCATACTGCATATAAACATTACGAATACAAAGAAAGTTTAAAATACTAAAACCATAAATTTGATTTATTTTATTACAATTTTCATGCAATATCTCATAAGCATATCTATATTTATCAAATTTCTTAGAAGAACACGATAATATATCTTGTGAGCATTTTTCCAACACTTTATTTAATTCTCTAAAGTACTGTAGAATGATATAATAAAATGCCCAAAATTGAAGCTCCATTGCAATTTGATTATTACCAGTAATAGAAGACATGATTGATTGAAATATTTTGTTTAAAGTTAAACTTTGCATCAATATTTCATCTATGTAAAATTGAATTAAAAGTACAAATCTTGTACCATGACATATCAACACACATGTTACAATTTTTAAAAGAATTAATTTAAATTTTATTAGAGGAATAATTGAATTAATTACATTTAATTCTTGAATTATTTTAGGTAATTTATTTACATCATACCAGACAAATTTTAGAATTGATAACATATATACACCATAAATTATGTCACCAATTAACTGTAAGAAGTGAGCTCGACCTATAGTTTTAAAATCTTGAAAAAATAAATGACGATTTACAGAATGATAGACATAATGAAAATCTCGAAGATTGATTAAAATTAGATAAATAATGCTAATTATGAAGATTTTCTTATCAATCGAAATTTTAACGTGATTACTGTGACTTTGGTATGTTAAAGGTAGCACTCCTATGTATTTTGAAGACCAGTACAGAGGTTGGAGCAGATACGATACGCTGTTTGTAGCACCCATTATACCTGCAAACTGACATTATGTGATATGGGATATTGACATGTGGTTAATATTTACATCGTTAAGGGTTGATAGAAAAAAAAAATAACAAGCAGGTTCATAATGGTATATTTTGTATACACTATAGTTTAGGAGCCTGAATTTGACGTCAGATTTCCATGATGACCATCTTATTGTAGAATTATTGTTAATTGAAGAAATTAAATTATTACAAAGCAAGGAAAAAGGTTTTATTCTGATAATAACACTGTTTATTAATAAATAATTATAAGAGTAAATATTTATTTAACTTTTATTAATAAGTATAATAAATATTATTTATAAGCGCTTCCTACAAAGATCTGTAAACTTTAATCAACCCAAAAGATAGATCCGATGTAAACTACCTCTTTGAATTAACTGTAAATAATAATATTAACCCTTAGTTAAGCGGCACTTTTCGCGCGTAGGGATCCTCGTAAGAAACGCCCGCGACATTTTCTTTTCGCGTGGCAGAGGTGTTCCCGTCCGGAATCGACCCGGGAGACGGGGGCGCGGGGTGGGGGGCCTCCCGAGGTTTCCGGAACCGCCTCCCTAAAATCGAGTTTCCGATCGGGAGGGGCGCCGGAGGGCGAGAGAGGGCGAAAATCTCGAGCCGGGGACGAGATTTCGGGGAAGTTGCGGGCCTCCGGGGGCCCTCCCCGGCGTCCGTCCTCGGCGCCGCGGGAGGGGCGGACCGGTCCTCTCGGAGGTTCATGAAGCCCTTTTTCCACTTTCGCCCCTCCTCCGACGGGGCGGGGCCGAGACCGCCCCCGACCCCGCGGGACGGTGCGGCGTCCATCGGACCTCGCGGTTCTCGTGGCACGCGACCGGCGGCCCGCCGACGCGCCTCGAGACGAAGCGACCGATCCGTCGCGTCTCTCGCGCGTCTCGCCGCGAACGCGCGTCCTGTCGGGGGGTCGCTCGGGGCGGGGGAACCACGGAAACTTTATCATCGGGGTCGCCCCCGACGTTTGTTAACTCATCCGGGCACGAGAGTAGGTTAGGTCCGACATCGGTTGATTGACACGGCCGATCGAGCGGACCACAAATGAACAGAGAGCTTTTTTCGAAAGCGGGCCTGCTTTCCGTCAACGGGGACGTCAAAGTCGGGTCCAGCTCTCTTTGAGCAACTTCGGGTGCCATTTCGCGATTTGAAATCCTGCCTCCGTTCGAGGGGCGTGTTCGTGAGAATGACGTCGCGACACCTTTCCATCGCGATTTGCATACTTTTCGTACTTACTCGATTTAAACGCTTTGTTTCCCGAGCTGATTGTGCGGTCGACGGAAAAAAAGTTAGGTCGTGGCATTCAGACGTGCCCACATACGGATGGATCTACATGACGTTGACAGCCATGACAGGGCGTAATGCCGCGTCGTCGCTAGGTCTACGTCTCACTCGCTTCATCTGAGAGGCGGAAATGGGACTCTCGATAGAGACTTCCTGGGGAAGTCTCGTGCCGGTCCGACACAAGCGGTGCACTATTTATTATACATTCTGGAAGGTTCCGGGGCGGTACGAGAAAAGGCCGCCAGGTGGCAGCACGGCTCGGAAAATTACCAGATATAGTGGCGATCGCCGTTGAAATACTTCTACACTGAGTTCACAGATGGCGCGCAAATCCATCTATATGACACGTGCAATTTTTGGCCACCACCGCGTCGTCGCGACTCTCCTTCTCAAAAAGAAGAGAAAAAAAAAAAAAAAAAGGCCGGCGACCACCCGCACCCCTAGTCCTTATTATTAAACATCACTTTCGGGACCCCAAAATTAACCAGCGTTTTCCTATGCTGGGACGCACTTCCTTTGGGCGAGCGTCTGGGTTCGTCGGAACCCGACGAAACTTTTCCTGGGGGTTCCCGGGGGTGGCCGCCGTAACCAGGAAAAAAATAAAAAATCCACGTCCGGGGGGGGGGGGGGGGGGACTGGGGGTGAATTTTCTTATCTAGATTTTTGGGGTTTTTCGGCCTCCGAGCTCTTCCGGTGCCCTGCGCTGGCCTTGGCCGGTGGAGGTCTTTGCCCGGTGAACTTTTGTTGCTGCCAAGTCGTGTTCGGTTCCGGACACCGGACACCGTTTCGGCAGCGCACGCAGCCCGTGAGGTTACGTTTGGAAATTTCGGCTCTTCGGTGTCGTGTGGTCTGTGTTTCGAATCACCGTGTGTTCGAGTGTTGGTGCGTGGTGTGTTGTCGTGGCCGTGTAGTGAGGACGTCATGCTATTGCGACGTATTACGTGTCACTTTGATGTGTTATGGCCCTCCATCATGCACTTTGAATCACAAATGTGGACATCGTGGACACGGGGTGACCTTGTGCCACGTGACTCCACGGCTAGGGGATCTCCTCCCTGAGTTCATCTTTTCGTTGGTTTCGATTTGTGTTTTCTGATACGTAGACATGCAACGCACAACGTACTAGTGCTACTTTTTACATTTTTTATACATACAGTGTTTCCTGCCATTGGAAAGTTTATGGTTACCAACTTCAACAGCTTCTTTGACGTCCAACTTTGAATGTTGGTGGAAAAAGGCAAGTCTACCATTGGTAGAAAGAGTTCTGCTAACTGGGATTGGCTGAAGCTTTTGCATATCGTCAATGCTTTGAAATTATTATAATTTATTAACTTTCTTTGTGTGACTGCTGCCATCCCATTGGCTGCTTCTGTTTAGAGGCAACATTGCAAAAGGGGATCTGACTGCTCAGTGCAGTGATGTGAAATTCGCGCGAAGATTGGTCCGCTAAAATGCGCATGCGAATATCCGCGCAAGTGCGCGCATATGTGCGTAAGATAGTTTCAAGATGGTGGCCGCCCGCAAATGGAATCACGTGAGCACAGATATTGTAGACATTCAGAAGTTCGATATTTTTCCCATAGATGGAGATGCCATGGTAGCACATTCCAAGCAAACTACTTTCAGGTGTGCCTTAATTAATATAACTTTATATAAAATTGATTATTTTCGTAAATAATGCTCGGATTTACTCCCAATTAGGTCTAGGGGGGGTTATAAAATTAAGGTGCAAGTAACGCAGGTTGCATACTTTCAGGGGCATGTAGGTCGGGGTTGCATACTTTCAGGGGAAGTTTGGTTGGGTTGCATACTTTCAGGGGCATGTAAGTGAAGGTTGCCTACCTTTAGGGGTAACTTATAATAACTTTATATAAAAACGAATATTTTCGTAAATAATGCTCGGATCATCTCCCAATTAGGTCTAGGGGGTGTTATCAAATTAAGGTGTAATTAATGCGGGTTGCATACTTTCAGGGGCATGTTGGTTGTGGTTGCCTACTTTCAGGGGCAATTTGCGTTCGGTACATCATAGCATTACGAGGTTTAATTACAACTGGTTACCTCTTTGTGTTGAAGATAGGCAGTGTCCGGAGTAAGCCCATTGCCTTGCTCGCTCGAACACGACCGGACGCTAAGAAAATAATTAACTCGAATCTCCCCAAACTCCTTAAAAAAATTATTAAATAAAATAAAATAAATAATATTAAAATAGTAGGGGCCTAACAACTGCGTCTGACTCCTTAAAAAATTATTAAATAAAATAAAATAAAATAAATAATAATAAAATAGTAGGGGTCTAACAACTGCGTCTGAGTCGTTATCTGAGCCTGTTCATCTTCGCTAATTTAGAACACTATAATATCTGTCAATATATGGCTGAGAGATTTTTGAAAGTGCATCACTGCACTGGGTGGAAAGCAAGACGAATTTATCCCAGGGAGGGAGCGGCGTATTTTTATACTTGAAATGGTCACCCATCCAAGTATTAACCACGCTTGACGTAGCCTGACTTCAGTGATCTAACGAGAACCGGTCAATGCATAACGCCACGCTCCACCTCTACTCTGAATTACTCTGAATTTTTTTAGATTTTTGTAAGTCCTGCAACCATTTCTAAATACTTATTGAACGTTCTGTAATTTAAGTTGGCACTCCTGAATCGTTAATAACAAGGATAGGACAGAGACGCCTGTTGACGCCTCCAGAGGGCGTGGCAGCACATTTAATAATTATTTAAAAATAGTTCTGGGTTTCAAAAAAATCTGGAAAAAATCAGAGTAGCATAATTTGGTACCTTCAATTCATTTCTGTAATAAAAAAATTTCATGTAGGTTGTCCATTTTGCATTAAAATACCGTTATGATATCACGTACTGAATACTTATATAGATGGCAACATATGATTGACAAAATTAATTAAAAGACTTGAAACCAAACGAGCGTAGGCGAGCCTAGTTTACACCCCACCCCTAGTATTATTTATAAGAATATGATTTTTCATGATGATTAAGCCACTAAAATTTTCATATTCTAATATTTCATTGTACTTGTTCATTTATACTATATATTATTTCACTGCTTTAAAAAAATATTTCTGCCTTGCATTTTTTCAAGTATACTCGTCGCTTTGGAACATTTCCCACTTGTAGCCTTGTTTTAATCTCTATGTCCTGTATTATTGTTACAGGGTATGGGTGATTAACAACACTCCAAAGGGAAATTTTCCGAGGCCATGACTGTACAATTAAGCCTACAATTTCTACAATTAAGCTATGCGAGAAACTAAGTTGTCTCTTTACAATTATTATTATATATCACTAATTTCATTAAGAAACGTGCAATACTGCAAGTTCAAAATCTATCTACATAAAAATTCATAAATACGTTAAAAAATCACGCACAAAATAAGAAATAAATTTCAAATCTTACCTCTTGTTCTACTCTGGCGCACACATCTACTAGTAAAAAAACAATGAAAGTATAGAACAGAAGCCACGGTACTGCGATCAAGAATCTATTGGCTACAACGTTAAGTACAGATTTTGAGTCTATAGAAATATGATTAAAAATATCGTAGCAATTTTCAAACACGATGTACAAATCATATTGGAAATAAATATTGCATTTCAACAAGAAAAAAGAAAGAGGGGGACCGAACATTCTGTTTACGTCTTCAAATACTGCGTGTAGTTTTTCGTAAGTCGACCTTAAATCACCAATATCCGTTTGCTTAAACTTCTTTTTATTGTTCAAAGAGTACTGTAATTCATAATTAAAGCATTTAAAATAATGAAATACAACTAAGCAAATGCTCCAAAACATAATTAGTAAAGTTATTTGAGAATTATTGAAGATATAAAATAAAATTTTAGATGTAATATTAAATATGAATATGTCTTTAAAATTGAAATTATAACAGGTTTTTACAAAATATAAAAACTGTATGATATGACCTGCAATGAAACAAATTAAAATTTTGTTTCTCAAAGAGTTAATCTTTTTCAGAGAAACGATTTTATCGATTTCTTTAAAAATTTGGAAAATGTTACTAAATCTATGCATCTCATGCAAGATAAAATTAAATGTTAAAATAAGAGATATATTGGTTATCACAGCCCCTATCAATTTAAGACTGTGAACTGCTTTCAAGTCTCGAATTTCAGATACCAAATGCCTCATTACTAAGTTGTACAAGTTGTACGAGTCTCTGGTGTATTGAACAACTAGAAATAGCACGTTGAGGATTAGTAGTTTTTTGTCACGGTAAATCTTAATATGATTTTGACTTATTTTGTAAGTAACAGGTAAGATTCCAACAGCCTTAGAAGCCCAATACACGGGTCGGAGGACAAAAAATGCCCTGTTGTTCAATGCCATTACCACACTCAACTGTTATTTTTTTATTTTACAATAGAGCAATAAATTTGATGTTTTTCTAAAAGATAGTAAATTATTAATTTATAGGTTGAAATGGATATTGATGAATAATCGAGTTGAAATAGATACTTGACAATAATCCATCCACCTAGTAAATCTCCTTTAAAAGTTTTTCAATTTAATTTGCATGATATCAACTATTACTTGCTAAGATTAAAAAAAAAAAAAAAAAAAATGTGGAAAGATTAAAAAAGTTTCAAAATTTATATTTTATTCAATATTATTTTGAACAACTTTGTTAATACTGTATTGGATTCGATAAATAAAATATTTTTTAATTTTTTTGAGAAAGTTGATGAAAAAGTCATGTATAAAAAAAATAGCAGTAACACTAAAACTAGAGGAAATACTTAAATAGTAAAAATGTATTGGGACATCCATCCTACATAAAAATATTGAGCCAAAACAATAGAGTATTGTCCTCAATTTTTTTATTGCAGAAATGGATAGAGGGTGCAAAGTTATGCTACCCTGATTTTTTTCAGATTTTTTAGAGCCCGGGAACTATTTTTAAAAAATTATTGAAAGTCCTTTTCGTGACGTCACGAGACGCCGCTCCTTAAGAAAAAGATAGGACTTGCCGCCGCGTGACGTCACAAAAAGGACTTTCAATAATTTTTTAAAAATACTTCCAGGTCTCAAAAAAATCTGAAAAAAATCAGGGTAGCATAACTTTGCACGCTCTATCCATTTCTGCAATAAAAAAAATTGAGGACAATACTCCATTACCTTTAACATGCGCGCTACTCTTGATTCCTTAAATAAAAAAAAAAAAAAAATACACATTATAGTGAATTTTTGTTGATAGTATTTGTAAATAATGCTTGCATGCTATAACCTAATTACCTAATTTGGAGATAATCTTGAGCTTTAGATTGGCTCCTTGTTAATTTTCCTGCTGGAAATCGCTTTGTGAAATCCACCTTTTATGTCGCTGGCCAATGACTGGCCAGTCCCAGGCACCGCCAAACTTTTCACAAGTGGCGGTTGCTAAAAAAACATGGCACCTACTCGTGCATCCGGGAGGTGGTTGATGGCATCCTCAATACCTGACCTGACTGAGGTTTTCCATGGTTCCCTCAGTCGCAACCAGGTGAATATTGGGATGGATTGCTCTAGATTATGGCCACGCCGATTTGGAAGGGACCCACAAAATCCTAAGCTATGCGCTAGGTTGGTCAACAAAGAGCCTGGAATTTTAAGTCAAATGTTATTTGTGACCAGTACCCTCTAATACAACAGGGTTCAGTAGTAGAAGCAATATACATATATATATATATATATAATTATATATTATGTATATATATTATAATATAAAGTATTTAAATATAGCGATCCAACTCACCTCCCTCTCGACCCTGGCACAGGCACTCACCAGGAGAAAGATACTGACAGCAGACACGGCTAGCCACTGGACCGATATTACAACGTTGATTGTCAAAGGGGCGTTGCTTATGAGCACATCGTACACATTCTCGACTATACTGTATACATCATACAGCACGTACGCGTTGAGTCTCAATAAAAAACAAAGAACTATAAAACCAAATGTTTCACTCAAAATTTCAATAAGAGATTCTATTTTTTCAAATGCAATTCGTAAATTGTCAATTTCTTTTAAACTTAAAGGTAAGCTTAAAAAGTGTTCAATTTTATAATTTAATACCTTTAAATACTTTGAAATTAAAAAACATATACTCCAAAAAAGGATACTTATTGTTATTTGTCCATTATAAAATATATAAGTTAAACTTTTATTAATAATAATACTTATTATATATTTTTTTGAGTAATATAAATTATATGAAGTTTTTATGAAATATAAAAGTTGCAAACTATGTCCAGCTATGTACATAAATAAAATTGATTTTCTCAAAGACTTCAGATCATTAAGAGTAATAAGTTTATCAATTTCTTTAAAAATATTAAATATATTACTAAACCTATCAGCAGCGTGTAAAATAAAATAAAACAATGAAATAAATAATAAATTTGTTATAATAGCTCCTATTAATTTCAAACTGTGTACAGCTTTTAGATCATCAATTTCAGATACCAAATGCTTCATTACCAAGACCTTTAAATTGTAACTGTCTCTGACGTATTGTACCGCTAGGAACAACAAACTGATGATCAAAACTTTATGGTTACCGATAATCTGGATCTCTTTACATTTACTTGTTTTAAAACTCAAAGGTAATATCCCGATGGCTTTAGAAGTCCATAAGACAGGTGTTAACACATACAACGCTCTGTTTTCTGTTGCCATCATCACAACCAACTGAATAATATAAAATAAAAAGGTATGTTTTACCAATATTATAATGGAAAAATAAGAATTAAATTTTTATGTTTCAAAATCAATTGTGATGCATAATTAAGTAGGAATAGTTAAGATAACAAAGTGGTGATTGATAACTTTCAATAGCTTAATAGACATTATATAATGCCCTTTAAAATTTCATCATAGTCCTTGTTACTCATCAAGATTATTAAATTGTAACAAAAATTGAAAATATTACATATAATATTCATAATTATATTTAAACTCCCAATGTGTAACTTTAACAATGCGTGTATACATCCAATCATGACTATTCGTTAGTCCTTTTATTTAAATTGTGTTATGAATATTACATGCTACATAAATTTGAATAGTTAATAAGATTGAGAGTACAAAAATAAAAATAGAGGTCACATAATAATATATCCATATATTTGATGTTCAATTTGCACAAAAATTATATATTTAATTAGAATGTTTTACCATTTTATAGATAAGAATGAAATCTCTATGCTCAAAAAAAATTAAACTTCCTTACATTGTATTTGAATGGAAGTATCACAATTAAACCTATAGGCTTACACAAACAATCAGGCAAGTGTGCATTACAGCTTTCAGCCCTTTAATTAAGATAATTTATAATTTGTGAAATACCTATAATTACTAGTTACTAGACAATGCGAATACTGCGATAATGCGAATTTGTATACTAAATTAAATTATATTATGTTGTTTTAATTCCTTTGTTATTGACAAGTTTGTTATTATGATTATTTGGTGTGATGGAGTTCAACACACCATTTTTTTCATATATATATATATATATATATTTTTAATTTTTTCATTTTTCCTACTTTAGTACATTTTTTTTTTGTATCTTGTTCAAAAGAAAACAGAATAAAAAGCCTCATTATATGATTATTGTATTGACCAAACTTACCTCTTGCTCCACCCCGTTGCAAACGTAAAACAATGAAGATATTCTTACAAAGGAGAGAAAGAGAAACTGAATGGAGATGAGAATGTTGTTGTCCAACTGAGAATTAAACTTGAGCATGTCATACACATTCTCAACTACTTTATATAAATCATACTGTAAATAAATTAAACGTTTTAGTAAAAACCAAAGAATTATTAAACCAAATGTTTCATTCAATGTTTCAATTAGTAAAAATAATTTTTCAAATGCAATTCTTAAATCATCAATGTCATTTAATTTTGATGATAACGTTGAAATTTGATTAATTTTAATATTTAATGATCTTGAGTATTGTAAAATTAAAAAACATATACTCCAAAACATGAAAAGTAAAATTATTTGAGCGTTGTTATAAATATAAAACATGCTTTTAGTAACATTATTAAATAAAATTGATTCCTTAGTGTGATAAAATTTTATGAAATCGGAGAACAGTATACTATGAAAAACCATTAAACAAAATATATTAATATTACGTAGACTTTTTAAATTTTTAAGTTGAATTATTTTATCAATATCTTCAAAGAGATTAAAAATTTTACAAAATCTTTGTGTTTCAAACAAAACAAAAACGAATGTTAAAATGATTGATATATTTGTTATCACTGCGCCTATGAGTTTTAAACTATGGATTGCCTTCAGATGTTTCAAATCAGACACCAAATGTCTCATTATTAGGTTGCACAAATTGTTGCTATCTCGCAAGTACTGCAGGACCAAAAATAACAAGCTAATGATGAGTATTTTGTGGTCCTGGAAAACCTTGATGTTATCAGATCTGTTTCTTCTGTAACTCAGAGGTAATACGCCCATGATTTTGGAAGCCCAATAAACGGGTCGTAGAACAAAAAAGGCACTGTTTTCTGATCCCATTGCGACAACAAACTGATATCAATCGAATTAAGTCGAATAACTTTTTTTTTGCATTTTTATAAAGGAAAATAAATAAAATATTAATAGGTAAAAAGTGGAACGATGACAGTCAATGGGATTTTATATGTGTGACGAGTACTTGCATGTGTCAAACTTTAGTATTTCAATTTAATATTTGATAAAACATTTCCTTCACTTTTAATCTTCACCCCCTAAATTAATATAATAATATATTAAATATTTATTGTATAGGCGGAATTGCGATCTACATTTCTATTAATATTCATATTTTCAAAAAATATGCTCACCTCTCTCTCGATTCCAGTGCAAACTGAGAAAAGAAGGAAAACTCTTGCACTTGAAAGAACAAGCCACTGCATAGAGATGAAAGTGCTGGTAGTTAACTGAGCAATGCCGGTGAAAATGTCGTACACATTCTCAATAATAGTAAATAAGTCATATTGCAGATAAATGTTACGTTTTATTAAGAATGTAAGTAGTATGTTATCATACATATTATTTACTGTTTCAATTAGTATGTATAATTTATCATATGTAATTCTTAGTTCATCAATTTGTTTTATGTTTAATGTTGAAAATTCTATTTCAAAATTTAATGATTTCAAAAAATGTAAAATAACTAAACATATACTCCAGAACATCATTTGCAATGTTATTTCAGCATTGAAAATTATGTAGTTCATGATTTGGTAAATAACAGTTAAAATTTTCAAATCATTTGATAGCAAAATATTAAGAAAATTTTGAATATTATAAGACAACTGAATACCGTGTGCAATTAAAAACCAGAAAATTATTGTGAATTTAAGATATTTGGTATATTTAATCGTTATAATATGTTCAATGTCTCTTATATATTGAAAAATGGTTAAAAATATATTTGAATGGAAGGCTACGAAATTAAACATTAAAACTATTGATATATTTGTTGTTAGAGCTCCAAAGAATTGCAAACAGTGCAATGGTTCTAGGGCACCAATTTTATGTATAAATAAATTAATAATTAGTGCGTATAAATAATAACAATGTTTCAAGTATTGACAACATAAAACTAATAAACTAATTATCAAGAGGTAAAAATCCCGAAAAAACTGGGTTTCTTCTGATTTGCTTGTTTTGTAATTGAGAGGTAATATTCCAATATATTTAGAAGCCCAGTACACGGGCTGAAGCACACAAAATGCAGTGTTGTTTGCACCCATTGTCAGACTATACTGGACAGTTTTAAGTGCTATTTCGTATAAGTCGATTTCTTTTGGAAGAAAAGTATGTTAAATATTTATATCTTGAACCACTATCCTTAATGGAGGTCGAGCGTGGCGCAGTGCATTGACCGGTTCTCGTTAGATCACCGAAGTCAGGCTACGTCGAGCGTGGTTAGTACTTGGATGGGTGACCGTTTCAAGTAAAAAATACGCTGCTCCCTCCCTGGGGTAAATTCGTCTCGCTTTCCACCCAGTGCAGTGATGCACTTGTGTGTGGTTCCCCAGGCTTTGGACATCGCTTTGGTCCATTGAGAAAAAGTAGAGGTGTCCGTCCTGACTGAGGTTTTCCACGGTTTCCTCAGTCTCACCTCAGCGAATGCTGGGACGCGTAAGCATGCAGGCCGTGGCCACTATCCGTTCCCTACCTTATCCCTACCCAGTACCCCGCCGCGAGCTGTAAGCTCTTAGGGGTGTATCCTTGT
Organism: Siphlonurus alternatus; assembly: GCA_949825025.1. Classification (NCBI taxonomy): domain Eukaryota; kingdom Metazoa; phylum Arthropoda; class Insecta; order Ephemeroptera; family Siphlonuridae; genus Siphlonurus; species Siphlonurus alternatus. The sequence goes on from OX463780.1 coordinate 20,725,794, forward strand.
AATATATATATATATATATATTTAATCATAATATTGTCATTCCTTTGAGCATTAATTATAACCTTTCTCTCTCTCTCTTGCTCTTTAAAAAATTATAGAATTTTAATAATAATTCAAGTTCTATAGAGATCATCTAAAAGTGATAATTAAAGTTATATTGAATTAAATTAATTGTAAATATATTTTTGTAAAAAGCAACAGTAAATTAATAATGATCTGTTATTTGGAATGCAAAATATGCTTAAAATATTGTATTTATTTGTGTTATTGAAAGGAAAGGAAAAAAATAAATCATAATTCTTCTCTGCTTCAAAGTTTAAAAGAGAAGAATATAAAAAATAATATGACATGCATTGAGATTTTTGAAGTATAGATAAATTATAAACCTCCTGTTTAATACTAATGAACGTTATTGAGTATACCTTTGATTTGAATGATTTACTTTGTTTATTGGATTCAGTACAAAAATTCCACTTTTTGGATACATATTATACAATTATTACATCATAAAACATAAAAAAATAAATTCTATTCTATTTAAATGCAACGTTCTCTACAAAATAAAAAACAAATTTTACGAAAAAAGTTGCATTTCTAAATACACTCTGGGTCCTAACTCTATTAATTAAAAAGTTATTTATTTGAGCCTTTTAATATCATTAATTTCTCCTTATTAATTTTTAATAAATCATTTCATCCTGAGGTTATGCAACTTATATTTTCAGCACTAAAACAATGTGGGTTATTTATGCAACAGAGGCAATGAATCAGGCTTGCCTTATATATGTATAGCATGAAGAACACTCAATATTGTATTTTCTCTTTTCCTTTTTTCTGTATGTTCAATTTAAAAAAAAAAGTTTTTTACTATGAAAAAGGTCAGCAGATACTCGTTATATTATAAATTCATTCATAGATTGGAAAAATGCAGTAGCAAGTAATGTATTCTTACCTCTCCCTCAAGTTGAAAGCAAACATAGAAGAGCATGAAGATCCGCAAACACGCCAACAAAATCCACTTCACAGAGTAAAATATTTCATCCATTGGAATATCCAAGATGAAACATTCGTAAATATTTTTAACAAGTAAATATAAATCGTATTGTAAACTAACATTACTGATACATAAGAAACAAAATATTTCGGGTGCATAAATATTATTTGTACTCTCATGAATACCATGTATTATTTCTACAGCCAATCTGTAATCATCTACTTTTTTCATGAAAACAATGGAATGACGCTTAGAATTGAGTTTTAAATGTGTATTGAGTTCACGTAGATACTTTAATAAAATATAACATATACTCCAGAATTGTAATTCAAATGTTATATGATTTGAACTTTCAATAAAAAGAAATATTCCATTACAAAATTGAAATCCTGACCAATCTTCTTTAGTTATAAACTTAATACGGTCAACAATATTAAATATGAAATGCATTCCATGAATTGTAATTATACAAAATATTAAATTAATTCTTGTAAATTTTACATTTTTTAATGGTACAATTTTATCAACCTTCATCATATCTTGAATAATATTAATTAAACTATTAGTATCACACAAAATAAATCTAAATACTAATAAAATATATCCATTAAATATAGCAGTTCCAATTACTTGTAGAAAATGTTCTGCCTCCATTGAAACTGATGTAAAATGATTCCATGCTAATTCATAAAAATTATAAAAATCTCTAATATATTGAAGTAAAAAATATATTATGCTATAGGCTAGTAAGTTCTTATCTTTGAATATTTGTACGTCATAGGAACTTCTTATTTTGAATTCAAGCGGCAAGATTCCAAAAAGTTTGGACACCCAGAACACGGGACGAAGAAGGTACAATACGCTGCTCTCAGGTCCCGTCATCGCGGAGTACTGACCAAGACTCTCGTCACCTCAAGGTAAGTATGGAGAAGTGACAAGACGTGTCACAACTTGTAGTTCTCGCAGGTCCTCAACTTGTTTACAGTTGAAAACACCCTAGACCTAGCGTTTTAGTATAATTAAGGATTAATTATGCAACGATGATAATATTGTAAAATTTGAGAAATTTCTCGTACAAAAATTATGTATAAACTGTATTATTGTTCATAATATTCCTTAATTTTATTTGTAAAACCTTGAAATGATACAAATTTTATAATAAATAATATTTTAACTAACTGACACGATTTATTAAAAATGCATCCTCGGCCCTATAGATTTAACTTTTAAATTTACTACATTAGGAGGCTTAGTAAAAAAAGTAGTAAAAATTATATAAACGCTAAAAATGTTGATAAAATAAAATTCATTGTTGGTAAGAGGAAAAGTAAAATTTATAAATATAAAAAATATATTGCTATACCCAAAACTTAACGATAACGACGCTCCCTTTTACAATTCTTAAATCCCCACATTTTAGTAAAGAGTCATTCACAATATATTCATTTGCTAGATAACATATAATATTAACAAACAAAACAACTTTAATTTCAACTCACCTCATTTTCAACGTTCTCACACACCGAGAAGAGCATCCAAACTCTGACAACAGCAAATAAGAGCCACTTAGACGTGAAAAATATGTCGTGATTATCGTCTGTGGGCATGTCCAGCAAAATGAAGTTGATCAGGTTGGTCATGAGGTAAAAGCAGTCCCAGTGAAAATAAACGTTCCGCATACACAGGAAGGAAAGAGAGCCTGGCGAGTAAATTCGGTTCACTGTCTCCTGTATTCCGTGCATTATTTCAAAAGCCAGTCTGTAGTCATCTATTTTTAGTTGGAATTTTCGTGTCATTTTAATGGAATTTAACTGTAATTGCGTATTAAGTTCACGTAAATACTGTAGTAAAATATAACAAACACTCCAAAATTGCAGTTCGATTGTCAAGTGATTACAGCCAGCAATGAAAATCATTATATCTTTTGTTAATTGAAATACTGTCCAATTCCGCGAAAAGAAATTTAAATGATTTACAATATGAAATGAAAAATATAATCCAAGGATAAAACATAGCCAAAAAATTAATACGAGTCTTGTTGATTTTATATTTTTATGTACAATAATTTTATCAAGTTTCATAAAATCTTCAATGACTTTTATTAATTTATTAATATCAAATATCACAAACCTAAATATTATTAAAATATAACCATTAAATATAAAAGCTCCGATCATTTGTAAGAAATGGGCCACCTCCCATGAATATGACTCTGGTAGAAAATGGTGCCATGCCATATTATAAAAATACTGAAAGTCACGAGCGTACTGCACAACAAAGTATACGATGCTGCAAATTAGAAGGTTTCTGCCTCGGTACACGCGCACGTCATTAGGCCCTCGTGTTTCAAACTTGAGCGGCAAGATTCCAATAATTTTGGACACCCAGCATACTGGACGCAGGAGGTACAGCACGCTGCTGTCAGGCCTAGTCATCGCAAGCCACTGAGGGATCAGCAAGTTTGGACAGTAACGAGGGTAAAATAGATTTTGTTCCACACGTTTCAAGTTTGATGAATTATGTTTAAACAATTCGAAACATGACGTAAGAGGAGTCCTACTTAAAAAAAGTAATACTCAGAAAAGTCTACTATAATTATCTTAAAAACCTTTTAGTGAATGTTATTAAATATTTAAAATTCTAAAACAACAAATTTTGATAATTAATTTGTAAAAAAACAATATTTGAAAAATATTTATAGTAAAAATGTTTGAAGATTAAATTTTAATGGGCAATAAACTAGTTGTTTTTGTTTTCCTGTGCATAGAAACATATTCCATTTTATATACAAAAATAAACAATTAGTATTAGAGGAGAAGATAAAATAATGAGGGAAAAAAATATTTAAGAAAGTTGTCCTATTATCTTCCACTATTTGGTTGCATATTAGTCTATGACGTGAAGATTGAAATTTGCACAAACGAAATTGTATGTTGAAAAATGTAAACTATTAGTGTACTTTACAGTTCTGTTGTGCAACGAATAACACTACGCAGATAAATACCTTGTTCACTATACAAACAAAGTGAACAAGATGGCGATTTCAAATCTTTTAAAAATATTGCTCTTTGCACTTAAGTTACCTGCATTCTTGATATAGACTCTGTAGTGTGATGAACTTCATGGTGAGATGATTGGTAATACTCAATTTTCGACATAATCTAAATAGAATTGTTGACAAGCTTCAAATCTGACGAAGTGATTTTCCCAGCCTATAAAAATCTGTTTTCTCATGCTTGCTATCCTTTAACCCAGCGGTACCTGTTTTTTAATTTTTTCCGACGGTTCTTATGTAGGGCAAGATTAATAATTCATATGAGCCACGGGAAAGGTTACATAACACGACATAAAAAACATTTGAGATTTTATGCAGCATATTATTATAATTTGAATGAAAAAATAAATAAGATTTTTTCCCTAAAAAACCTTACGGAGCGATGTAAGAATTTGAAAGTTGAAGCTTGTAATTACCAGTATGTATTAATAAGATAATAGATGTCCAAACATTTTAATCAATAAAAAAAATTTCTACTTCACCATTCAACGATATGTTTATATCAAAGTGTGTATTACTGTGCTTTCCGTCATTATCAATATAAAAATGTTTATCTACTGAAAAAAAATAACTTGGCAGCCACATGGGCATGAATGCATGCAAAAAGTAAATCAACAAAATCTTACCTCATTTTCCACACTGTTACACACAGAAAAGAGCATGCCAACTCTAATAACTGCAAACAAAAGCCACTTGGAAGTAAAGAAAATACTATTGTTACTGTCTGTAGGTAGGTCCAGTATAATAAAGTCATACAGGTTGGCCAGGAGGTAAAAAAAATTCCAGTGAAAATACACGTTCCGCATACACAGAAAGCAAAGAGTGCCTGGCGAGTAAATATTGTTCGCAGTCATTTGTATTCTTTGCATTATTTCAAAAGCTAATCTGTAGTCGTCTATTTTGTTTTCAAACTCCAGTGATATTTCAGTAGCATTTAACAGTAATTCCGAATTAAGCGCACGTAAATATTGTAGTAAAATATAGCACACGCTCCAAAATTGCAGTTCGATTGTTAAATGATTACACCCAGCAAAGAAGATCATTGCATCTTTAAACAGTTGAAATAATGTCCAATTATTTGAGAAAAAATTTAAATGATTGACAATATGGAAGAAAATATATATTCCAAGAATAAAAATTAGCCAAAATAGTAAGATGAATCTTGTAAACTTTGTATTTTTATTTTTGATGGTGTTGCTAATTTTAGAAAAATCATTTAAAATATTTATAAATTTAGGAGAATCTACTATTACAAATCTAAAAATTATTAAAATATAACCATTAAATATAAAAGCACCAAGTATTTGTAAGAAATGTGCTGTCTCCATTAATAATGTCTCTGGTAGGAAATGGTGCCATGTTAAATTATAAAAGTACTGAAAGTCACGAGCGTACTGCACAACAAAGTATACGATGCTGCAAATTAGCAGGTTTCTGTCTCGGTACACTCGCACGTCGTTAGGCCCTCGTGTTTCGAACTTGAGCGGCAAAATTCCGATAATTTTGGACACCCAGCACACTGGCCGCAGAAGGTACAGCACGCTGCTATCGGGCTTCGTCATCGCAGGCCACTGAGGGATCGGCAAGTTTGGACATTAACGAGGGTAAAATAGATTTTGTTCACACTTTTCAAGTTTGATGAATTATGTTTAAACAATTCCAAGCGAGAGGTGTGAGACACACTTAAAAAAAAAAAAAACAAGGAAAATTTTAGTTTCATTATAAGAAAACTTTTAGCGGTCATTAATATTAAAACAAAAACGTGAAGAAAAAATAAGAGGCATTTAAATGAAAATTCGGGACACTTATAACAAAGATAAATGCCTCAAAAATAATTTGTAAAAAAGCATTTTATTTAAGTAGCTAATTAATTTAGTTGTTATACTTTTGTGTTCTACGATGAATTTTCATTTTAAATGGACATTGCTGGACAAATAACAACCATTTATTTAGTTATTTTTTTCTCCGAAAATACAAGAGCGAAAAAGAATATTACATTTTTTTTAATGTATAATTTAAATGGTGAAGACAACAGCAAAGCGCTCTTAACAAATATTAACAATAATTTATAAATTTAATTTTATATGCTTTTTCATCAACACTTATAGAGCATTAGTAAAAATAAATGAGCCCCCTTTTGATCTTCTTTACTAACTTGTGAGACTCTTAAGTGTAATATAAAATATAATATTTGCAATTTTAGTGCTGTACTGTATGTACTGTACTGCAATGAGGATTCCAATTTTTATTTAAGTGCTCAATTCTGAGAACTCAGCAAAATTGCAATATTTTACACGTTTAACAATTTCAAACAATACTGCCACATTGCATATATTGTTTTTACGTTTGTAGAAATTTGATCCAAACTGTATATATATAAATTGCTTTTGCTCCAATATAATTTAGTTATAGTTACTGATAATTGATTTATAGATAGAAAGTCAATATTGGAATCGCCTGTGCTTTAAATAAAATATCAATCAACGCTAATGAAAATGGATTAATGAGACTTCAATATTATTAAAACTGACAAGTGCTTAAGGGATTTTTTTGTTAAATTTTATATTAATTACTTCGACAACTCTAATTTTACAATCTAAAGATGATACAAACTATATAATATATATTTTTTATTAACGAAATATTATTCACATGAAGATTCATCAACGACAAATTACTAAATATTGCTTCAAATTTTTATTGGATAATTAGAAAGAGATTTAAAATATGTTACACTATGATGCATTCATTATAAAAATTTTAGTATGTTAATTAAAGAACAAACGTTTCTAAATAAAAAATATTAAAATAAATGAAGGAAATGTAGAAGAAAAAAAATTAATTATATAAATATTAATAATTAAATATTGTTTTCATTATATAATAATATGGTTCTTGACTGATAATTAATTGAAGTAAAAGATTCAATTTTTTTGAGAGCTTGAGAGATGGGTGATGACTAGAAATGAAAAAAAAAAAATATAAAGAATACATTATTAAAGAAGTACAGACCTCAATATTTTTATTGCAGAACGTGCAAAGTTATGCTACCCAAATTTTTTAAAGATTTCTTAGAGGCCGGGAAGTATTTTTAATAAATTATTGAAATTCCTTTTTGTGACGTCATGCGGCGGTAAGCCCTATCTTTTTCTTTAGAAGTGGCGCCACGTGACGTTACAAAAAGAGCTTTCAATAATTTTTTAAAAATAGATCCCGGGAACTGAAAAATCTAAAAAAAAAAAAATCAGAATAGCATAACTTTGAACTCGATCTATTTCTGTAAAAAAAAAATGAGGTTGATACTTCATTTGTAACATTGACTGTTTCATGATAATCATGATATTTGTCATACACTTACCTCTTGGTTGATCGTGACACATATTGTAAACAAGAGATACACCCGAATGATCTGGAATAGCAGCCACCTTGTTGCAGTATAAACGATGATATTCTGTACTTGCATAAGTTGCATATCATACAGAAACTGAAGAATCGTAATCAATTCAAACTGCATGTAAATATTTCGCATGCATAAAAAAATTAAAATAAATGGATGATATAAATTATTAATTTTTTCACAATTTTCATGTAATATTTCATACGTTAATCTAAATTTATCAAATTTTTTGTGTGAGCATAATAACAAATTTCCGTTGCATATTTTAAGTTGGTAATTTAATTCTCGAAAATAGTGTAAAATTATGTAACAGAAACTACCAAATTGCATTTCTATTGCAATTTGATTGCAGCCTGATAAGAATGATAAAAAACTGTGGAAAATAAATTTTAAAGGTTTAATGCTAAAAAAAGTAAAATCAATTGTGCTAATTAGAAAGTAAATAAAACGCACTACGTACAATAACAATAAACATATTATAGTTTTATACTGAATATCTTTGTAGTTTTTCAAGGGAATTATTTTATCAACGTTAATTAAATCTTGAATAATATTAGGAATTTTATGAACTGAAGAGATAACAAAAATTAATATTGCTAACGTATAGGAATTATACATAATATCTCCAATATATTGAAGTAAATTATAATGTTCTTTTTCTTCAATTGAACTAAAGTTTTTAAGTGTAGATGTATAAACACTGAGAACATCACGAATATTCATGAATAGCTGGTACACAATGGTGATAAAAAATATCTTGCCATCGCACAAAAAAGCTTCCTTGGCGCTCTCATATCTCAAAGGCAATACTCCAGTAACTCTGGAGGTCCAGAGAACGTACTGGAGAACCAGCTGAACACACCCCATTGTTGCACCGTACTGACTCAGGCAATGCCACGAGGTTTTGTCAAACTATGACACAGTTAAAATCTATGTTTACTCTATGATATTTACAAAGATTATATTTTAATCTCATAATGTACCTGCAAAAGTAACGACTTATTTTGATTGAAATCGATAGTACATATAAACAAAAATAATCATCAATTAATAATATTTTAAATCAATAAGCTAATATTTAAGAATTAAGGTTGATCAAATAAATAGCAAGATAAAAAAAAAATGAATAAAAGCCATTTACATTATTGCTACGTGTTGAGAAAATAAATTTACAAACGTAATTAGAAAACGTTTGTTGAAATTGGTGCAAGATCTATTTTTCATTTTTATTTTCATTAAAAACCGATTTATCCTTAATAATTATTTAAGCTAATTACGTTCAAAGCAAAAGATTGTTGTAGGAATTCATGATATGTAATACAAGTATTTACTCAATGGCATGAATTCTCGTGTATTCAATTCTCCATGAATGTAAAAAAAATTATTTCTAAACACCTATAAATACTTTCTTCACTTTGTAAGTATATGCACATAGTAAAAATCTCTAATATTTGTAATTATCCAGTAAAATTTACTCATTATGTACGTTAATCTATTGCAAGTGAACTCGACACGGACCGATTTGAATGTTTTATAACTGGCCTTGAAGATATTTGTAATTTTCACCATAAAATACTCGGGCTAAAAGAACAGCAGCACGGAAATGTTATCAGACCTCATTGTATCACTGCTTGGAGCTTAACCAAAGTTGCATCAAATGCTTGAAAACATCGTAAGTGTACCATATTATTGATATTTTAATGCAACCGAGTCTAATATCATAATAAAAAATAGGTTGTAATGTGTAAAGCCATTCATAAAATCAATAGATTTTCTTGCTTACCTGTGTTTCTAATGTAACGCAGACCCAAAACAGGAGTAATAAGCGTGCAGAGTCATGTAAGAACCATTTAGCCTGTTGTTCAAATTGTTCCATTTGTTTTCCGAAAGCTACCAGATCAAATATTTCTCTAATAACCATGTAGATTCCATGCTGCATCCAAACGTTACGTATGCATAGGAAACTTAAAATACAGAAACTGTATATTTCATTGATTTCTTCCAAAATTTCATTCAATATTCCATGAACAATTCTTAAGTCCTCTATTGTTTTTAGTGTCATGATTTCACTGTGGATATTGTAATATTTCAACTTTTTATTCAGAACCTTGTAGTATTGCAACAGTATAAAACAAAAACTGCAAAATTGAAGCTCCATAGATATTTGATTACTACCAGCTGTTGTGGACATCAACCATTGTATGAAAGTATAGGTTGACCATTTATCAATAGTGAAAATGTATGTAGAGTCAATAACGATGAAACATAAAAACGAAATATGACATAATGTAAATCCAAATAAAACAACATATTTTAAATTTGAAATATTTTTTAAACACAACTCTTTATTTAGTTGCATAATTTTTATCAATAAATCACGGAAACTTTTAACTTTTTTCCAGACAAAGTATAGAATAGCTAACATATAAAGGTTGAATATTATGTCGCCAATCAATCGAAGAAAATTCCCAGCATCAATTGTGGATTTGTCACTAAAAATATGAAACAGTAATGAATTATAAACAAAGTAAAAATCACGAATATTTGTCAAAATTAGGTAAAACAAGCATAATATAGAGACTTTTTTATCATAGACAATGTTCACTTGTTTAAATCGGCCTATGGTGTAGCTAAGTGGTAATATTCCAGTGTACTTGGAAACTAAGTAAACGGGTTTTAGTATGATTAGTAAACTGCTTTGTGATCCCATCACGAGCAAAGCTGATTTAAGACTAAATTTGTGTATTGTAGAAACTTAGAATTTGTAAATTAAAATTTGTGCCTGTTGAATAGATGTTAATATATAGTAATTTTATTTGTACATGTTCATGTTAAATTACATCAAAATTGTAATTTAGTCATTTAATTCATTTAAATAGAAGCTTAATGTAAGAGCTTGGATAAACAGTGATTTAACATTTTCTTTACAATTTGTTACATCATTCAATACATGTTCAAGTAAGTGGATGCTATACAGAAGCAGCTGTTTTTACATTATATAATAAATAGAGCACTTATCTTTTTTTTTTTTTAATTGAATTATACAAAGCACTAGCCAGACGTGACAGGTGTCAATTTTTGTTAAAGGAAGTGGAATTTTTGTTTTTTTATAAAAAATGTCAAACACCTCATAAGAAAAAAAAAAAAAAAAAAAAAATGCAAGAAAATATAATGCTTAAATTTTGTGTAATTGTTTTATTTTCACTTTTTTTTTTTTTTTTTTTTTTTACAATTTAATACAAAATATTACAACAAATATAAGGTGCGTACCTCTTTTCTATATTTACGTAGCTCCAAATGAGGAGGGCCATCTAAAAGCCATGCACTGCACCCATGATAGAATTTGTGGCCCTGATATCCGTGAGTCACCAAAAGTAAAATATTCCTTCGATAATGTTATAACTGACAGTTATGAATAAACTGAGAAATTAACACAAAAACTGTAGATTCGTTTAACTTCTACACAAATTTTATGTTTAACATTATACACTAATCTTAATGAGTTATTTTTTTTATTATTTTTTTAGTAACATATATTTCATCACTGTTCTTCACAAGCTTAAAAACTTAATATTTATCATGACCTATGTTTTAGTAATGCATAACGTTTAAACGTAACTCAAATAATATTTTATCAAAATCTCATTCACTCTTAATAAAATTTGGCTGAATGTCAGTATATTCCTGATACTGAAATTGACATCTTATATTCAGTGGATTGATACCCCTGAATATTATTCAGGTGTTGGTTTTCAGGTGTTAGAAACCACTGTCAATTGACACCCTATTTTCAGTGGGTAGCAAGCACTGAAATATTTTCAGTTTTCTTTAACATTGAAATCATGTACGATTTACGAAATTCAGAAATATGTAATTCTTGAATTTATACAACAAAATTAAGTTTTATTTCTATAGATTTAATAATATATTAACTTATTATAATTTTATTATGCCGTGGTACATAAATTTAATGTAATATCATTCGATTGTAAAAAAATAAATACGATTTTTTTTATTTTAGTATAAAATTAGCTAGAAATATTATCAACAATAAATAAAACGGTGAAAAAAATGGTGATAAATAACATATAAATAATATTAATTGATAATTAGACCGATAGTATAATACTAATAGCAGTTACTAACCTACAGCAGGCATGGAGGGGGTTTGGGTAACTGAATTTGCATCTCATCTCTTAATATAGCACGATCTCTTAAAAGAAATACGCCACAAAGTATCGTTGCACCTTAGTGAATATAAATATTATAAACTTTTGAACCAATTAGAGATATTTCTCGTCGTTTTTCTTCAATTTCATGACATGACGCCATCATCGCGTTCACAAAATTTTCCACTGCAGCTATATGCTTATATTTACGGTTTGCGTTCTTCATTTGCTTTTTAATTTCACCTTAATTTTTTTCAGGCTATTAATTTTTTTTCAGTACATATTTTTATTTTTCAGCACAATTTATTTTTTCAGCATATCCTTACACTGGGATATATAATTGAGGTGTTAAAACATAGAAAATTTTTCGAAACTACTGAAAGTCAGTAGTTAAAAATATACTGACATTAATTTCAGCCAAATTTTATTAAGAGTGTTGGGTTCTTCTACTTATTACTAATTTCTCAGTAACTTTAAAGCTCCCGAACACTAAAAAAAACGTAAGTGTGATTTTTTTTTACTCATTTCTAGTGATAGCAGATGACACTATCACCAGACCTAGTATTTTAACATTAAATTAATTTTATAATTAAATTAGTGACAGTAAAATTCTGATATAGTCTGTCGCATACTCTTTATTATTTTAAATTAAATTTTGTGATATTCAGCTCGGTTAAAATTTTTACTGTTGTTTTAAGCTTTGTCAATCATATATATGTCGCCATCTATGTAAGTATTTAGTTTTAGTAGGATTGTATATTAATTGTGCTTGTACGTGATAATACAGTATTTTTTAAGGAACTTTAAGAGCCGTTTATTTCAAGAACTTCAAAAAGTCTCGGTTCCTATTCAAGACACTCGACCCCTGTCTTTGTCTCCTTAGATTACTTTTCAAAATACAGCGCGCAATTTTTGCGCACCATTCGCACCATTCGCGTTTTTTTGTTTTTGACTTTTGGCGGGAGAAAAACAGATGTCTTTCATGTCTTCGTTTTGCTCGTGAATCGTGCGAAAATAATGCACTGCAGAAGTACCATGCAAAACATCGTAACTGCATCATTATCAACAATTGCCTCCGGATTCTAAACAGTTAAGGAACAGCTACAAGGTCTACGAGCAGCTACATTTTGTCAGGTAAGAAAGATTGACTTATTTTAAGACATGGTTTTGCTTCCAAATAATGTATGTACTGCATGGTGCATATCGTACACTATATTTTGCAAGAGAAGTTTGGTGTCGAATTTTAATTAATTATGCATCCTCCTGCTCTCATACAGGCAGACTTAATTGAATATAAAGATAAAGCTGGATATGAGTTTCGTGTATATTATAACTTACCTCGTTCTCTAAGTTCATGCATGTCCAAAACAACAGCATCAGGGGGGTCTTCAAATAACACCACTTAACCTAAACTTTGCTTAAGACTGTCTTAGCGCAACAATAAAGAATACACTAAGACTGTCCTAATTTTAGGATTGTTGTAATTTGTGTTATTTGAAGACCCCCCAGCATCCCAGCATCATGTACTAACCACCTGACATTGTTGTAAATATGATGCCCCTGAACGTCTAATACCACCAAGTCAAATAGCTCTCTGATTATCACGTAAATGGCATGCTGCATCCAAACGTTACGGATGCAGCATGAGAATCAAGAATTCGTAAATATTTTCAATTTGTTCGCAAATTTCATGCAGTTTTCCAAAGACCAATCTCAAACCATTTAATTTTTTACAGTTAAGATTTGTACTTTTGATGCAAAAATTTTCCAGGTTTTCATTCACAACTTTGAAGTATTGCATTAATATAAACAATACACTCCAAAATTGCAATTCAATACATATTAAACTACATCCCTGAAGAATAAACAAAAATCTACCAACAAAAATGTATAAAGACCATTTATCAGCATTGAAAGTATCTTTAAAGTCAGTTACAGTAAATATTACGAAAGAAATCTGACAAACAAATAAACAAGTTAAAATAATACACTTTATTTTTACATAATTTTTTAGATGAATGATCTTATCTATTTCAATAATTTCCATTATAATTTTTGGAAAATATTGAACATGTTTACAAACAAAAATTAATGTTAGCGTTGTGGAAAAATTATGCAATGTATCACCAATAAATTTAAGAAGATCCACAACATCAAAAGCAAAATCAAAACTAAATATAAGATTAAATGCACCGATGTAGGTGTGTGAAAACATAAAAATGTTTGCAGTTATCCAGTAAATAATACTTATAATGAAGTATTTTTGGTCCACTTTGATGTTACTTAGTGCCTGATTTTGATAGTTTAGAGGTAAGACTCCAGAAAATTTGGACGTTAAATACACGGACTTGAGGACACTCAAAACACTGCTGCTCGTACCCATATCAGAGTTACTGTGGATGTATAAGGTTTTCAATTTCTCGTTTATATTGAAGCTAGTTAGTAAAGCAAATAAGTATTTCACAATAGAAAAATAATATTCCGTAAACTATGTTATTATTGAATTGTCTTGTTTACATTCATATAATAATATTTGCAAACATTTTGGTTAATCATCTATACAAATTGTGTAAATTTTGTTTTCAAGTTATGCAATGAAATTGCTTTGATGTTCAGCGCGTTATTTTTCCTTTCAAAACAGTTTTTTTTTAAATATCTTTATCATGCTATAGGAAGAGGTTTTAGTTAAATTAAATTGTGTTAAAATATTTACTAATCGAGAAAAAGTTAAAAAAAAATAAATACAATAAATTTAATGTTGAATATTATATCACCATTTAATGGACAACATACATGAAAAAAATATACTGCAGAAATGAATAGAGGGTACCAAGTTATGCTACTCTAAATTTTTTCAGATTTTTGTGAGTCCCGGAACTATTTTTAAATAATTATTGAAAGTTCTGTGATTTCAGTTGGCACCCCTGAATCCTTATTAAAAAGGATAGAGACTGTACGCCTATTGACGCCTCCAGGAGGCGTCGCCGCACTTTCAATAATTATTTAAAAATAGTTCTAGATCTCAAAAAAATCTGGAAAAATTCAGAATAGCATAATTTGGTACCCTCTATAATATTAAAAAATTTTCATGCATGTTGTCCATTGAAGAAAATGTCCAGCAACAAATGTGAAACCATTACTATATAGCAATATTAAGAAACGATGCTGAATTACGAACAAAATAATAATAAATAAAAAATCACGAACATTTGTAGCACTCGGAGAAAACAAGAATAATTATACTTTTTGACCACAGAACATGTTAACTTGGTTAAAACTGTCGATATGGTTAAGTACTAACTACAAGTACACGTATGCTAAGTACAAGTTTTTGAGCCCTCATTGTCATGCCAAACTGATTTGAAACCGAACTTTTGTACTGTAGAAACGGAAATATAAAAGATAGAATTAATTTATGCTTGCTTAATATACATTTATTTATTACTTTAATTAATCATATTTATGTTGAATTACATGAAATTTGCAAAGTAGTACACAACTTATTTTAATTGAGGGGATAAATAGTGATTAATCTTTTCTTTGCAGTTTTGTTGCTTCATTTTTACACTTTTGCGCAAGTGGAAATTTTACATTCTTATGAAAATTCTTTATTATTATAATATAAATTGAATAAAATGAAACAAATCTCCATTTTTTTAACTCAAGTTTACAATTTTATAGTGTGACGTCTCAGGTGTCACTTTTTAATCAAACAGGTGGGACGTTTGTTTTCTCTTAAACATTTCAAATGCTCCATAATAATCATTTATCCTTTTAAAAACAGTTCTTGAGCATTAAAAAATAAAAATAGCATTATAAGATTTTATGTTTAATTTTTTTACTAAAAATTTTACAAGAATGGAGTATTTACATCACTTTTTTTATTGCAGGAATGGATAGAAGGTGCAAAGTTATGCTACCCTGATTTCTTTTAGATTTTTTTACAGCCCTGGAAGTATTTTTAAAAAATTATTGACAGTCCTTTTTAAAAATACTTCCCGGGCTCTGAAAAATCTGAAAAAAATCAGGGTAGCATAACTTTGTACCCTCTATCCATTTCTGCAATAAAAAAAATTGAGGTCGATACTCCATTGGTATAATTTAGTGTGAAATAATACTACAAAGCCATGAAGCTTCTGCCTTTGGTGCTTACCTGTGATTCTATTTTCATGCAGATCCAAAAGAGAAGAGCCACCTTGACAGAGTCATGCAACAGCCACTGAACCCACACGCGAAATTGGTGGTCTTGGCTTCCATAAGTCATCAAGTCAAATATTCCTTTGATAATGTTATAGACTGCATACTGATTATAAACGTTACGGATACACAAGAAACTTAAAATACTAAAACTGTATATTCGGTTAACTTTTAAACAAATTTCGTGTAGCATTCCATGCACTAATCTTAGAGCTTCAATTTCTTTTTTAGGTGCATATTTATTCTTGCTGTAATATTCCAATGAGGAATTTGCATGCGTGAATCTGATTGGCTTAATCGAAAGAGGGGGCTGAGAAATACATGTGTGAATTTTATGCGAATTTTTTGAGCACTGCAAGTATGCTCAAATGCATATTTAAAAGATGCACTTTACCTGGAGGCGATGGCGCATCGCCAGTGACGTCATCGCTATGTCAGGTTCGGTTCACTATAGATATGCATACCTGTACGCACCTGCATAACAGGTAGCCAATCAAAAACAATCTAGCCAAAATTCAAAATTTCAAATGCCTAGCCTATTAGTTTTAAAACTTAAAAAATGCACATTATTCCATATACGCGTATTGTAAAAACACACTGGGAGATAAGTAATATTACAAACGTACCTTTCATCATATTTAAATAATAGAAATTGTTTCGCAAATAGTTTCATTTAATTGAAGAGAAGATGCAATCGATGCAATATCAAGTCCTGCCACCAACTTTTCTGTTTAAATTATTGGCGATTATTGGCGCGTCATGCATCAATCAGCCAATAAAAATGTGTAAATTTATCATACTGGACTCCTTCCGTATCTGCTGATTATCTATTGATTTATTTTATTAAACCTAAAACTGAGCCTCTTTTCTTATCTACGAAGATAGTAGGATGCCGTAGGATTCAATATTTAAATTTATTAAGACCCTTGAATCATAATTTATCAATGTCTTTTCAACCCCCTGTTTGCTGCTGCTGAAACCAGAAACGGAAGGATTGAAAAATAAATACAGTTTTAATTTCAACATTTCTATAACGCCTGTACGTGGTCGAGTAGAAAAGCACTCGTCTTCCATGCAAGAGGTGAAGAGTTCAAATCTCCTCTGGTTCATTTTACATTTTTAGTAGCACGAAGAATTAATTCAAACGTACGGGGTAAAATAATCTTATTTTTTCTTACAATATAATCATGTTATACTATTATAAGTCACACTTTTTCATTTAAATACGCACTTACAAAAACTTTGCAAAAAAAAAAAAAAAAAAAAAAAAAAAAAAAAAAAAAAAAAAACAAACAAACAAAAAAAGCGTTTCATTCAATGATAGAAAAATTAATAAGAAATTATAAACAAAACTATTTTACCCCGTTTGAGTTAAAAATATGAAATAAACTTCTTCGTGCTACTAAAAATGTAAATTGAACCGGGGGAGATTTGAACCCTTCACCTCTTGCATGGAAGGCGAGCGCTTTTCCACTCGACCACATATAGGCGTGTTGGAAAAGTTGAAATTAAAACTGTATTTATTTTTCAATCCTTCCGTTTCTGGTTTCAGCAGCAGCAAACAGGGGGTTGAAAAGACATTGATAAATTATGATTCAAGGGTCTTAATAAATTTAAATATTGAGTCCTACGGCATCCTACTATCTTCGTAGATAAGAAAAGAGGCTCAGTTTTAGGTTTAATAAAATAAATCAATAGATAATCAGCAGATACGGAAGGAGTCCAGTATGATAAATTTACACATTTTTATTGGCTGATTGATGCATGACGCGCCAATAATCGCCAATAATTTAAACAGAAAAGTTGGTGGCAGGACTTGATATTGCATCGATTGCATCTTCTCTTCAGTTAAATGAAACTATTTGCGAAACAATTTCTATTATTTAAATATGATGAAAGGTACGTTTGTAATATTACTTATCTCCCAGTGTGTTTTTACAGTACGCGTATATTAGTCTGGGTTCTTAGCTTAAAGTCGTGCACTTTGTGATAAAAGCACTAAACTTGGTACATCGATAGAATTGACCAAGACGATCATTTTGAGGGATGTAGCCCAGCGCGCAATCTGACCTGGTGACCTCTGGTGACCTTTCAAAATGGCGGCCGTGACCTTTATGAAATTAATTTTTAATTTAAAAATTGTTGCAGATAAATTAAAATTTTAAACTGAAAGTGGTTCACGATCATTTATTGCATGTCCTGTAATTTTTTCAAAATGCTGCGTTGCCAAATTAGTGCATAAATTAAATATATTCATGAAAATTGGGACCATTTTTCACATAAATGACGTGCAAGTATCCGCGATGCCGAAGTTGGCTATTTATAAGTCGAGAGGCTCAGCAGATTGAATGAAGGTGGACTCAGGATAATAGTAAGATATTTTTTACCGCAGATTATTTGACCTGGTGACCTCTAATGACCTTTCAAAATGGCGCCTGAAAACTATTCGATTTGATATATTAGCAAATTACGAAGCTAAATGAAATGAAATTGCTGGAAATTGATTTATTTTTACTTTCAAGTTGTCCCGAATTTTTTCCAAAATCTGTGTTGCCACATAAACACATTTACAGTGTTGCCAAATTTACAACAAATGACAATGGGGTACTGACCGGTATTTGAGTTAGCAATACTAGTAAAAAGTACTGTGAATTCTATGAAGAATGAGCCCTATTAGAGCATTCTACAACAATGGTCAGCATCCATGATGACATCACCAATCCTTTGTCCTCCCATTTACTTACGATTGGGCGCACGTAAGATCCTATACGGAGCAATTTTTCGATCGCTTATTGTTAACCCTCTAAATAAGTTATGTTTGCAAATTTAAAATTACGTATTGGCACTAACCTTTTACGTTTGCTGCTATAAAAATTTTATTATTTGCCTTGGGTCAGTTTAATTAAAGAGCATCTAAAGAATTTCGCGGAAGTAGTGTTTTGACTTCGAGCCGAAAAAACGTGCGCAGAAGGGTTGCGCGCCAATGCGCGGTGGTTGTAGCAGGAGTCAAAATTAGCAAACGAACATGGCGACTATGTAATTTTTCTGATGGATACTTACCATTTGCTGATTTTATATGAATTTTTAAAACTTTTTTTGATGACGTCATACCATTGAATCTTAAATGGGAAAATGCATCAGTTAACATTGCTAAAATGAAAAGTTATTGAGGTAGAAATTTGAAACCTTCATTATCGTGATTCTAGCACCTAAAAACCTTGCAAATGAAATTTTGGTTACATTTCAAATTTCAATATTAAGTATGGGATTTGTCAATGTTAACTGATCTATTTTCCCATTTAAGATTCAATGGTATGACGTCATTTTTGAGAGGTTTTAAAAATTCATATAAAATCAGTAAATTGTCGTAGAATTTTGTTCTTTATGAAATTCTCGTTCCTTTTGAAATATTGACAAAAACTTGAAACTTTTTTTTTTGGTAAGTACCCCATTAATGTAGTATATTATCACTAACTCTACCTCGGCATTAAATGTACGTGTATAATGTACTTAATTACAGTATATATGCACAATAAATTGACATCATTGTGCAACTTTTTAAACCTTAAGAATATTTCAGAGGACCAAAAAAAATATAGTCAACCAGTTGAGCTATAATGTAGATATAATATATATAGGCTATAATGGCATGGTATATATATAGCAACTTTTAAAATAATATATTATTATAGAACGTAATTCTTATAAATAATCAAATATATACATGGATGTAGAATGATTATTATGTTACCATATTTCTTAAAAAATAAATTTAAAAAAACAATAGAAAAAAAAAAATACATGACTTCTGAATCGCGCGTATACTTTTATTTTGTTATATGGTCGAATGTATGAACTTTTTGCCATCACACGCACTGTTAACAGTATACAATTTTATAATTTATCTAATATATAATTATCTATACACAGAAAATTTAAACAAAATACAAAATTATATCTTTTTAAAAAATGTATAGGATAAAAAATATTTTCATTGCACCTTTTCTTTGATACTGATATACTAATTAAATTTAACTGTATATTTCCATCTTGTATTTGTGATTATTGTCATATGTCTTCATTTTATTTACCAATAAATCAAATAAAAATATTTTTGCCAGGCAAGTACGCGTGAGTGGGTGGCTATTGCAGTGGGTGGCTATTAGAGCATTATAAACATAATTTTTCTGGCAATCTCATCACGCCCAATTGTTGAATCCTTATAGAAAAATAAGGTGAAGGGAGGCCAAGTATACAGTATAAGGGCTAAAATATTATTGCACGCATGGCATGATGACAACATAGTCTTTGTAGCTGTATGGTAATGTAAACTTGGAAAGTAATGTGGTAGATGGTAATTTAATTCATGTAAATACTCGAACATAGTAATAAATTGTAAGCTATTTGTCTAATGTTCATTGATGTATCATGTCATATAAAGGAAATAAACAAAATATAATTTTCGTATACATTAATTACATTTTATTCTTTTTAATATATTTATGCCAACTATATAGAAATAAAAATATTAGCTATATATATAGTCAAATTGTGAACCCTACATACAACCGTGAAAGTTGTTGTAAATGTATTATCAGACAATCAGTATATTATATATTATACATCTATACACCTATAATCCATGCAGTATAAATAACTAATATATATATATATATATACGATTCCACATTAATTACTAATTATCAATTATGAGTTGAAAGCATAAATATAATATATTATTATCTTTATTTAAAATATATATGCTGACAGCCAAAAAAAAATATACATATATTATATACGTATATTTCATTTAAGTAAAAAAAAAATAATAAAATTATTTGAATCCTCATATTGTACGAGTATTGACAATATGAATACTCGAATATGAATACAGTTTCGATTCTACGCATTCCATTTTTTTTTTTTTTTTTTTTTTTTCTTTGTATAATATGAATAAGAGCAACAGCGAAGAAATCATTCAGTTGCCCATCCAATGGTGTTAATTAATTTACAGAGAATATTAACACTTCATTCCCCACTCTCTCCTCCCTCCCCCCCCCCCGAAAAAATCTGGGTTTAAAAAGTTGCACAATGATGTCAATTTATTGTGCATATACTGTAATTAAATACATTATACACATTTAATGCCGAGGTAGGGTTAGTGATAATATACTACATTAATTGTCATTTGTTGTAAATTTGGCAACACTGTAAATGTGTTTATGTGGCAAGACAGGTTTTGGAAAAAATTCGGGACAACTTGAAAGTAAAAATAAATCAATTTCCAGCAATTTCATTTCATTTAGCTTCGTAATTTGCTAATATATCAAATCGAATAGTTTTCAGGCGCCATTTTGAAAGGTCATTAGAGGTCACCAGGTCAAATAATCTGCGGTAAAAAAATATCTTACTATTATCCTGAGTCCACCTTCATTCAATCTGCTGAGCCTCTCGACTTATAAATAGCCAACTTCGGCATCGCGGATACTTGCACGTCATTTATGTGAAAAATGGTCCCAATTTTCATGAATATATTTAATTTATGCACTAATTTGGCAACGCAGCATTTTGAAAAAATTACAGAACATGCAATAAATGATCGTAAACCACTTTCAGTTTAAAATTTTAATTTATCTGCAATAGTTTTTAAATTAAAAATTAATTTCATAAAGGTCACGGTCGCCATTTTGAAAGGTCACCAGAGGTCACCAGGTCAGGTTGCGCGCTGGGCTACATCCCTCAAAATGATCGTCTTGGTCAATTCTATCGATGTACCAAGTTCGGTGCTTTTATCACAAAGTGCACGACTTGGTCATTTTTGTAAGCTAAGAACCCTCACTATATGGAATAATGTGCATTTTTTAAGTTTTAAAACTAATAGGCTAGGCATTTGAAATTTTGAATTTTGGCTAGATTGTTTTTGATTGGCTACCTGTTATGCAGGTGCGTACAGGTATGCATATCTATAGTGAACCGAACCTGACATAGCGATGACGTCACTGGCGATGCGCCATCGCCTCCAGGTAAAGTGCATCTTTTAAATATGCATTTGAGCATACTTGCAGTGCTCAAAAAATTCGCATAAAATTCACACATGTTTTTCTCAGCCCCCTCTTTCGATTAAGCCAATCAGATTCACGCATGCAAATTCCTCATTTTATATTTAACATGTTATAGTATTGCATAATGATGAAACATATACTCCAAAATTGAATCTCAATAGACATTTGATTACTAGAAGCCAGCGTTGATATTAAAATTTGAATGAAACTGGATATCGACCATTCAACAGAAGTAAAAAAGTGTTCAGAAATTAAAAACAGGAATGAGACATGGCAAAATATTAACCAAGACAAAATAATTACTCTTACATTACGGTAGTTTTTTAAAATAACAATGGTATTTATTTGTGTTAATTGTTTTAAAATTTTAGGAAAGGAATTGACTTGTTTCCAAACAAAATATAAAATAACTAGCATGTAAAAATTAAATATTATATCACCAATGCATTGTAGAAGATTGCCAGCATCAAATGTAGATTCGTCACTGTATATATAAGAAATCATAGACTTGTAGCTGTAATGGAAATCTCTAATATTTGTAATGATAAGGTAAACTAAGCTTGTGATAAATATTTTTTTATCCCGGATTATTTTGACTCGATTAAATCCGCATGTAGAATACTTCAGGGGCAAGACTCCTGTGTATTTTGATACTAAGTACACGGGCTTTAGTGCAAATGTGACACTGTTGTGAGCCCCCATCATCAAACTGAATTGCCACTTCGAAAATAAAAACAGGGAAGAATATTATCTGAATCGAAATGCAGACAATAATAAAAAATATGAATTATTTTTTATTGACGATATTTATCATATTTAAATTTAATATATCAATTTTATCTGCAAATTATTATCATTATGTTCACCTAAATTTAAAATAAATTATGTTAAATGCATAATAAATACTTGATTTTTGTGTTATAATGTAGGGAGAATATAATTCTTATTATTATTGAAATATTGTATAAAATAATGTTTGTATAGAGCATTGAAGAAAATTCTCCAGAAACTTTTACTGATAATACCTGTTGTTAATTTTTATAATAGATAGGCTACATTAATATTTATCATACTATGAAGTATTAAGTGTCGTTAAATAATGGCGCTGACAAAGGTAAAATATTGTATAGTGAAGTAATAACGATATAAAAAATAATAACAACAATAAGTTCAGTAGTGACAATAATATAAACAAATTACTTATAATATATTTTCAATATAACAGAGTAATTTACCTATCAATAAGCATGTTTATATTCAATACAAACTATGTTTAATACCTTTATTTTAATAATAAATAAGTTTAGTGGTTCTTTGAATGAACAATAATTTTATTATACTATAAAATTTCAAACAAAAATCTTCTGTTAATATTTGACTTCTGAAACGCAAATATTACATTATAATTGCTATGATTTATGACACTAATTTTTATAGGGTCATCTTAATTAAGGTAGAGATAACACGCCCAATGTTAAAAAAAATCCCATTCATAAAAATTATGAAAAAAATTTAGAATGTTCTCCTCAACATACCTTATCAGTAGGTAAAATATCAGGTATACAAAAACGAGCTACTTTTTGAGTTATTAATTTTTAAAGTTGACTAATTTAGCATGGAGAAATGGAAATTCCATGTTAAATTGCTTAAATTAGTCAACTTTAAAAATTAGTAACTCGAAAACTACAGTAAAACAAGCCTTAGATTACGCCTGAGATCACAGACTAGACGTCGCCAAGGCGTAGTAATCTTCATTTTTTAAAAATGTCACACAATAAGGTTATTTTAAACTATGGAATTTTTTAAAAATATTACATGCTTCTATAATATGTATAACTATTAGAAAAATGTATAAAAAAGTAAGTTTAATTTGATTTCAAAATCGCGTCGCCATCACTTCGACCACTTTGCACCTCTTCCAGACGAAAGCCTGGGGCCGCGCCGGCCGTCTGGGCCGCTGTTGTGACAACACGTCGACATCAAAAATGCTAAAAACTTGAAAAAAAGTGGTGAAATTAAATAAAATAAGCACCCTTACGCATTTAAAAGTTACATTCTGGATTTATTATAGCTTCTGGAGGCGTGTATAGACGTATATTCCGATCCGTCTTTTATTTTAAACCGAACGCCTTTTTTCAGATCAGCTGATCGGTTTAGTTCGATTCGGTTCGATTTAATTAATCGAATTCGAGCTCCTGTGACGTCACAATAACAAAAATCATGGCAGCGTGCCTTTTCTGTTTTGGATTTAAAGTTCGCTAAATTAATGAACATTAAACCACGATGTCAGTACTAATAACAGGTTAAAAGTCTATTAGATACTTGGGATGGCCGCTAGGCAAGCGGATTGCCGCGCCCACGGCCATGGCGTTCTCATAAACCGGCAAACTAAACTAGGGATGTGATGTTTTATTCTAATCGAGCGCCTATCGTTATAAAATGAAGGTCGTAACGCAAAACGGTACTATTTTCTATTCAAAATGTCTTCCATGCGTAAACTAAGGTTTGTGGTACTGTAGCTCGTTTTTTTGTATACCTGATATTTTACCTACTGATAAAGTATGCCAGGAGAACATTCTAAATTTTTTTCATAATTTTTATTAGAGCTACAATGCCTACAATATGAAGATGATAAAGTTCCTGCTGATCTAGTTGGATTTTGACACGTGTAAATGTGTAATGGACAACCTGCATGAAAAATTGTTATTGCAGAAATGAATAGAGGGCACCAAATTATGCTACTCTGAATTTTTTCATATTTTTTTGAGACCCGTAACTATTTTTAAATAATTATTGAAAGTTCTGTAAGTTAAGTTGGCATCACCGAATACTTAATAAAAAGGATATGACCTAGACGCCTATTGACGCCTCCAGGGGGCGTGGCCGCACTTTCAATTATTATTTAAAAATGCTTCTGGGTTTCAAAAAATATGAAAAATAGCATAATTTGGTACCCTTTGCAATAAAAAAATTTCATGCAGGTAGTCCATTGATTGATTTAGACCGACATTATATAACTATAATTAGTGAGAAAGGTCTTATCTGCCTCCCCGTGAATCCGATCCATATTAACCTAACAAAACAAGAATATAATAAAAAAAATATTATTATATTATTCATACTTGGTTTTGGACCTGAATGCACGCAGAAATCATGAGAAACACTTTCTCGATTTCGTAAACGAGCCAGCCTTGAGAAGTCAGGTGTGTGATCTAACACCATCATGTCATGAAGGTTCTGGATGAACCGTACAATTCATACTGAATGTACACGTTTCGAAGACAAAAAACATTTCGGATGAAGCTTCACCATGATACTTTGGATCTGTTCAATATAAATATGTTCAAATCTCAACCTTGACTATATATATTTCGGCTAGAGATATAATTAAATTAATTAACATTCCATCCGAAAGTAGACGGAAGCACCAAATTTTTGTACTGTTTGACAATGCCCACAAACAGAGCAAATATTATAGGTGACGTTAGTACTGTCCTGAGAAATACAATATACTTGTATATATTATATACACAAATATAGGTCGCTAATTTGGATACTTTCTTTTTTAATTACGATGTCTAGTCTAGATTTCAGTAAAAAGAAAAAAAATATCCAGTGTTAATATTCTAGCCTAGATTTTTTGTCTTTGTCTTGTAAACCATGAACTATGTAGATTCTGTGCAGTATTTCCTTATGTGTTTGGACATAAGGTAGATCGAGTGCATAAAATGAATAACATGCATATAGACAGGGCTTATGTGCATAAGATATATACTCAAATAACATTGGTTCATTCTTGAAGCTATTTCACTCTTACCTCTCCCTCGAGCTCTTCACACACCCAGACTAGTAGAAAAACTCGGACACTCTCAAAAATCAATCTTCCTGCTTCTACCATAACCCCATCCTGTAGGTACTCATTGAACAAAACTAGCTCGTATACATTTTTTAAAATAAAAAATATATAAAATTGAATAAATATATTTCTCACACAAAGAAAAAGTAATATACAATTCGCATACATTGAATTTACTTCTATACAAATTTCATGCAAATTTTCAAATGTTAATCTTAGATTATCCAATTTTCTGCTTGATATAAATACTTTTTTGCTATTAACATAAGCGTTAAGACAGGAATTCAGAGTTCTATAATAATTTATAAGAACGTAACAAACGCTCCAGAATTGTAACTCGATTAATATTTGATTACTGGCTGCTATAGAAGAGATTAACAGTTGAATTACACTGAACACTGATATAACTCTCGTACGAAAATTATAAATTAAAAATGCTAGAGTACAACCCTGACATAAACACATGTACAATAAAATATTATTTCTAATATTTTTATAGTATTTTAAAGGAATAATTTTGTTAATACTTTGTAAATCTTTTAAAATTGTTGAAAATATTTTTGAATTAAATAAAACAAAATAAATAATTGAAATCATATATGAATGAAAAATAATTGTTCCAAGTGATGTTAATAAATATTCAGAACTTATAGTAGTTGTAAAATATTGTGATGTTGATAAATAAACAAAGTACACATCACGAGTGTAAATAATAAATAAGTAAATGAAACTTAATATAAATGATTTTCTATCCAGAAATATTTTAATATCTTTGGATTTTTTAATAGTTCTGTGATTGAGCGGTAAGACTCCGGTAAATTTTGACATATAGTAAACAGGCTCTAAGAGAAACAGAACGCTGCTTTTACCTCCCATTGCTTCTTGGTATGCACTGATGTAAACCAACACTTGTCAACGTATCCGTCGTCTTTAAGTATTGAAATTCGATTTTATAATTATGCATTTGACAAAATAACGAGTTACTACTTACAAAAAAAGAAAGCGGCGAGACATGCTGTAAATGTAATCTATTTTAGAAATAAACTTTCATGAAATTATGTCATCGATATTATGGCCATTAACATAATTTTACATCTTAATATTAGGAGTATGGGGGAAATTTGCTTGGCTGGTAAATTACATCATAAATTAACTGCAACATTATTTAACAACAATTTTCATTTCTATGTATAATTTAATATCATTTATATATCGATTGATTATATGTCATTTCAAGGTGTACAGTAAAAGTTGAAATTAATTTCATGTTTAAGACACCTACAACCTACAAGTAGTATATGATTGTAAAAAAATTATAATAATGATAATATGTTTTTTTCTAATTTTTCTATTCTTTTACGTTTAAATAATAATATATTAAAATAAATATTTGATAATACTTACTGCTTTCATTTCTCCATTATATACAAAGTATAATTTCAGAAAACTGTTATTGTATAATATTAAACTTTAATGCTACAGTACAGTAAACCAATTGACCTCGCCTTGAAGGTTAGACAACCTGTTGAGCCTCAAAATGCAGCAAGTTACATATACAGCAGGGGCAAGATGAAGCTTTCATCAAAATTTTACTGCTGTAAACACGGCAAGATTTTCAAACTGCATAATACAAGCGTCCAGCGTTGAAATTTCCTGAATGTTATTTGCATAGAGGTTTTTCAGCTGTATTTAGATTTTTCTGTAAAATGGGACCTTTTATAACTGTATAATTCATTGTCAATGTATATCTACAATAATCTGCTTGTATGATCAACGCTATTTACAATTTTTACAAAGACTGGCAGCAGACCTATCGATCTATCTAGTTGGTAGACTAGTTGTATCCAGAATGTATTTTTTTAAAGCAATAAAAGCATTATTTATAATAGTGAGAAGGAAGAAAAAAAAAGGCAGATGAACGGAATTTTAAGTTTGTTATTTGCTCAACTCACAAGCTATAATTTTTCAAATAAATTCATTGGTTTCATGCTATATAGTATATATCAGAGCCGTCTCCTACGTAGGAGAGCACTCTGTATATATAACAGTATAAATTATTATATTATATATTTAATGTAGCAGAATTTTTAAAAAAGCTAGCTTCAACCAATATGAATATAAAATTAATAAATAATGGAGCAAGGGTTAATCTGTTCAAGAAGCACGACATTGACTCACCAATTAAAATTTAATTATATTACTAATAAATTAATTAAAATTATAAAATTATAAAATTCAATTTCTTACCTCTTTTGTAACTTCTGTCGATACCCAAAAGTAAAGCACCATCTCGAAGCAGACGTGAGAAAACCACTTGACAGAAGTCAAACTATTGTTACTTGAATTAATTGCAAACCTATCATATACATTAACTACGATTTGATTTATGCTATACAAAGCATAGACATAGTGTATACACATCATAGTCAGGCAAGAAAGTCCATATATTTGATTTATGGTTTCACAAATATCATGTAATAAACCATAACCTAATCTTAGGGTCTCAATATTCCGAATTGATTTTTGTTTACCGTTGCTCAAATTTAAATTTATATCATGAAACTTTAATTTAATTATGTATAAAAGACACCAAAATTGTAAGTCAAAGGAATTCTCAATCATGCCAGTGAAGAAAGCAAAATTCAAACGAAGTAAGTGGCTCAATGTCACTTTTTTATACTTAATTGAATTTAAATAAAAATATGCATCGAAGATAATGTTAAACAACGTAAATGTTACTACAGTTAAAGTGATTTTTAAATATATATAATATTTTTTCTGGAAAGGAATGAGTTCATCAACATATTGTAATCTGCAGAGAAGGTCTGGTAATTTAGGTACATGATACCAGGTAAATATTAGAGTAGATGTCAAATAAAAATCATAAATTAAATCGCTAATAAATAACACTAAATTTCCTGCCTCATAGAAGGTAGAACTTAAGAAATATTTTACTATATTCAAATAAATGGAGTGAAAATATTCTATTTTTGCAATCAACAGGTACAGAAGACTAAGTTTGAAGACCCTTGTATCGATGAACACTTCCACGTTATGAACTAAAGACCTCCTGTAGCATATCGGCAACACTCCGCTCAGTTTGGAAACAATGTACACTGGGTACAGTAGAAACAACACTCTGCTCGCCTTTGCCATTCTCACCAGAATGTGTCCAACAAAACTTATTGTGTAGTAAATTAATTAAAATTTGTAAGCGTTTATCAAAATTGTTTGTATACATTAAGGCATTACAATAGAACTATTTACTATTTGTTTATATGAATATAGCATCACTTATAGTACTCAATGCTCTTTAATTGATTAAACGTTAATATTATTAGAAATTTTCGTAAATATTAATGTTAAAATTCAATTTCCTTAATCAATTAACTACTACGAATGAAAAATGCGTTTATTCAATAGTTTTTACTGTGAACTACTGTAATCAGGGAAAAACTTGGAATCAAAACCAGATAAATGACGATTGGGATAAAAATAGTCACTTTTCAGGTGTTCCGATAAGGAATCTTATCCAGAAATATATTATATATCATATTTTGAAGTTGATGGTCTCTAATATCAGCTAATTCTACAAATTAAAATTTTATACAACAAAGAACCCAATTTAACTGAAGTGAAAATAATAATTAGAGTTTTAAAGTCTGTAAAAATATTTAAGGATAGAAAATCAACTGTTCGGTTAATTTGTAAATTATGCAACCTGCACTGCGGGTAAAATTTTTAACTTCACCTTTCAAGCATTAAAACTTATTAGAAAAATGTTGATTTTTATTTGACCAATAAGAAAATTAAATTAGGAAGAGAAGTTAAGAGAGCTGTCACCTCAGTTTTCTCATTTGATTTTTTTCCAATGCGTAGTATTTTTTTTTAACAATTTTGAACATTTTCAAGATGGCTACCGTGAAGTCCAAGTTTATCATGGGCTGCTTTCAGATTGATATCTGCAAAGTTGATTAGCAAAAAATAATATTGCGTTGGCCCTATAGCGGTAGTTTGCAATACAAAGCTTGCATGAGTTTTTTACTAATGCATTCCGAAAGAAAAATACATCGATCTCGAACAGGATTTCGAGCTTTGAGTACTTTTCTGCAAAATTCCATGAGAAATATCAGTCTTACATGTTAATCAAATGGAGAGCAAAAGCTTGAATATCTCAAAATAGAAAATATTATTGCGTTACTTACGTGAATTTTATTTGATAATTCTAATTGACTAAAGGGGGATAGCTGGTAAAAATTTCAGGTGTAGCTATCGAAAGAATTTGTAATTTTTCTTCTACTTAAAAACAAACCAAATATTGTTTAAGAAATAATGTATACGTACTGTATATTTTTTAATCCATTAATTTATAATACACAATATTTATTTGTTAGATTACTTATACAGCAGGGACAAGGTGAAGGCTCAAGTAACTCTAAACTGTAATTTTTATTATAATGATTATAAATTAACGATATTATTAATAACACATTTTGTATAGTAATTATGTAAAGATGTTTTCTGATGAATGTTGCATTTAAAATATACAGTCTGTATTATTAGCTTTTGCTAAATAAAAATACTTTTTTGTTTATTTAATACTGAATCTTACGGCGAGATGATCAAGTAAGCCTGCTTGTTTTATATTTTAAACTAATGTAATATATCCAGCATTGAAGTCTCCTGAAAATGTAATTTGCATAAAAGTTTAAGATAGAAACTGGATTATATTTATAATAGTATCAGTGTACACTGTTGACATTG
The DNA here is from genome assembly GCA_949825025.1 of Siphlonurus alternatus. Classification (NCBI taxonomy): domain Eukaryota; kingdom Metazoa; phylum Arthropoda; class Insecta; order Ephemeroptera; family Siphlonuridae; genus Siphlonurus; species Siphlonurus alternatus. The sequence continues at coordinate 20,756,288 of OX463780.1, forward strand.
TAAATGTATCTCATTGGTAAGCGCCTTGCATGATGAACACTACTTTACAGAATTAATTTGGTTGCAAACAGGCCACCTGTGTATATATGCTATTAATATTTAGAACACCATCCAGATTGTATTTTTTTTTTTAAATAATTACAAACTATTAATAATAGGGGCGGGGGTGGGGGAGAATTGAAAAGAACAGAAATTTAAGTTAATAAAATAAATATAATTTGCTAATCTGTGCTCACTTCGCAAGCTAAAATTGTTTAAATTGTTCTATGCTAGAATATAATATATATTTATTGAAAGAAAGAATCTATTTGACTTTTATTTTTGCCGATGTGCGATGTAATCCTCATTATTTGATTGTAGTTTGATGGAATATATCACAAAGTGTTCGTGCATATCATTATCACTGATACATTTCATAACATTTCGGGAGTCCGCTCTGTGACACTATGTTTTTGCAGAAATAAGACATTTTAAATAATCAATTTGTTTGCAAAAAGTAGTCTCAGATCACCTGAGGAAGAGAGCGCGATCGATACTCGAAACGTCGTGAAGTACAATATAAGATATAAGTGATAGTGACGTGCACGAAAACATTGTGATATATTACAACACACTACATACAATAAGGATTACATCGCACACCGAAAAAATTAGAAACCCGATAGAACTTTTTTCAATATGAATACCCTTTGCACACAAAGATTATTTAGTGATATAATATATTATGTAGCAGTAGGCAAAGGACCAACTGTAAAAAATTTGTAAGATTAGCAGGTGCTAACCAAAATGAATAAATGCAGCAAGCGTCGGTCTATTAGGAAAGCACAAAATTAATTACAATGGAAAAGTTAATTAATTATGTTATTCATTAGTAACTTCACAGAAACATTAAAATATTATAATTTACACGCTTACCTCTTCTGTAACTTCGGTCGTCACCCAAAAGTAAAGTACCATCTCAATGCATGCGAATGAAAACCACTTGAACGATTCTAAAAGATTGTTACTAGAATGACTGGAAAATAATATATCATATATTTTAACTATGATTTGATTGATATTATACAAAACATAGACATAGTGTAGGCACATCAAAGCCAGACAAGAAAGTCCATATATTTGGTTTATTGTTTCACAAATATCATGTAATAGACCATAACATAATCTTAGGGTCTCAATATTACTAATATGAGTAATATGTTTAGTGTTGCTTAAATTTAAATTTATATCATGAAACTTTAATTTAATTATGTATAAAAGACACCAAAATTGTAATTCAAATGAAATCTCACTCATGCCAGTGACAAAACCAAGAACCAAACGTAATAAAGAACTGAATGTCACTTCTCCATAGTTAAATGTATTTAAATAAAAATATGCATCGAAGATAATGTTAAACAACGTAAATATTACTACAGTTAAAGTGATTTTTAAATTTATGTAATATTTTCTCTGGAAAGGAATGAGTTCATCAACATATTGTAATCTGCAGAGAAGGTCTGATAATTTAGGTACATGATACCAGGTAAATATTAGAGTAGATGTCAAATAAAAATCATAAATTAAATCGCTAATAAATAACACTAAATTTCCTGCCTCATAAAAGGTAGAACTTAAGAAATATTTTACAATATTCAAATAAATGGAGTGAAAATATTCTATTTTTGCAATCAGCAGGTACAGAAGACAAAGTTTGAAGACCCTTGTATCGATGAACACTTCCACGTTTTGAAGTAAAGACCTCCTGTAGCATATCGGCAACACTCCGCTCAGCTTGGAAACAATGTACACTGGGTACAGTAGAAACAACACTCTGCTCGCCTTTGCCATTCTCACCAGAATGTGTCCAACAAAACTTATTGTGTAGTAAATTAATTAAAATTTGTAAGCCTTTATCAAAATTGTTTGTATACATTATACATTATTATATACAGTACAACAATTCCCTATTTGATCATACATAGTATGAACACAATTTATATTTGATTATTGTACGAAATGCTTTTTGACTGATTAAATAGTAATGTTATTAGTTAAGAAGCATTTCATAAATATAAATGTTAAAAATCAATGAATCAAATAATAAATAAATTGTGATACCTGTGCATTGTGTATATCTATTTTGTATTTAATTTATTTATTAACTAAATCAAAAGATATTTTTTCACTATGTGTTTTTTTTTTTTTTGAATTTTAAGGAAAACCATTGATTGAAATTACAATTTGTGACACATTTTCATCCCCCTTACCTCGTTATCAACTTGCGTGCAGGCCCAAAAGAAGATGAAAATCTTGCTACTTTCATACAACACTCCCTTAGCCACCTCGAAGAAACTTTCGCTTTGTTCTTCAATCACCAACAAGTCGTACACATTTTTCACCAACATATACATGACGTACTGTAAGTAAATGTTGTGAAAACAGAGCAGAACCAATAGGCACGGTCCGAACAGACCATCAACCGCCTCGCTGACCTCGTGCAAAGTAATGTAAACCCGACGCATGGTGACCATGTATTGCTGGGATATAACCTTGTTGTTTTGGCAATATTTAGCTAATTGTAAATTTAAAACTTTAAATAACTCAAGTAAAATATAAGATATACTCCAGAACTGAAACTCTAATGAAACTTGACTGAATTGTGTCAAAATTGAAATCAATAAATGTAAAATTGTATAAAATGTACATTCTTTATACAAGATTGTATTTACAATTGAAATAGTACCAAATATTAATTCTACTGCTAGAAATATTATAAATGTAGTAAAAAGTTTATAATAAAGTACTTGATGATTCAAATATGGAATAAGTTTATTTAATATTTCTAATCTATAAATAATATTAGGATATTTTAAAATACAATTATTTATAAATAATATTGCAGACAATAAATATAAAATATAAAAAATATTACCAATATAATCAAATATATAACCAGTTTCAGTTTCATTTGAGTTAAAAAAATATTTTAATGATGTTAAATATATAAAATAAACATACTCAATGCTTGCAAGGAAAAGGTAAAGCATGCTTATCTTATAGGCTCTGGGACCATTCTCTATTTTGATCCCCTGCCTATTCTGACGATAAGTTAGAGGCAGCACTCCTGTCAGTTTGGAGGCCATGGCGATGGGTCGCAGCACAAACAAAACACTGTTGTCACCTCCCATCGTCCAGTTCAACTGAATTTGTGGTAATATAAATTTTACTTAAGCTTATTAGTGTAGCGTCCAACTCTAGTAGCGAGTAGATTAAAAACTAATTATATTTATTACACTTTGAAAGCCGTAGATAACAAGCCAATTATTTTTAATGAACACTTGCTGTTATAATATTTAAATTGGTTTATTGACAAAATGCTTTTTGTTTTTATTTTTTTGTTCTGTTAAATTAAATGCTTTTAACATGTTTCAATATAATTATGCTAGCTACAAAAAAATGAAAACAATTAATATAAAAGGCTTGTTTGTGCATGGTCATCATATACACATTTGATTATCCGGTCTCCCTGGAACCAAGTGGTGTGTCTAATCCTAGATTCTACCACATGGTTATACTATTTTATTTTAAAGTTTGAAAATTATCGCAAACTCATCATGAAATATGGCCGTCTCTACAATTATCTTATTTTAGAGGATAAATAAAGTTTGAAGGTATTTGATGTTATGTTTGTATTTTTTATCATATTCCGAAAGGTATTAATTAATTAATTAATTAATTAATTAATTAATTAATTAATTAATTAATTAATTAATTAATTAATCAATTATTTTTTTCTAAACTTATTAATGAATTCAAATGACATCTTATACAAAATAGAAAACATTTCTCTTTTTTATTAATTTACAAATTAAATTTGAAATTTAATATCATTTTGCATCAATATAGCACGCATGATGAGTATAGTTTTTATAAGATGTTAAAAAAAAAATTCAAAACACATCATCTTATCGTGAATCTGCTAACAGTAGACATCATGTTATTTTTTTTATATCATATTTGAACCCCAAGTTATGTATTGTCAATATTTTTTCAGATTTTTTTGAACCCTCTAACACCCTAAAAATTTTGTTGCAAAACGCTGTGACGTCATATATAGTAGTCGTGCAAATATTTAACACACAAGCATAGGGAGAGACGTTGCATGACTATGACGTCACAGCCTTTTCCTCGTCAATTTTAAGAGTGTTATAGAAAGTTCAATAATTTTAAAAAAATTGACAATACGTAACTCGAGGTGTTATATTCAAATATGCAATAAAAATTTCATGCAAGTTGTCCATTTTAAATATATTGCAATGGACAACCTACATGATTTTTTTTATTGCAAAAATGAATAGAGGGTACCAAATTATGCTACTCTGAATTTTTTCAGATTTTTTTGAAACCCAGAACTATTTTTAAATAATTATTGAAAGTGCGGCCACGCCCCCTGGAGGCGTCAATAGGAGTCTCGGTCCTATCCTTTTTATCAAGGATTCAGGGGTGTCAACTTAACTTATATAGAACTTTCAATAATTATTTGAAAATAGTTCCAGGACTCATAAAAATCTGAAAATTTTCAGAGTAGCATAATTTGGTATATATATGAACAGAGGGTATACCCTCTGTTCATTTCTGCAATAAAAAATTATCATGTAGGTTGTCCATTGTGAAACGAAGTAATTAATCTTACCTCTCCCTTGGTCTGCTCACACACCCAGAAGAGCATGAACACTCGAACAGACTCGAAGGTCAGCCTCACAATGGTCATGGTAATATTGTCCGTACAGTCATGGTATAAGACAAACTCGTACACGTTTTTGGTGATCAGAAACACGTAAATTTGTAAATATATATTACGAACACATAAAAAAGTTAAAATAGATTTCCCATACATAAAATTTATTTCAGTACAAAGTTCATGTAATTTCTCAAAAGTTAATCTAAAGTCATCTAATTTTTGCTGCAAAATAAGTAGGTTACGATTTGTGACATAATCTTTTAAACGTGAGTTTAAAATACGATAGAAATTTAATAAAATGTAACAAATGCTCCAAAATTGAAGTTCTATTGAAATTTGGTTACTGTTTGCCAATATAGAAGCAAAAGATATCCGTGATTTGAATATAACATTTATAAATGAGAAAGATTTAAAACGAAATGAATTTATCAGAAATGCTAAAGTGATACCTTGAGAAAACACCAAGTATAATAAAATATAATTTTTTATGTTTTTATAAGCTTTTAGTGGAACGACTACATTAATTTTCTCTAATTCCAGAATAATTCTTGTAAATTTTTTTACATTAAAAAGAACAAAAAATACAATAGATAGCATGTACATATGAAAAATAACACTCCCAATTGAACGAAGAATGTACTCGACATCGCTTGCAATTCCTTTAAAATACCTTGAAGAAGTTAGGTAAACGTAATACACATCACGAAGGTAGATCACAAAAAGATAAATTAAACTACAGGTCAATAGTTTTTTATCGCAATATATTTTTTTAGCGTTTTTAGAATCGTAGCCGAGTGGTAAGATTCCGGTGAATCTCGACATCCAATAAATTGGTTCCAATGTTGAAAACACGCTGTTCTTTCCTCCCATTGTCAAAAAATACTGTCGTCTAAATTGTCATTACGTTGAAATAAACCTATTGAATATTTTAGGAATGATGTCTGCGAACAAGTTCAGGACGTTTAAATGATTGAAAAGGAAAAAATGTAGACGGTTCTTGAAAACTTGTTCAAATAACAAAGCATAATGTAGCTAGTACAGTATTAATTTTAATATTCCTTTTAGAGATATTAACTTTTAAAGTGATTTTTTTCTGCTAAATAAATAAAAATAGTATCAAATTTAGTGGAATTTTGAGTATAATGCATGTTTAATTTTGTAATAAAAAATTTGAGAGTATAATTATATATTACATAGTTTATTTAAGGTAGAGATAACACGGATCAGCTGGCCCAATGCTAAAAAAATCCAATTTATAAAAATTATGAAAAAAATTCAAAATGTTCTCCTCTACATCCCTTATCAGTAGATAAAATATCAGGTATACAAAAAACGCGCTAGTTATAATTTTTAAAGTTGACTTTAAATGGAACTTTTTAAATGGAACATGGAAGTTCCATTTCTCCGTGTTAAATTAGAGAACTTTAAAAATTAATTACTCGAAAACTAGCTCGTTTTTGTATACCTGATATTTTATCTACTGATAGGGGATATAGAGGAGAACATTTTAATTTTTTTTTCATAATTTTTATGAATGGGATTTTTTTTAGCACTGGGTCAGCTGATCCGTATTATCTCTACCTTAAGTGATACAAAGTATTATATATATGCAGTGTCATATTTTATTATTAACTTTTATAAATTATAGAACAAAGTTTTTTTATCATGTGTAAGTTTTCCATGTTTTCTAGATTTTTTTTTATTTATTTATTTCTACTCACCTGTCGATTCAGCTCCACACACACCCAAAACTGCAGAAAAACTCGTAGTCCTTCAAACGGTAATCTTTCAGCCTCGCTGAATATATTGTCTATTTTTCCATTAACAACATACACATTGTACATATTTTTTATAATCCAATAAATGTAAAATTGCAAATAAATATTTCGAACACATAAGCAACTTAAGATACATGGACCATAAAGTTGATTAATTTTTTCGCACATATCATTTAGTTTCATGAATGTGAACCTAAATTTATTGAATAAGTTTTGAGTTATGAAATGATTATAATTATTAATATAATCTTCTAAAACTGAATTCAATTCTTTAAAATATTGAAGAATTACAAAATTTATACTCCAAAATTGTAACTCAATTGAAATTTGATCAACTCGTGCTAAAGTTGATATGATTTTTTGTAAAATACTCCATGGATCCATAACTCTATCACGTAATGCAAATACTGTCAACAATATATTGCCAATTTGAGATGATATAACGTAAATATTTATAGTAATCCATATTTTTTTGTAATTTTTTAAAGGAATAATTTTATCAATATATTGCATATCATTTAAAATAATTGGTAAATATTTAACTGTTAATAAAACAAAATGAAAAATACATACCATATATAAATGAAATACAATTGTACCAAATGACCAAAGAAAATATCCTGCATCAATCTCAATTCCTGTGAAGTACGGCAGTGTGGTTAAATATACAAAATAAACATCACGTATGTAATAAAATAATAAATAAATGAAGCTGCAAATGTACATTCTTTTGTCTAAAAAAGTTGTAACTTGGTTCGGTTCCTGTGCATGGTAGCTAAGAGGAAGAACCCCAGTAAACTTGGACGTCAAATACACGGGCTGTAGCAAGTACAGAGCGCTGTTTCCAGACCCCATTCTTGTGCTATACTGAAAATTTTGTGTGTCACTCACACATGTGACATCTTTTCAGTTCGACACAGGTGACAAGTATTTATAACGTTTGAGTGTGTTTTTGAAAGGGTGACTCTTTTATAATAAATCAAAACCATGAATTTATTAATAATTGAAGACAAATCACATCATTATTTTTATTTTAAAATTATTTTTATTTTATCTGGATTAAGTGAACTAAAAACGTAATATAGGGTAGAATCAAGTGAATGATAAAAGGAAATAATTTTGGTATTATGACGTAATTTGGTTTAGATATTCATAAATAATGATGAATTGAAAAAATAAAATCATCATGCAATGTCTTTCGATCATTACATACAAGCTCACGCCAGTTATTTCTCATTATTCATAACAAATGCATAACTCACCATAAACCAAAACTTTTCCACTTAAGCCTGTCATAATTTACATATCCAATGAAAAAAAAAAAAATTGCATTGATATTTTTATGTGATTATTTTGGCAATGACATCAATTTCCTTGGACCTAAACATTCTGCATTATTTAATATATTTCACGGCTATTTTTCTACAGAAAATAACTTTATTTAGCATTATTTAAATTTAATCAAATTTAAATTGTTGTTACGTTGGATGACTATGTAAAAATTAGGTCACCTTTTTTCGTAATTCTGATTCCATATGACTGACCCTAACAAAAACATAAAAATTGTATTAATTTATTATGAGAGAAAGAGAGAGAGAGAGAGAAAGAGAGAGAGAGAGAGAAAGAGAGAGAGAGAGAGAGAGAGAGAGAGAATTGTGTTCAGTTGTTTTCAGAGTGGTATGCGTGTAATGAGCACGCATTGCTACCATGTCCACTGAGTGAATAATGAAAATTCTCTTCTCGCATGCCACCCCGGCATATCCGTGGCATAATGCACGCTCGTCGCTCCCTCTGCTGCTGTGCACTGACGTATGCAAAAGCGTAGAGAGAGAAAGAGAGTGAGTGAGAGAATGGGAATTTCATATAACCATGCCAAAAAAATGTAATTATAGCTTTATTTTTGTGTTGGATAGTGATATATGTAGTGGGTAGAATCATGCTGACAATTTTATTTAAATATGTGTGAAAAATGAGTGAACAGTGCAATTTTTTGACCTCTATATAATGAATATAAAATATGTAGGAATGTAGCCATGAAAATATTTAAAGTTTTATGGAATTTTAAAAAAATGTTAATTTCACCATTTTCTCTTTACATCATAGAAACAAACTGTTGTTTTGTTATCTTCCTAAATATGATAGGTGAAATATGATATGAGCTGAAGCTGAGCGCAAATTGTTGTTCACCTGAAACCTTATATTGCCATGGCATGATGCTTGTTTTTAGTTACGCCAAGGCTATATAGAAAAGTTCAGTAACTTAATATTTTACTTTGACAAAATTATGTTCCAAACATTCATGATTGAAAGCTCACTAAGCTATTCATATCTTTAATATTAAAGAATGCATAGAGAAATATAATCTAACCCCAGCGTTACTACTGGGTCAAAACTATTCACAAACCTTTTAAAACAGGAATTACTATTACAAAGGGTTTTTACAAATCCTTTATAATAAATAGACATTGCACCAAGTAAAATATTTTAACAAAAATAATTAGTAAGGAAATTAACTTTAAAAAAAAAATAAAAATAACGTAGGGATTTAAAGGCCTTATGAACCTTTTCACATTATTAAGTACACGGTTAGCTTTGCTTCAGTGTGATTCGGCTGCATATTTTTTTTGTTTCAGTAGCACAAATATCAGAGATAATAGCCGATGAAGAAGCACCTGTGACGTCACTCACGCTCATTCAGCGGCGACAATATAGGGAAATCCCTGCAAAAGATAGGTTCACTCCCGCTGCAACCACGGCCACAATTTTACTTCTGGAATTTTGAAAATTTACCAGGGCAGTCTTGATAGTATTTGTCAAATAGACTGAAAGAATTTTTTTGGTGGCGTATATATACAGACTGATTGTGAGTTATTGCGGTAGCAAGATAAGTAAAAAATATTTAACATTGTTTTCCTATATAACATTTTTGCTCCTCTTTCTACCGCAATAACTCGGTTTGTATCAATATCATAAAAAAAAACCTTTCAGGCTATTTGAAAAATACTATCAAGACTGTCCTGGTAAAGTTTCAAAATTACAGAAGTCAAATTGTGGCCGTGGTTGCAGCGGGAGTGAACCTATCTTTTGCAGGGATTTCCCTATATTGTCGTCGCTGAATGAGCGTAAGTGACGTCACAGGTTCCTTTTCATCGGCTATTATCTCTGATATTTGCGCTGCTGAAACAAAAAAATTTATGCAGCCGAATCACACTGAAGCAAAGCTAACCGTGTACTTAATATTGTGCAAAGGTTCATAAGGCCTTTAACTAATCAAACTATAAATGCTTCGTTTAGATCCTCCCCTCCCCCTCAACCTTACTGTTAGTCATGTGTGTAAAAAAATTTCTAGCGATGATAGCTAATCTATAGTAAAAATATATTAGCTTTAACATAATTCATAGATGGTACAAAAATATAAAATCATGCAACAAAATTGTTAATTTTTTTTATGAAATATAGAACAGCTGTTAATCTCTATAATATTCTGTACTGTATGTATATATAGAGTATTTTAATTTTTCTAATTCAAAAGTTAGTCAATTTAAAAACTCTGCATCCTCATGCTCTTTTACCACTCAGCTCTTTTTTGTCATTCTCTGTAACTTTGTGGCCATTTTGTTGTTGCTTAGGTGCTGTTCAGAGAAAGTTGCAACTGAATTAACCTCGCGAGAGAGAGAGAGAGAGAGAGATGCACACTGGGGTATTATGGAAGAGAAGTAGATGTTGGAAAACTTTCTTTACACTGCATGGTCCACTCTTTTTCTCTCTCAAAGGGTTGATGTTTTCTATAGGCTTCATTTTACCTCCGTATATTGGTATGGTTCGTAGTATTATATAGTTGGCTATAACATAAATATAGTCATCATGTGTGCAAACACTATCAAAACATTTGGTATACCACAGAAGCTACTATGGTGACTTTATGATTCTCTCTTACCTCATGTACAGTACACCAAAGACCTGACTTTCCTTTTAGGAAAAAAAAATCTCTTTGCCTTTCTTAAGGTTTCTTTTAGATTTGAACCTCATCTTCTTTTTCTTCTTGCTCTGCAGGATTTACACCCAGGAAGCCACCAAGCATGGTCTTCTTATCTCAATCCTGGCTGCTCTCTCTCTCTCTCCTTCTACAGACTCAAATCTCTTTTCTTGCCTTTGTCCCCGCGGGCTTAAAAAGAATCAGCTGATCACACCATCTCGGTTCATCCTATATACGCGCAAATACAAGCACGCTACATTATTACAAGTCTTTCTCCAGGCTATATTTGTCTCTCTCTCTCTCTCTCTCTCTCCTCAATCTCTTCCTTTTTTCCAGCTTCCTGCATCGTGTAACTTGACACAATCAACTTTCAATTTAATTCTCATTTTTATATCATAAATTGAATTGCATTTTTTTTACCATTTCAGCAACTGTAATTGTTATAAAAAATATCAATTATTCCAATATATATTCGTTTTACATATTCTGATTTGTTATTACAATTTTTTTAATCATGAATTTATAGATTTCATAATATATTTTCAATAATAGTTTGATGGACTATTTTAGAACGCAAGACTTTTTTATTTTGTTTTATTTAATTTTTCTGTAAATTAAAACTAAACAACAAATAAAATATAATTTTTAATATTTATTTAAATGAATTTATAATTAATATATAGAAGAAACATCCATTATAAAATGTTATTCATACAGAGTGATATTTAAATAACTGCATGTATTCATATTTTCATTATTTTCAAACTGATGCTCAGCACACGTACTGTGGTGTTATGTGTATCTCTCGTTTTTACTGATGTCCATTAATTCCACATTCACAACATACACATAAACACACATACCATCAACATGCAAGCTTGCAGTGTGAGCACGAGCGGTTCGTTATCAGTTTGCAAACGATCATTTGCCCCTTCCCCTTGAAGTACCTATACTCATCGATACTTCCAATTCTGCACTAGACTGTTTAATAATCATTATTTTTTATCCTCATGTGTATGCGTAAATGCGCAATCGATTTACTATCAAGAATAAGAGGAACCATTTATAAAGGAGACACGATTATATAATATATGATTTGGTCTTATTTTTTAAATGTGCATGGTGTAATTTTTGAATCTCTGTTATTTAGCTTTTTGGAAATTTTTAGTTTAATACCTAAGCTTGTTGAAATTTTCGACTGTCATAAACTATTATTGATATAATAGGTTATAATATAATATGGTTGCTCCTTAGTTCAAAATTATTATCATATTATTATATTCTATATAAGCCAGTTAGATTTAAGCAAGAAGGGCAATAACCTCTCTTTTCAAAACAAAAACATGGGATGCTCTGACGTATGTGAGAAAATAGTCAGCTTTTAGCATGTTAAACATGCAAGCAGTGGGGAGAAAAATAGAGGGAGTTTTATAATTTAACCATGAAAGCAAATAATGTAACAAACAAACAAAAATGTAACTGTGTGAGTACAATGTATAATATAATGTACACATTTATTAATTTCAGTATAATATTTTATAATTTAATAACCGTAATAGAGAAATATGGGTGTGTTTATCACGAATTTCAGAATACTATTTATTCATTCAACTTGGCACTCGTACTCTGTATATAAGCCTGAGCTGGATCTTGAAGTATTTTTTTTATTACTGTACGAAATAAGTGCAAGGTAAAGTTGCATTTTTCTTGCGTTAATTTTTGACTTCCAATTAAGCGGTTATCCAAATTTAATGCATTTACACAAACATCACAAACGTACAATCATTGTTTAAAGAGTTGCATATTATCTTAGGTGCACTCTTTAGTATTCTATGCATATCTTTGTTTTGTTACACAAAAACTTCTAACAACAACAAAAAAATGAAGAAATTTTGAGATATATAATCTTCATGCACAGGGCGAGCTAGTCATTAAGAGTGAAAACACTTGAATCAATTTGGAAAAGATCGAAATCCGCAACATCTTATTCGAAATTAATTTTAAAGTTTTTAATTTATCCCATCTATAGAATATTGCATGCCTGTAATTTACCTCCTCTTATCTACCAAAAATATGTTCACATAATTTCATCAATAATTCATCATATACAAACAATACTAACTTGTTAGAAACGAAACGAGCAGTTTATTTTAAATCAACAAGATACTATAAATTGTCTCATAATGTTTAGTTATTAGTATATATTTTTATTATAATCAATAATGTATTCTGACGTGAACTTTTTGTCGAATGAAACAAAGATATATAATGTAACTTTGTGTCAATAACGAATATATTTTGTTGACTTTACATTCTAAATTAACTTTCATTTCTACCTTTGGGGATTTTTTTTTTCTTTTGATAAAGTATAAAATATTTCTCAAAGAAGAAAGTGATTTGATGATATGAAAATATCAATATATAACAAAAAAAAAATCAAGTTATATAAAATTCTTTCATTTCCCGTGGCTTTCCAATAAAGTTTGATTTGTTTTGATCTTGTGGTGGCGCAATCAAGAGTCGCGACGTCGCGGGTTCCATCGGGGGCCTCAACAGTGGAGCTCATTTCAGCACTCTCCTAATTTCGGAGCCTACAGTTCGCCTCCCATTCACTTTTATTACTCAATTCATTCCATATCTTCTAAAAGAAACTTTCAATTTTTTACTAGTATAAATAAATAAAATAAAACATTTTTTATGGAGTTTTTGGTTTTGAATAAAAATTTGTTAAATATGACGTATGGAAATGACAATATATATATATATATATATATATATATATATATATATATATATATATATATATATATATATATATATATATATATATATATATATATTATTCTAAATTAAATTATTTACGTTAGAAAATATTTTTAAATTAATTTGAAAGAATAATTAAAGAATGAAACTGATGTCCACTACATACTACATATGATCTTAAATATGTTAAATTTCCATCCTGTCTACAAATTTTCAAAACTAAAATCTAAAGTCAGGAGGCTATTTTCAGCGTGAATATGATATTAATTTGAAAATAACTACCATTTAGTCACTTCAATCAATTATCCCATTTCCCAAAGAGTTGTTTAGTTCTCTGTTCTATAGTTGAGTCTATCGTATTATAACATGTGGTCTTATTCTTCAATAAAATTAATTTAAAAAATGAACTCCAAAGAGAATATCCTTCAATAAATATAATATAATAACTATTTATTTTCCAATATTGTAATGGACAACATACATGAAAAAAATTTATTGCAGAAATGAATAGATGGTACCAAATTATGCTACTCTGAATTTTTTCAGATTTTTTTGAAACCCGGAACTATTTTTAAATAATTATTGAAAGTCCTGTGATTTCAGTTGGCACCCCTGCAGCCTTAATAAAAAGGATAGAGACTGGACGCCTATTGACGCCTCCAGGGGGCGTGGCCGCACTTTCAATAATTATCTAAAAATAGTTCTGGGTCTCAAAAAAATCTGAAAGAATTCAGAGTAGCATAATTTGGTACCCTCTATTCATTTCTGCAATAAATTTTTTTCATGTATGTTGTCCATTGTGTTTGTTTCGTCCTGTGAAATGACCTGAGATCAAATTTAATAATATTTCTTGTTAAAAACTTGAAGAAATCTTTAAAGATATGTGTACAGTATATTGTTTATCTTAAAAATACTGAATTTCATTATAGCTAATGTTGAATATTATGCAATATAATGAAATAAGAGAATGATCCATAAGGAAATACAAAGATAAGCAACTTTGGTTCATCCTGTGCTGCTGATTTAAGTAGTGCATGAGAGAAGGAACTTAATCTACTCGCATTCACGCTCCACCAAATCCTTCTGTAGTGCGTCTGTTTACTCAGAACGGGATCATCTAGCGAGAAAGACGTGGTGGCATCGCACCATGTCAACACTTGTCCCTGCTTACCTGCCTCTCGCTCTCTCCATTCTCCCCTTAGTTTGATCAACATAGAATACTTGAACTTCTCAACAATGCTAATAATTTACTTCAAGTTGTATTAAATATTTCGATGGAAAATAAAGTAAATTAAACTTTTGAGATTATGCTATGATATTTATTTAACCTTAACTGCGCATTAAAGAAATTTAAATCTCTCGATCATCCATCATTTTAATTTAAATCTGCAATTATTAGCTCAGTGAATTAATTTAATTAATTTAACTTAATTACATCTTAATTCTAAAATATTTTAAAGTAAAACCAATCTGTAATGTGATCTAAGTGTACCAAGTTTATTCTTGTTGTTAAACACTGAAGTATAATAGTATTATAAGAGTGGTGCATAAATTTATTGTTATATTAAAGTAGATTGATCAAATTTCTTAAAAGTTGAGAGTTCACCAAAAATACTAGACGTGTTCCTTTATCACCTAATGAAAATTTAAAAAATTCTATTTTGCGTAGTCACTTCAGAAAAAAATCCCAAATATCATGCAGATAACATTTTGGGCTCATAAGAACAATACCCCCGATTCACTTGAAAGTTATATTTTATATTGGTCTAAGGTACTAATTTTTTTTTTTTTGTTTTATGCCACAATCTTTAACCGATGTGAATTTTTGGTAAGTTTTATTCCCTTCGTTTTTTATTAAATTAGCAGAGATGAAAACCCATGTTAATTTAGGTAAGGAAATTCATGCCAGTTTTTCGAAGAAACGAAGAGAATAAAAATTGCAAAAACTCAAATTGGTTTAAGATTGTGGCATAGAATACAATTTTTTTTAAAATAGTACCTCACCATATAAACTTTAGAGTGACTTGGGGGTATTGTTCTCATAAGCCCAATGTTAAATCTCTACTCTATCGGACCTTTAGGTTTTTTTTCTATGCACGATGGAATTCTTTAGTTTTCATTAGGGATACTGTAACATGCACGTCTATTATTTTTGGTGAATACTAACTCAACTTTCAAAAAAGATGATCACTCTACTTTAATTAGATATATTTTCAAAGCATAATTTGAGTTTAAAGATTTTCGGCAATATATTCATATCCATTGATATTTAATTTAAAGTTATGGCCCATGCAGTCGGAAGACAAAAGAGGAAAAAGTTATTATGGTGGGAATTAAATATTTTTTCATTGTGTATGTTGTGTCCAGCTATGCAAAATATGAGCTAAAATAAATCAATTTTACTGCATGTACGTGCCAAAATTTTGAAGAATTTAATTTCCGACTTCATTTTTATATTTTATGAATGATAAATTATTTCATTAATGAAAGCATTCAATTATAACATTCTGCGTGCATTTCTCTGCTTTAAACTTGTGTAATAAATCAATAATCTGTGCATAGCGTAAATTCCGTCAGCCGTTAAATATAGAGCTGCATTGGTCGAGGAATTCCGGTCCAGTGGTTACATTTATTGAACTTAACAAGCCGCTCTCTCAAATACAAGACCCTGTAAATAAATTTGTGTGTAACATTTAATTTTTAGAGAGCAGTGTTGGTGAGAAAATTTTAGAAAATATAAAAATTTTAAGATCTAAAACAAATAAGGTAGTAGATAGAACTTGGCATAATAATGATCATTTGTATCACATATGTATTGTATATAACAGGTTAATGTATGATTTTAGCAATAAGGGAAATTAAAAAGTGTAGATCAATAGTTAAATTTGCAGTAATCTAAATTTTGTTAACTGGCATTTTTTTTTATTAAAATTACAAAATTAAAAGTTCGCAAGTTTAATGCTGACAGTGAGATAAAAAAGGGAGTGCCTATGAAAAAAATCAGCACGAATTCAAATTCAAATTAAACACACATTGAAAATAATTCAAAACAAGTAGTGAAGTGATTTCTGTGCAGGATATGATGGTGCATTTCTCAGCCTAGGAAAGTTTTTATTTATTTTTTTTTCACGCATGATTAAATGCTTCTCGTTGTTTCTCATACAAAGTCTTCACACTCTGGTACGTATTTCCGTCTACTCGTAGCTAGGACGTCACTACGAAAGGACAAAGTTACATCATACTAAACAATAACAACATAGTCTTGACAATTTAATGCCATACTGACATATCGTATAATGAGTTTTGCATACAACATGGAAATTATAATTATCATGTCATATTTATTAAGCCTGCTCTCGTTACGTATTTTATTAAACGTTCTCTTCAAGAGGAAATATTTGATATTCTTGCTTTGTTTGTATCACAATTGGGGTCACATGAGAAAAATATGGTTGACAAACAATACAAATTATTTTCATATTTTTTAAGGGCAAAGTAATATAGTATATAATATGATATTTTATTATATTGTATGAGATAATTTTTATATTATAACTTAATAAAATTAAATTCCACTTTAAATTAAATTCTATGATAATATAATTTCTCTTTAAGACTATAATTATAATAATGTAAAGTTAAGTAAGTAAAGGCTTTTAAGAATTATGTGCGTGTGACACCTTTCTTATTAAACTTTTGTTTATTATTTTTAAATAAAAATACAAAACTGTAGTATTTTTTTTTAATGAAAAAGAAAGATTTTCTTTTTGTACTTTTGTGTCATATTTTTTGTATGTTGGTTTACTTGTCGAGGTTTCTTTTCTATTCAACTCAACTTCTTTGTAGAATATTTGTGAAACTCTAATTCCTCAAGCCGGTCTTTCTTTGACAGAACACGAAGCTGCCAGCAAGTTGATGCTCATTTCCATGGTACACACTCATCACGCACAATCATTACGCACCAAGATGACGTCACAATTTTCATGTACAATAATATACATGTCAGTCAATATTTACAGACGAAACTTTGAATATATGGAAATTTCAACGTACAATTATTAAATTAGTTTATCTTTGAAAGTGATGATGTATACAGTATAGGTAATATTGTAGAGTTTGATATGACGTCATGAAGATGTTAAGTGAAGTTAAGTATAAGGTAGAGACGCAAGTTCTTTTTCGTCGTTGACGACGCCCCTACCACTAGTGCCACCATTTCACGAGCCATAAAGCAGGAATGAGCTCAGAGAATTAAATTTCACCTTTCTTAACATCGTTTCCCCCAAAACTATGAATCATATGGCTTTGCCCCCTTTTTACTCTCTCTCTCTCTCTCTCTCTCTCTCTCTCTCTCTCTCTCTCTCTCTCTCTCTCTCTCTCTCTCTCTCTCTCTCTCTCTCTCTCTCTCTCTCTCTCTCTCTCTCTCTCTCTCTCTCTCTCTCTCTCACTCTCACTCTCTTGCTTTAAAATATGATACTTTAGTACGCATAGATCTCCAGAGAAAGGCGGAAGAAAATAAATAATGTTTTTCAAATTGAAGTAAATTATTACTCAAAGAGTTTGTTTTAAGTAATTAAGATATTTTGAACACTTGTTGTTGTGGAAAAAAAGGACAGAAAGGCTAAACTGACTTTCTTTCAAAATTAACATATTTTATTATTATTATTATTTTATTTTTTTTTTTGTTTACCACTGCCGATTTGCTGAAGCTCCTCTTAGAGAAAACAGATGCCGAATTTATGATGAGTACTCACGCTGGACGTTCCAAATGACCAACTAAGCCTCTATAGACTGCGTGGTCCACAAACAACAAAGCAGGGGGAAAGATTTGTGATATATTCCAATACATCATTCGTTCCTGATCACCAATTTCTATATTATAATCATAATTTTTATGGTAATACAATTTAAAACTTACGTTAGTTCTTTGCCTTGAAAAAAAAAAAAAAAAAAAGTGGCAAAAGCTTTCAGTATTATATTATAGTCTATATAGTACCATAAATAGAAGTGAGTAAATTAGAGCTAAATATATGAATGGATTTCATTAATATTGAAATTGTATTATAGACATTCATTTATCATTTATATTAGTCATTGTATAAAAAAAAAACTTCACAATATTCAAAATAAAATTGTACCAGAAGCAATCAGAGTGATAAAATATCATGGTGAATTTTGTGCTGGCATGTAATACTAGACCAAGTCAAATGTATATAATTTTGATGAGGATTCACGTCAAAAACGTGGGCGCAATATGAGAACATACACGGTAGTATAGCACCAGTATAGCAACGTGCTGGAACCAATATATACAATCTAGCAAGATATTGCTATAAAACGACTCGTGACAGATTGCTGGAGGCGTGGGAGGATTCGTGGGCTTGCTTCGATCGAGTTTTTGCGACGGCCGGGCGTGTCACTACAGCCTTGCTCTGTGTCGCTCGCGGCCTTTCTCTCTCTCTCTCTTCTCTCTCTCTTTCACGCCCCGCAATCTCATGCTATGTTCAATCAAGATATTTCTCTCACTAAAAATTTTTATTACTGATGTTCAATTTCAATATCATAAGATATAACATTAACGTTCAATTTGCCTAAAAATTTTCATATTTTTTTTTAATTACTCAGAGAGCTATTTCAATACATGAAAATATTTTTTATTCATAGTAAATAGAAATATTTTGTTATTAATTTTAAAATTGATTTTTAAACCAATATATTTTTAAAATGCTTTATGGAAGCCAGTGTGATTGAAAATAAATTTGCTTACATAAATAATTTCAAAAAATATATACTATGATGCTCAATTAATCACAAAATAATTGAATTGCTTCTCCAGCTAAAAAAGTTTGTGTCTTATAGGCAAATTCATATATACTGAATATAGATTATAACTACACATTCATACATTTTATATCAATTTTAAACTCAAAAACTGCATTTTTTGTTTTCGTTTTTGCTCATCTTTCTAAGCCTTCAAATTATCTTATAGAGATAGGTAATTTTTTTCACATGGCGAAGACGTTATATATATGCAGTGGCCGTGCTATCAGTTTCACAGATGACTTCAGTTGAAAGCCTCGGTGGCTTTTGATCAGGTGAATATATTTAGTCCATCCTTTGACGAAGGGACGTAAAAAAAAGTTATGTACACACTTTTCATATTTTTTCTTCTTTAAGGCACTTTTTTTAAAGTACAGGAAAGATGAAAGAGTGACTGGAAAGGATGAAGATAATCGTAGCGTTATTAAAACTTTGAGAATACAAAATTAGGTAACGAAAAACTTAATAATCAATATTTTAATATCCTAAAAAAAAAAAAAAATGTTGAAATTTTAATCTAAAATGGTTGATTAAAAACGAGTTAAAATATAAGTGACTAGCAAAAGAAAATCTCAATTTTTTATTGTAATTAATAATTATGTGTAAAATAAAATAAGGGTAGAAAAGTAAAGAAAATAATGTTTTTAATTAAATTCTAAAATATTATCAATAGATAAGATTAATTAATGCAATTGTAATTACAATACAATCTACATTGCATGAGAAATGTTGTAATTTTAATTATCAACATCCATTTTCTCTATCTCTAATTGTTTTAGTCTGTGGATGTTGTAGGTTGAAATTAAATTGAAAAAAGAGGAAATAAAATTACAACGTTTATCTGATTTTAGAAAACAGGAAACCAAAACCAATTATTCCATTATTGGAAGAGATTAAGTTAAATCTAAATATGTCTCCAAATTGAGGTGAAATTAGTTTTAACAAATCTTTAGGGTTGAAAAATATGCTTGAAAATCAATAATCACAACTATCATAAGCTTTTTCTTGATGTAAATTAAATATCATTATTTTCAACTTGGAAATTTTCCTACTAGCAGCCTTTTTATCACCATACCCTATGTTATTCTTAGGGGCATGGCTGCAAGTGAGAAATTTTACAAGGCGATGAGTGTAACATGATTTTTTTAATAAAACCCTTTTTGAATAGTTAACTTTAACAATTGCTTTAATAGTGTAATAAAGATTTATCTAGTAAAGATCTTCAGCAAAATTTATATTTCTCCAAATGATGCTTTTTGTTTTTAATTAGTTTTTCAATTAAAATTTTAGACATTAAAATGTTAAGGTATAAAATGAAATCTTGCATTTTTTGTTATTTTGTAAAACACTGAATATTAACTTACTTTTTTTTTCTATTTTACTAATATTTACATATTTGCTAGGTGTTTTTAATCATTTTAATTACATAAATGAGCAACGCAATGCGGTGAAGTATGTAAGTGTAGCAAAAAAAGTTACAACACTGGAAGTATCTAAACACAGCAGAGAGTATAGTACAGTACGTTAGCGTATCAGTGTGGTATTAGCATGCAGATTAAAACCAAACCACTTTATCGCTGCTTTAATTAATAATCTTTTTATGAGACTTTTAAGGGCATTGGGTGTAGCACCGGTAGTTGGCAACACTGACGTATCTTCACCATGTTAATTTTTTATCCTTGCTCCTCGGAGTAATTTTTATGCTAGAGCTAAGTTTATTGCTGTAGTATCAAGATAATTAGTAGCCCAAGTGTACAATTTGGCTAAATAAAGCCTGATTTAAAGAAAAGTATTTTTTTAGTAATTTTTTATATTTACATGCATTTTTCTAAAATATAAAAATTACTTTTCTTTTGATACTACAGCAATCAGCTTAGCTCTAGCATAAAAATTACTCCGAGGAGCAAGGATAAAAAATTAACATGATGAAGATACGTGAATTTTAAAAATTTAATTTAAAATATTATACAAAAAAATAATCAATCTTGTTTGCAAATTTGCAAAAAAAAAGTATGGATTAATAGAACTGAAAATGATGAGACATTAACTTGATTTGTAAAATCTGTATGTTATGTAAGTATTATCTTGAAAAAACTTTATTAGTAAAAAAACTGAAACCATTTTCATAAATATAATAATATTTAATAATAATAATAATTAAGTAGAAATATTAGTAGTTGCATAAACAAATTGAGCATTAAAAATTGAATTATTCTGATTTTTTCCGATGGTTTCGAAGAACTGCAATACCGGTATATTGAAAAATTTCTTAAGCACCAGACATCATAAGGGACAGACGCGTATGACGTCACGCTTTATAATAATTTCCCGGTCTCAGAAATATCTGAGAAAAATTATTCAGTATTACACGATACAATATTTCCTTATTAATACATACAATTTTTCCTTACAAGAAAACATAAACGTCAATTATTGTTTGTATACAGATGTCCTGGATATATTATATGCATACATTAAAATAATATAAAAAAATAATAACAATATATTCTTTTTGTAACGAAAAATTGTGTGCAAAATTGTATCGTGTAATACAGACTTTACATAGAGTATAATAATATTTTATCCTGAATCCACTTAAATTTGATTAATTTTCCTATTTTTAACCAGAATGTTTTTATTGTCACTATATATTGTAGCATTGATAAATTCACACGCTATTATTTAAGTAAGTTACAGTATATTAGAATTTTTTGTCGAATTAAAAATTGATGAATTAATGCTTTTATTCTTAATCTTAACTTTTTACACTCCTTTTTGTTATTAATGAAGAAACTAAAATCTCGTTTGTACTCAAGTTAATTGTAAAATTAGTTTCAATTTATTTGCAGGCAATCAGCATTAGAGGAAACCAAAAGACAATGTTAAGGATGAGAATATTTCAACAATAGAAGAAAGTTTTCTGCGCAAAAAAAGAAAACTGTTTTTGTTGTTTTTTGTATCTAACATTAAATCTGAATTTTGTGTCTTATCTATTTGTATTTATTTTTTTATACATACTTCAATGGTAAGAAATACTTTTGTCTTCCATTTTTTTTTTTTTTTTTTTTTGCTTCCTTTCATCTTGAGAAGGGTTTTGTCTTTTAGCTGCTGGAAACCCTCTTACGAAGAATGAAATCTCTGTAAGGAAGAAAGAAAATATTTTTTTTTCACTTTTCTGATTTTCTTCCTATGATATTTTTTTTTCTTCTTGTTATATTCCATTCGTACGCAATTCTTTACTCTCGATTACACCGTCAGCCCAGGATGGCTCGAATCGCCCGAGTAACTCCAGCCAGGCCAAGAATCCAGCAGCAGCTACCAAGAGCACTTTGTGCTTAATTGACACTTTGGCACTGCCAGCTCAAATCTACGCACAAACGGAGAACGTGAACATTTTTCTTTTTTCTACAAAGAATGTTCAAGAATACTTTGTTGTATATACATGACATATTTATTTTTTTAATTGTAAAATAAAATAATATAATCAACGTCTTTAAGTGTTAAAACAATCTCAGCTGACATTATTGCCTACCATCAATGCAAAAATAACAGTAAATAATTAATGACATAATTATAGAAAAGCATATTTTATGATTATTCTCTTAAGTGCAACTGTAAAACTGGATATTTTTTATTATGCAGCGGTATTTTCTCAACTATATTTAGAAATGAATGTATTCTAAAATTAAAGCTTAATATTAGACTAGGAAGCAATCATTAAAAAATGATCTAATATCAGAAAGTCTAATATACAAAATGGAGTATCGTCCTCAATTTTTTTTTATTGCAGAAATGGATAGAGGGTGCAAAGTTATGTTTCCCTGATTTTTTTCAGATTTTTTTGAGACCTGGAAATATTTTTAAAAAAATATT
This sequence comes from Siphlonurus alternatus, assembly GCA_949825025.1. NCBI lineage: Eukaryota > Metazoa > Arthropoda > Insecta > Ephemeroptera > Siphlonuridae > Siphlonurus > Siphlonurus alternatus. The sequence goes on from OX463780.1 coordinate 20,779,221, forward strand.
GAAAGTCCTTTTTGTGAAGTCACGCGGCGGCAAGTCCTATCTTTTTCTTAAGGAGCGGCGTCTCGTGACGTCACGAAAGGGACTTTGAATAATTTTTTAAAAATAGTTCCCGGGCTCTAAAAAATCTGAAAAAAATCAGGGTAGCATAACTTTGCACCCTCTATCCATTTCTGCAATAAAAAAATTTGAGGTCAATACTCTATTATAACATGGAAACTTAATCAGATAAAAGGTTATAATATGTAAAAAATACAAAGTTTGTGATAGTTAGAAAACAATTTTATTTTTACTGTTAAAAGTTTATTTCTAAGCATTTTTTGCAATATTTGTTATGGAAGTTATAATATGTTTGTTATATGATATATTATTATTAGTTTGAAATTTTATTATTTTAATATTTATGTATAAATAGCTGTTATAAAATTTAAATTAAAATAGTTAGAATATTCATGATTTGTTGATGTAAATAATTTGCTTAATACATTAACGCCTATATTTATAGGCGGACGCTTAAATCGATTGCAAAGGAGCTGTATATTTTACACATTTTGTTGACTCCAAACAGCAAAGCACATATACAAGATATGCGCGAATATGATGTATAAATCGTAGCTCGGAAAATCTTAGTTTGCCATGATTGGTGACCAAATCAAGGCCCCTAACCATCAATGGCGACAACATCGGTAGTGGGTTGTTCTATAATATTGTTGTATTTCTTGACTACTATATTGCCATAGATCAAAATCTATGGATCTTACTGTTAGTGAATCTTTGTAATATATTACTCTTAAACGAGATTCATTAAATAAAATATTGAGACTAATCTGATATTAAAAATAAGCTTTGTAATATGTATAATATATATAATGATTTTGATAAAACCTTTGATAATTAATTTAATAGAAAATTTATTATTATAATCCATGTAAATGGGCTCTTGAAAGCTATTAGAATACTTGTAAGTATATTGCTTTACAAATGTGATATAAAAGACAATTTTCTTTTCATTCTCTTTTCTTTTTTTTATATAAAAGGTTTTGTAAGTTTAATCATACAACGATAAAAATTTAAATTGACACTTATAGTTTAAGTATTACGTGCTTTACCCCCGTGTTAAAATAAAGAAGATAGAAAAAAAGAAGAAACGAAACGAAGCAAAGGAAAAAAAAAAAAAAAAAGGGAAGATGCTATAAAAACTAACACTTGTGAGTTTTCCCGGTTGAACGTTAAATAAAAGTAAGCGTTATTGCAATGTGCATGGCCTGTACTGCTCTCTCTCTCTCTCTCTCTCTCTCTCTCTCTCTCTCTCTCTCTCTCTCTCTCTCTCTCTCTCTCTCTGTCTATCCATCTCCCTCTACACCCCATCCTTCCCTCCCTCGCCTCCTTGTTTTCCTGCAGACGCAGGGTTAGTGGCGGTACCGAAGGAGAGAGCGAGTCCAACACAAATAACAGGCAATTACTCGGAGCAAGGAGGTCTCGTGGCAAGACATTTATCGCGGTGGCAAACTGAAAGAAAAACACGCTTCATTACTGTCGTGTTGCTCGTCCTTGCTCGACTTTGCCGCCACCCTGGGTTATAGCAGTGAAACAAGCGAGCTGTAAAATCTTAATACTTTCTTCTACCTTCCTTTAATCTGTTACGCTCTCTTAAGCAACAATGAAATTAACACGTTAAAAATAATTGTTAAAGGGAAATTAAAATTGTTGAGGTGTTCTCGTTTTCTTTTCTGCAATGTTACATTTTTTTAAATAGATAATTATAGTTCAATGGTTGAACCTTGAAGAGTTTTGAGAATAGTGCATGTTGTGATATAAAAAAAAAAATTAAAGTAAAATTAAGCAAACGAAAATCAGAATTTATAGATACGAGACTCCATATGAGACTTCCAAATATGCAAAATATGTTAAAGATATTTCTTATTCTTTTTCAAAATTTTATGAATCTTACAATATTATTGAAACTTTAAATTAGTTTAAGTAACTTATTTTCAGAATATTTAATTATAATGTCAACTAGTTCATCATCATCAATAAAAACTAGTAAAAAAAATACTATAAAAGAAGCAAATGGTTCTAGATTGAATGTTTTGTGGTTTCCAGGTTATTTATTCTGTTTTGACTTAATTTAAGAGTCTTATAATATATGTAAGTTCTTATCTGTGCAGTCAATCAAAAGTGATAGAAATTTTTCTGTAAAAAAAAAAGAGAGGGAGAGAGAGAAAGAGAGAGAGAAAAAAAGATTTTGATCAAACAACGATTTTGTTCACCATAAGAACCTCGATTGATTCATCCACGTTTTATCCATAAAGTTTCTGGCTGTGAGTAAAATTGGTGGTGAGAGTATTGGGTGGAGTAGCAGATATGACTTTGAGTAGAAAAGAAGAAGAGGTGATAGCCAACCGCGCATGAAAAGGCAAAGAAAAGAATCTTGAGAGATTCAGGATATGTGAATAACGAAAGAAAAGAGAAAAAAAAATGCAAAGAAAAAAGAATGGAAGAGGCTACGACGGGATACAGAAGCTATAGAAAGCTAGGATGATGCCACAGACTGCTTCTGCTGCTGGTAAATAAGGAATTCTCTTTTCTGCTTCGTTGCAGTGATGGAAATATTTGAAACCGTTATTGAGACTCAGTCCCCCATTGTGTTCTATGAGGAGCTTTAATTTTGCCTCTACCCGCGGAGCATATTGCACTCCAGGGGAGCGCACGATAAAAAGTATTCTTTTTTTACAAAGTATAGAGAGAGAAGAAAAAAAAAAAGAGAAACAACTTTTTTATGTAAAAATATATGTAATATTATGTCTATTGGTACAAAGTTTCTTGAACTTTGGTATACTTCAGAAAGAAAAGACTTAAATCAAATAGTAAGTGAGATTATTGACAAAAACCAACATATTAACGAAGCACTTTAAAAGGATGTATTGTTTTTATGTTCTTCTGTAATACCAAGATAAGTATAGTTACACTTATCGGTCATTAATGTTCCTTAATTCAATGTGTTTATTTTATGAACAGAATAAGTGTGATAATTGATCAGCAACATAAAAATTGCTTAAGGGAGAACGTATACGTATTCACAAAGCTTCTTAACATACAAATTTAGTATCATCTTTAGCAATTTTGTAATCAATTTAACTCTTGATATTGGTCCTAAACAAAATATATTTCATTTTAAAATTAAATATATTTTGTTTAGCACCTTCAATTGAAGTAGCCACAAGTCCAAAGGTAACAGTATATTCAAATTACGATGGATTCTTATCATTTCCAACTAAGCTTGTCCTATTTTTCAAAATAAAGTAGATTGATTTTAATAAAAGGGTCATATGGAAATAAGATCAGTTCTTTTATTTAAAGTGGATTTAAACATGTTTAGTCCACAATGGATGCACAAAATTTATATTTGACAGTAAAATACCCATTTATAATTTTATTTATTTCATAGGCAACATCTCAAACACATACAACTTTATACCCTATACACCAACTGATGAGAATTATTTACACTGTTAAAAAACTTATACTCAACTTTAAATATTTATTCAACTTTTATTTTATAATAAAAAATAAATATCAAAAAGAGTTTAGCACTTTTAAAATACATTGCATCATATCTTTGTGGACAGCTTTACAAATAGTGTTTTTGTTGTTGTTGTTGTTCGTGCTGTATCACTAGCTACACAGTCATCAAACCCACCACCACGATATGATTATGGCAGCTTGGCGGCGGTTCTGTGTGATATCGTAGTGTTCTGTTCGCCAGTTGTTCGCCAATGGGTGCTCACACTTTACGACCCTGCAGCAAGAGGAGGCTATAAATGTAACACACCAGATGGACCCTCACATTTCAACACGCTTCGTGTTTGCGGACATTACTTAATAAGTCAACCACTTTTTAAGGAAAATACAAACGTGATATTATATAATCCTATTGTGTTTCTGGGAAAGATATTCTAAAGTTAATGCCTGTGGCCAAAACATAAGGCTTAGTAATTTGTGCTCTCCTCTGAAATTCATATAGAACCTTTTATTATTTAAATTGTTTTGGATTGTAAATTGCAAATTTAAGTTTGTTTTTAAGATATAATATTTAACATTAAAATATAGTACTGAATTAGTAAAATTACACTATGATAAAATTATTATTTTTATTTTACTAAAAAATATCTCCACTAAAATAATGTTTAATCTGCTTCAATTTGTCTTATTTTTTAGCCCACAAATTCTCAATTGTTGCATGAATGCATTCAAAAATATAATCTAAGTAAGATTATTGCTATCGTGTCTAAAATAAAATAGAGAATCTTGTTATAAAATTGAACATATAAAAAAAATATAATAAACTTATATTTTATAATTTTTTTGTGAGATTAGATCAGATAGTGTATCGATATTTGAAAGTAAAATAGTTTCCAAATCCACTACCGGAGCTGCTGTAGACTAAACCCTTACAAGCCCACGGAGATCACAACTTCAATTTCGTATACGGATTATAGTGCTGCTTATAGCAGCCAACCAAAATACATTAAAAAAAAATAGAAAAAAAATAATGTTTTTTTATCAGATTGATGTGTAAGCTCAAGTTTGGTGTTAACTTGACAGATAAGTTCCAATTTCTAATATTATGAAAAAAAAAAAAAATAAGAATAAGTTACTTCTATTGCAAATTTCATGTAAAATTCAGTTTATTTTTCACTGATAAACTTACAAAATTGAATGATACAAGGATTTCATCGTCAGTGTCTCGTATTTTGATGTCTAATAGAGTTAATAGGGTGATGTTAATTTTTTTAATTAACTGAACCCTCTTTCTGATGTAAGAAATGCAATGGAAAGTTGGAAGACAATAATAAAAAGCTACCACTTCATTATTTTGTAATATAAATAACATTATACATTAATATTCAATTGTATTAAGTATCAGTAATTTAATTCTTCTTCTGTTTTTGCAAAAGACGAGTAAAAAAATTAAGGTAAAACCTAAAGTACAATAAACGTATAACAATGTGAGCATGGTGACACGAATATTTTCATAATAAAATATATATTTTTATTGCTGTTGTTTTTTGTCATAAAGCTTGGGTCCTTCATGGCCATCATTCTTTTATTTTATTTTGAAAACGATACAGACATACAAAACTCCATACAGCATGGTATTGTTATGATTCTCGTGTGACTTGTAAAACGCAAACTAGAACAACGAAACAATAATATTCCTACAGTCTTGTATCAGATATAATTTTATATGATTCTGAGCCTTATGTGCTATGAAGATGTCGTTATATGAACGTTGCTACGATGGTTTAGCGCTCTAACCATTTTACTATCGCTTCTGATGTCAACGCAAGACCTTGCACAACTATAACTCTACCCGTGCATAATGCAAAAATACTTTATTATTTTGTTAGTACTAAAAATGTTTATTTCCACTTTAAAAAATATTAATTAAAATTCGTACAAATTTATGTATATTATGCCAAATGTTTTTATTTATATATTTACTCATTTATGTAATGAGAATAATAAATTCATTTTTATATCTAAACGATAATAATTATCATATCAATGAAATAAAATGATGATTTAAATTATTAAAAAGTATTAAATAATCATCAAATAATTAAAAAAAAACTAGTATATTGTGTTATAATATTGATATTTAATCAATGTAATTTTTGTAAAATATTTTGGTATATCCAGTTAAACAATTAAATACTTTATGACTACTTGTTCCGACTATCTTACCGCCTTTATATTAATATTTAAGTATACTGTGAGCAATAATTTGCTGCAGGATATAAATAGTTTTGAAAAATCTCCAATACTCTATAGCCTTCTTTATATTCTAATGCTGAAGTTGCCTAGTCTATCGGTAGTCTATTGGTGAGAGCCTTTGCAATCTTTGCATTGTTATCAGTGTACAAAATATTTTTCAACTAAATTTTTTCACATACACATTGTAAATTAAATTATAAATTTTTAATTATTTGATATTAAATTAATACATTGCTTTGCTCTATATAGGTTTCATTAGGGTGATAAAATATTAATAACCATTAATCATTAATAAATAACGTTACTTTAAAACATATTGTTATTTCCTCCATTTTGCCCCTGCCACATTTGTAACTCTCTCTGTTTTAATGCCAGATAAGTTGCCTACTTACAAGGCGGGATGATTTAAAATTATTATATCACCACTTGAAGAAAATATGTTTTTGTTAAACGTGTAACAAAATATATTAATATATTAATGGTAGCCCTTAAAAAGGGCCAAGTTAAAATTTGAAAAGAAATACCTAATATGCTCATATATTATATTTTATGTGATTTAATCTGTAATTTGATATGGTTTTGTAGTTTTAGGATTTTTGTTTTTATGTTATGTTACTGGATTTTTTATCCTTTTCCTTAACGGTATTAAAAATTGACAAGGTAAACTACTGTAAAACAATTGCGTTAACACGCTTTTTGAACTTGTATTTTCAAATGAAGAAACTTAAAATATTACATTAATTGTGCTCTTATTTATATAAAAATGTGTATGATTGTTTTTGAGATTTTTTTTTTATATACCTTAAACATCTTACCACACTTTTTATTAAATCAAATAACACTTTGAAATGATTTATTACACATTCATAAAATTTATAAGTTTCAAGAAACATAGTGTAGGCGTTTGGAATAAAACTAAAATATATTGATTGTATCGTTTTCAAGTAGTTCTAGATTGTTGTGACGTTGATTTAGTGGAGAATCATTCTGGGCAAATATTTAGACAAATCACACCTCATGATCAATTGCGTATCATTTTTATGTCAGCAAAATATCGATGATTCATTCACGCACCAAAGACAATGATTAAAGACTCTATGGCTTCAGTTTTGTCATATTTATAAATTGAGATCCATTTTTACATGGTATGGTATCTGAAATTTTATACGATACAACGCAAATTGCTTTATTTAAAATAAACAAAAAAATACTTTGCAAATAATATATTGTTAAAATAAATTTAATATTTGTATGAATACGAATAAATTTATCAAATTGACATAACCTTTAAATACTATAACATTTATTGATTCTTTTTTAGATCAAGAAAAAATACATAAATATTTTTTATATATAATAATACAATGATGAAGATAATAATATATGTTTGTTTTCTTATTTGTTTTTTTTTTCTATATTTCCTATGAGAGTATATCAGAAAAAAAAGTTGTGTGACAAAAATCATTGTGAAGAACTATAAATCGTCTGGATAGTAGACAGCTCACTGCTATAGCGGACTTGCCACATGTTGAAGCTAAATTTACTGCCGCTGCTGCTGCTGCTGCTGCAATGCTTGCTGCTCACTTCTCTATATAGCTCGTTCACAGAGAGAAGGAAGAGCACCATCCAGAGAGCCCACACACTCCGGGGTATGTTCTCTTTTTCTGGGGGTGCTGCTGGGGGAGCCCTCTCATCACTCGCGAAAAGATTGCGAAACTGCGATACATCTTCCGCTACACGACACCGTCAAATCCTCTTCCGTCTCTCCATCTTTGAATGTCTAGGGCCCTATACCCTGGCCTCTCGCCTACTAAGTTCAAACTTCGCTGTTCCTGTCTTCAGACTTGATGGAAACAAAGCAAGCCCGCCTTCTTTCTATATACTACCATACTATATAACATCCCTTAAAACACAACTATATACTGTTCCAAAGTATCGTTATACGGATGGATAAATTACCACAAAATAAAACTAAACTTAACAATAAAACATATAGTTATTTTAAATTAAATGTAAGTTATACTATAAAATCTACTATAGTGGAAATTTAATTACATAATGCATGTAGAATAATAAAATGAGTTATTTTAATATAATAGTAGAAATTTTAATTTAATTTTGTTATTTTAATTACATATTAAATGAAAATAGTTAAATGCATTTTTCTTCTTATTATTCTAAATTATTATACACCGCTGTTAAATATTATATAGTCTTTTTAAAGCTAACATAATACAGAATTTCATCGAAATTTTTTACTTAAGATCCGGAAAATTAATTTAATTTCTTTTTGATATACTGTAAACATAAAATAATTTTATGATGTATTTTTATGTGTGCTTTTTTCTTTAGTATTTTTAATAAAGATAAATGACTGATGCACAAAGACAATTCAAAAATAAAAGAACAAAAGAATGTGATCATAAAAATAATTTTATCAAAAATACAAGCATAACATTTTCATTGAGGGGATGTTTTTATTTCCTTTTCTATTTTTAGTATTTTTCTATTTTTCTTTCTTTTGTATAGTCGCTTTGAAATTACTTTTTTTTTTTTTACAATTCCATAAAATTGTAATGAAAACACAAATTATTTAGCTTGTAATTGCGTACTATGACATTTTACGTGCTTCATACATATAAATGATAATAATACTAGTATAATAACGACGAAGAAAAATGCAAATTTTTTTAGTTTAATTAGAAGTAATATGAGAAAGAAATTACCCTTTTATTATCATTTTTTTTATAAGTCTGGTATTAATAGTAGGAAAAGATAAAGGCACGTACAAATAGGCATTTACCCCAAAAGAAAGTCGGAATAAATAATACAGGTAATACTATTAAATAAATAGCATTTATGCAACATAGTCATATTAACGAGGTAATTAATGAAGTTTTGTTAGTTTCTGGCAATACTTGAACTTCACAACTTCAGCGTTTTGGCATGGAAGAATTTAAAAAAATTGTCTGACATTGGGTTACGTCATATTTAAATGTCATGTTTCTCCGTGGACACGACGGCCATAATATGCAAGTGTGAAAACGTCCTTTATCAACGGAAATATCGCATCTCGTCACGTGATAAAACTTTCATCGTACACTGAATAATATTAAAAGAAATTTACTTGCAGAATATTAAAATTTATTCGTATATTTACATAAAGCCTATCATTTGTATCACTTGGATAAAATTATCATATTTTACAATGGATAAATATTTTATCTGTTAAGTCAAAGGCTTGCAACAAATTTCTAACATTATCAAACATTAGAAAATATATACTGTATTGTATAAATGAAAATAAAATCAACAATACATAGAAAAATAACTCTTGCAGTATAGATAGTATATATATATATATATATATTAATATATTATACATAATTAAAAATGGATACAGATTAACGAAACTCTTGTTTAAAATAAATATAAATTATATATTTGGTCAAATAAATGTTATAATTTTAATTAAAATAAAGATATAAATTTTATATCAGGGAATAGATCATCCTTGGTTATATTCCCTGATTATATAGTTTAATTCTAAACCTCTCTCATAACAAATTTTAAAAATAGAATCAAGTAGAACAATTAATTTTAAATAAATTAAAACAATAAAATAAGTTTTTAATAGTATACAGTTCAACAATTATTTTAAGATTATCACCAGAATTAACCAAAAGTGTGAGTTTTCTGGGCTTTCTAGATCAGTTTTGAACCTGAAACTTTACAGATTTAAGTTAAGGATTTCAATTTATTTGCAAAGTTTTAGAGTTTTCATGTTCATGTAGTTTAGCCAAAATCCTTCCACTTCCGGTTACTTTTGGAGGTAAACTTGTTGAACCTGAGTCCATCATAATAAAAAAAAAATACAATTACACCTTCCAGGTTGTAGCTCGAAAATAAGATCGTAATAAAATATTGCAACATTGTATTTATAATCTAGTTACATAGAGATTTGTATTCATTTATTAAATTTAGATGCTTTTGTCAATACAGTGATGCAACATTGCATGATGAGCTTGAGTCTCTAATTCCAGCATCCCAGTAGATGTTCCATAACGTAAATTGTACAAAACAGAGTTCATTTTGTGGTGTTTTTGTGTTGTGACTTGCACTCACTGTCAGTGTATAGTGAGGTCTCGTGGGTATGCAAGCAAGCATATCATAACCTTTCATATAAGGCAGTACTGCAAGCTAGAACAGCAACCTTCTAATAACTTCACATTTCCCTCTAGTACTTACAAAAACTTTATAAATATTAAAACAAGCTCTTGTGAAGATGATGATGACTATGCATTGAGACTTTGCCGTCGCTTTTATAGCATATTACTTTTGTTATTATTAAAGATAATATTCTCTATACTCTACTTTAATATGATATAATCAGTTGAAAAACTATACTTATAGTATAATAACAAGAACATAGTCTTATTTAAGCAACAAAATGAAAAGTATTAAAACTTTTTTTTTTTATCTTAAGAGTTTTTTAAGCTCTTGAATACACGATGTAAAAATATCATACTTTACACAGGTAGAAACAAGTATTTTTTTATAAACATAGAGCAACTCCAAAAAGCTTTTTAAAACATTAAACCTTTTTTTGTTCTTATTGTATAATAATATAGTGACATTATCATTATAACTTGATGAATTAATAATTAATATCATTTTTAACATTTTTTTTACCAATACAATATTACATGCCAGTAACTTTATCTAGATTTTTTCTATTAAATATTTAGTAGAGAGGGGCGTAAGGAACTTCTAAATTGCAAACTGCTTGAAACTTTTAGTTATAGAAATGTTGCAATATTTCTATGAGTCAACGTATCTGTGAGTCACTGACCTGACCGACTCTTATCTCTCTCGGACACAACAGGTCGCGCTGCTACCGATATGACATTCTTCCAAACATAACGTATTATAATATATTTAACATTTAGAAGCTCCTTATGCTTTCATCGGTGCAGAGGTATACAGTTTATTACACATGATCTATACACACAACCACTGGTCACCATAGTGTTTGATTTTAAGTTCCCAGTTTTTCGTCGAACCGAATCACTAGCGTTGCCTTGTAGTACCTTCCAAACTACCCTAACATTTGCATAGTTTTCAGTTAGGATGGTTAGTAATTGATAGAAAATACCATTATTCTCTTACTTCTCGGATGGACGAATTATTTAGCTATATATAGTGCCTTTATAATAAAATATATTAGTCCCTAAGATCAAACTCAGGACCATCTCATTGCAAATCGAATACTCTAACCATTGCGACAAGTGCCCATATATTTTGTTCTACAAATACCATTTGTAAGTTCCTTTATTATAGTTGAATGATTGTAGAGGAGACATTGATTTTTTTTTTATATTATATAACTTGATCATACTCGTCAAAGTCGAAGCATTATATGGATCAATCAATTTAATCAGTAGAGTAGAAAAGGAAATAATACGACCATAATCTTGTTCTTTTTTTTTCCCCCCACCCCTTCATCCCTTTGCTAGAAAGCACTATTCTATCACATGCTATAGGATATAGGGTATTACATCCTCCCCTCTTTCTCCTTGTGTCCCATGATAGAAAGCCATGGTGGATAGTCAATTCGCCCAGTGGCAGCACGTAATTTCAGCAGGCAATGGAACAGAAAACTAGTAGAGCAGCAGCCTCCTTCTCCCCCCCCCAAACTAGGAGTGAGTGGCGTTCTCTTGTGGCTGGGTCTTGTGACGTGATCGTACTGTACCGCAATCACAACGTCTCCGATCTCCATCCCTGGAGGTGGCTACTGCTATAGATCGAACCTTTGTTATAGCTCACATCAGGCGTGACTAAACTTCAATCAAGCTCTTGTCAAACTGCCAAATACACACATATATATGTATGTATATATATATATATATATATATATATATATATATATATATATATATATATATATATATATATATATATATATACAAAAATAGAAAGAGTATTAATGTTATTTTTATTTGATTTTGATGTATAAAAATAAATGTTACGTTATTGGTTTTAAATACAATATAAATTGTTTTGATAACATATTATCTATAGGTATATACGAAGATCATGTGAGATGTCTGTACAAAATAAGGATTTTTTTTAAATCGTGGAAGGCGATTTTATCTCATTAAGATGGCTGCCATTCAATATTGAAGCAAGTGCATCTTTCCAGCCCCACCAAGCCCTGCTTGCCATAAGACCAGAAAATTGTAGTATGCATTCCCATGCATCCTGTATGATGGTGGAAGTGTTCCATGTGATCTAGCATACATGCACTTACAATTAAAATTAAAAATTATTCCTCATACAATTTCAATAAAACATAATAATTTAAAATTCCCAATTTACTACTCATAATCAGTTAATACGGGTTTGATTAATTTAATATATACATGAAAAACTTTTGCCTGAAGAATATAAAAAATACACGTGGAAAATATATGTAAAATGATTATAGTAAGCATTAGAACTCTTTAATAAACGTTGTCAGTTGTTGTCACATTTGTGTCAGAGTTGTTATTTATCATCTTGTAGCTTAAACAAACTCTCACAACATTTTACTTAAGGGGGTGAATAATCCATTCTAATTGTATTAAAAACTTTGTTTATATATTTTCAACTTAACTCGTACTTTATTACTGTCATCATTCATTTACAATATTTTCTTGTTCTTGTTTTTTTTCCCCCCTTCTCTTTCTACTCGCAGCTTACTTAAGCTTGATTAGAGAGAGGATTTTAATCAATATCGTTGATGGGAGTAAGGCCAAAAGTTTGTCTCTCCATCACTGAACTAGCGAAGAGAGCTTATCAGTAAATCTCACTGATTTGAGTGCTTATTGCTAGTACAATTTTAATACCAGCGATGAAGCCTTTTCATTCACTCTAATTTCATGACATATTAATCAAAGTTTAAAATTTTGTTTAATATTAAAAAAAAAAAAAAAAAAAAAAAAAAAAAAACGTAATAAAAACGTAATAAAAAGAACAGGTGCAAATAGTGTTTCATATATATATATCCACAGAATAATTAACACGAATTTTGAAAATATTGAAATATTGCATGTGATTATTTTTCCATTAAAATTTATTTAGTAATTAAGGATTAAGTGTTTTTTCACTAGAAAAATGTACTAAATTTTACACAATAAGAAAAGGTTTAAAAAGGTTTTTTAAAGGGTTTTGTAATTTCATAATATGAATTTGCTTGCTGCTATATATCTTTACTTATGGAATTAATTGTTATTTATTTATTTATTTATTTATTTATTTATTTATTTATTTATTTATTTATTTATTTATTTATTTATTTATTTATTTATTTATTTATTTATTTATTTATTTATTTATTTATTTATTTATTTATTTATTTATTTATTTATTTATTTATTTATTTATTTATTGATGAATAAAATTAAGTGAAACTATTTCTATATTAAAATCATGTAGCGCCTGCAAGACTTTATTTTATGCATTTTGCAGAACACAAAAGCATGAAAAGTTGCATAACTTTTAGGCGTTTATAAATTTCCGAAAGGACATATTAATAACGGGTTATTTTATTAAAAGATTTTACATTGGAAGATAAAAACTACTATTTGAAATAATTTTTATATTACATGTTTTTGTATAAATAAAAATAAGATTTGCATAATATAAAGTTATATAGAATTTAATATAAGATATGTTGGAATAAGCTACGTGTCTGGAATCTCTTTTCTTGTGCATGTCTTGCTAGAATATGTTCCATGTCACTTCATATAATGCTCGGTCATTGTAAAAGTGACGACGGTGGAATAGCCATCCTGTCTATCTGACAGAGAGTTTGTAATGGGACTAAGACACACACCATAGACGCATTATTTTTGTCAGGCTCGTGTTATTAGTTAACGGAGATCTAGACAGAGAAACAATACCAGAATTGTATGAAATAATAACACAAAACGACACTGGGAATGAAAGACAGAAAGAAGCCAAAAGAATGTGATAAGATGGCGTCTGACAGAATATAATATGTCTGCATGACAGGCCGGCAAGACTGGCTACATCGGCAGAATTCACAAAAGAGAGAGGAGAAGAAGGGTCGGTCAGGCGGCAGATATGTCAGCTACAGCACAGATGATTGACATACAATCGTATCATAATGTAAAGAAAAGGAAAATCAATTTTCTAAATGTATTTCACTGTAAACTTTTTGTTTTCAAAAAATATATATATGTAATACATTACAACATCTACAACAAAATATTAATATACATTTGTATCAGTCAAAAACAAAGCAATGATTGATATTTTTTAAATATGTTTTTTTCTCTCTTCTTCAATTTTATTTGTTTTAAAAATTGTTTTATATTTTTATAATATTCTTTTGTTTATTTTAGTTATTGTATTGCAAAAAGTGCTATAAAAATTATTTTATGTATATTAAATTTTATGTACATTGTTTCCGACTAAGGCAACAAAACATTGCATTAATATCATATATGTATATATATTATATGTATGTTACATTTGGAATGTTGCCCTTGTTATTTAGTAGGTTTTATATGTATTTTAAATGGATTTTTAATATAATTATAGTTATCAAAAATTTAATTAAATAAATTCCAGTAAATGATTGAAAAAAAATATATGTACAGCGGCAGTCACCCCTATATTTGCATGACATAAAGATGACATTCTCGGCATTGTCAACTGATTCGTATCATAGACTATAATTTAAACATAGTATGGATAAAAAAAATGATCTAAAAAAATCAACACTTCAGTTTTCTGTATACAATAAATCTATAAAAAATATTTACTATAAACAACAAGCACATATTTGAAATACAAAAAAATTGCTATATTATATATCATAAGTTATTAGTATGTATAGTAAAGTTTTTTTTATTTTTATATTTATAAAGGTTAATTTGTATTCAGAATGTGATAGTATACAGCTGCCAAAATGTATTGGCTGCTGCAGTAAAGAGAAATGAGAGAGGGGTGATATGAAGTAGACAGTGTGGTGCTAAAGCAATCTCACTGCTGTGAGCTAGCGAATAAATCAGAGTAGCAGCATGTTTATACTTGCAGAAGGCGGTGGGTCACTTTACAGTAGTATTCAGACCACGTCCTTACCTTCCCTTGTCTTTTCCTCACGGCTCAACAATCACTCCCGTCTCTGATCCAACCAACCCACACCATTTAATTCAATATACGTTAACAAATAGACCCTCCCCTTATTTTTGTTACTTTAACGCTATTGTGTAGTCAACTCTATAAATTTGTTTTCTAGATTACATTATAATTTGATATTATACTGTATGCAGATAATTTGTTAATGTATTTTATACTTAAATCGTTATGTTTTTGTTATAATTTAACATAAAATAACATTGAGTAAATATGTTTTTTTTTATTATTATTCAAACTTAACATCTTAGTCCGGGTTACAGTTTTATTGTAATTTTAATTACAATATATTTTATTTATTTATTAATAAATATTACGTGTACACCCACCACACAACCAATAACAACATTATATACTAATATAATACTTTTTATTAACATTATTATGTTTATTTTTTATGCAGGTTTTTAATTACTTTCAGTAGGTTCAACTTTTCCTGCGTTGAACTTGGTATGTGGAAAAGACATCCAGGGGCAGTATGTGATACCACATTTACCCACTCACATCTTTCGACAACCTCTAAAAATGACAAAATAATTCCCAGGATATTTTCCTGACTACGACACTGGATCAATTTCTCCCATAATTTTAAATCTCTGATGTTGTGTTTGTCGGCTGTACATATATGGGAAAGGGAAAGGTAGAGAGAGAATCATTATTAATCATGAAATGCAAAAAAAAAAAAAAAAAAAAAAAAAATCCTAGAGCCATTCATTCTCTCTCTCTCTCTCTCTCTCTCTCTCTCTCTCTCTCTCTCTCTCTCTCTCTCTCTCTCTCTTTTTTTTTTAATCTGATCACTACTATAGGCTGAAGTATACATAAGTTTAATTAGTTTCTGAACGTAGCAATAGTGAGAGTTTGCATGGAGATAAAAATAACGAATAATATAAAAGTCTGTCAGATATTCCATATCAGAAGAAGGGGAAGTAAAAAGTATAAAAAAGTATAGAACAAAATTTACTTTGATCATCAAACCCTCTACCAATTAAATTGTATGTTTATATATTATATTTTTTACCAAAAACATATATTTTTAATCTTCTGTGGTAATATAAATTATATAAAATTACTTAATTATTATATAATGTATTTATTTTAAGCCTTTATAGTATTATAATGCTCATTTGGAGCTAGACTAATTGTAAGTGAATAAGTAGGGATTGTTTTTGTTTTCTTTTTTTTTTATATTTTTTTACTGAAAATAAGTGCTGTTAGCTTGAATGATTATTACTTAAAATTACTAAAATGAAATAATAACATCAATATTTTTAAAGATGAAGTCACCATTGCAGAGAAAATATTGATGGTATGCATTGTTGTTGAGTATATAGATGTAAAATACTCTATCAGAAAACGTAATGAAATAATAGTTGATGATCTTATATTGAGAATATTTTAATTAAATTTTTACTTCTTTATCCCGGTAAGTAATAAAAGTTTTAATTTAAGAAGAAAATAATGTTGCTTCAAATCCAGTGTAAAAAAAAATATAAATGTAGAATTAAAAATGAAAAGTTGGCTTTTGCTATCTACATAATGACACACCAAGACTGTCAACGTTAATATTTCTTGTGCATATTTAGCAAGTCTCTAGTCACAGTAGTGGTGTAATACTCGAGTGAGAAGGAGGAACATTATGAGAGATGGCGTCTTCATTACCGCAGAAAGCCACTACTACCTTAATGTACATGCAGCAGCAGCAAGGCAGTACTACATAAGTCATGCTTAAACATTCAAGAGATAGGAGGAAATACGTTCACAAGATGAATGTGAGTCATTTCATTTACGGATATGTGTATGTCATCGTATCATACTTTTGTACTCTCATATATATTAAATTAAGGACGATGAAAATTTACGTTTTTTTTACATTATAGTTTCAAGTACATACATCTTCATTAACATTTAATATTTGTTGTTGTTATTTTATCATTAATTTGTTTTTAGTTCTTATTTCTTTGTTTTAGAATAATTTTAGATATAAAAAAATGGTAATACGTGATGTAAAAGTAGTGCATATGGACAAGAAATATTTTTATATATTCAGTTTATATCAAATTATGAATTTTCTAAAATAACAAAAATAGTAATGAATTAATATATAATGTTTATATATGACGTGTCTGTATACAACTAGTTGTTCGAAAAAATAAAATAAAATTTTATTTAATACATTGATAACGGAAATGAAAACAGCACGACATATTTATTTATATATCTAAATACACCTTGATATGCTTGAAATGTTATCTAACCTAACTCTATATCTCTAGAGTTCCATTATTAAAAATATACAGATTCATGATCTTGGATTAAATAAAAATTTACTCTGAATATTTGTTCAAGTTCAGCTCCGTGGGCTGAGTTTCAACGTCTAGCAAAAACGGTTGTTTTTTTTATTAATGTGTACATCAAATCATAATAGCGTAAGTTTTATATACTAATATACTGGGCACGTATATAATAACGCCATATATATTGACATGTTCAAACATGTTCTTATATATACCTACAGGCAATACTCAAGGGAGACTGTGATCAAGAGACAAATTAAATTATGATATTTGCCAAAGTGTGGCAGTCATCTCTCATCAAATTTCATGATGATTGGTTCTTCTAATTAAATTTAATTATAGTCTTCCCACATCATTCCCTACCAAATAACACAAAACAACAAGCCAAAGTAATACCTGAAATATAATATTATTTGTTTATATTTGTATATGTGTTTATAATCAAGCAATATCATTATAATAAAATAATTGTATAATGTTTGTGTTTGTGTTAAAAATAAATTAAAATTAAATCAATTATAGCAAATTGTACATATCGATTACTTCTTCGTTAAGATGTAATATCTATAATAATAATTTTCTGTGAACTACGATGATATATGAGTATAAGCAGCAGCTTGTATACTCCTCCCAAATCAGCCAATTAGTGGAGTCAGCGGACTGAGAGGTACGTAAGGGCCACGTCAAGCTCGCAGTGTTCGCCGCAGACTCACGAGAGAGGGACGGGGGAGAGAACTGCATTGTTGGCGTAACAATGTGCTCCCTGTGCGGTGCTCATCCCTCACCAAGCAGCAGCAGCACTCTCTGGCAAGATTTCAAACTGAAAACCAATTTCCCAACAGGCACACATCTGCATAAAATAGAGTCAAGTGATAAATAAATTTATAGAACTGCAATAGTAAGCAAATTTTATCGCTCTTTAAATTGTAATAATAACTATAAAGTTTCTATTTATTATGAATGTAATAAATTTCAATTTATAAATATAATAAATAAAATAGGATTTAATATTTATTTATTTTAATCAGTTTTATCTAGATTTAATTTAAATATAAAACCAAAAGCTATTATATATAAATAACAGAAAATATCGATTTCATATTATAATTAAAAAAAAATTAATTGGAAGTTAGTGAAGCTGATATATGTTATATAAATTAAAGTAAATAACAAAGTATACATTTACCACATAAAACTAACGAACCATATGAGAATTCTAACTGACCTTTTCATAAAGAGTGTTCGCCCCATACAGTCTGTCTTATATGAAAAATGTCATATACGTGGTAGATTCTTTTCCAAGCTAAATTACACGAGAGTAAACTAATAATTTGTTGTTCAACAAAACAATTGGGGTTGTCAGACTTGGTAGAAATGAGATTTATACTTGCTACTGTAGCCAGTATAGAGCCATGTTTTCATTTTGTTTTTTTTGTTTCCAACTCATACCCCAAACATCTGTGCACCAGATTTTTTGTTCTTATATATATATATTTTTTTCATCCATTTGACCTTTTATTACTACACACAGAAACGTTCCTGAAAAAATTCTATATATATATTTTTTTTTTATGTTTAGACTTTCTTTTAAAATTGAACAGCTGTTTCTAGAACTCTGTGGCTATTTTTTTATTACTTTAAACATGGTATTCTCATTACACCCTAGCAAAGGCAACCAAGTGTATTCCTGTACTTGGGTTGGGGTTTTGTGTAGACAGCCACGCAACAGACCAAAAAACTTAACAAAAAAAAAAGTATAATAACATTGCGAGTAGCGTAATATGAAAAGAATTTCTTTGTTATAAAGATGGACAAGCATCACGTCTCTCTCTCTCTACCCACACGTTCTATTATCATCCTTGGGATTACTTTCTACCATAAAAATGAACTAGAGTATATTATATGAACAACTTGTTTGATATTTTTATATAATCTTATTACTACAAGATTACTATTTTTTTTAATAAAAAATTAATATCATGACTAAAGTAATAATAAAAATATAAACCAATATTTTCAATATAAAAAAATATTTAAATTGAGGAAAACCAATTTATATATTCCTATCATGGATAAAGATATAAAATTTTCTTATACTCAAATATATTTTTAATGCATTTTTGTAATATTAAATATGAACGTTCATATAGATTATTTTTTTAAGTTTTTTGTTTTCTGTGGAATGAAGTATCGACCTCAAAAAATTTTTATTGCAGAAATGGATAGAGCGTGCAAAGTTATGCTACCCTGATTTTTTTCAGATTTTTTACAGACCGGGAAGTATTTTTAAAAAAATTATTGAAAGTTCTTTTTGTGACGTCACGCGGCGGCAAGTCCTATCTTTTTCTTAAAGAGCGGCGTCTCGTGACGTCACAAAAAGAACTTTCAATAATTTTTTAAAAATAGTTCCCGAGCTCTAAAAAATCTGAAAAAATCAGGGTAGCATAACTTTGCACGCTCTATCCATTTCTGCAATAAAAAAAATGAGGTCGATACTCCATTCCACATTGCGCATTACCACTTGAACTTAGATCTATGAATGGAACTTTATTTCACAAAAAATGAAAGGCACATATTCTTAGCTTGTAAATAAGACAAATATAAAATTATTTGCTTAAATATTATTACATTTTATTTATTTGTTTATTTCCTTATTATTGTGTTTACAGGGTTTCGCTACACAACCTTCGGGATGTGAATTGTTCTTATTGAACTGTTTGTGAATTTCCTGCCTCTGACTTGTTATTTATGAACTCATGAGGGAAATATAATAAAATAAATAAAAATAAATATTTCCAAGAACAAGAGGTAGCTTTGTTTTTTGTTTCATATATACTCATAAAATATAATATTATTTTTTCTTAGACAAAAGTTTATGAATTAATTATCTATAGCATAAAAAATTAAAACACTGGAAAGATAAGCTTACATGGAGTGATGCCGCGAGTTTTCGTACTTGTCTTGAAATCCAATTGTAGTGATGTTTTTCAGTAATATTGTTACTTCGCATCTTCAAATTCAGATCTTCAACAATGAAGAATGCAATAAAATATTACAGCCATTGGAAAATGTGCATAAAAAATTTTATTGCAGAAATGAATGAAATGAGAGGGTGCAAACTGATTTTTTTCAGGTTTTTTAGAACCCGGGATATATATTTTTTTTATAAATATTAAAAGTACAAAAAGAGGTGTAAATAAGTGTCACTTCTTAAATAGAGGGAGAGGACCTAAAAGTTGTGTGGGCTCAAATTCAAATCACACACGGCAAAACTTTTTAGCAATACTTCCTTGCCTCTAAAAAATCCGAAAAAAAAATCAAGGTAATATAATTTGATACACTATTCATTTCTGCAATAAAAAAAAATCATGCAGGTTTTCCATATACATTATATATAAACATTGCATCTCAATTTAAAACAAACAAACATAAAAAAAATAATAAATATTAATTACATTAAGAAAATTATAACTGTGTGAATATTATCACACACACCTAATCCTCTCTTACAAAAGTTCACCATATTAGTTTATAATCTTACTTATATAATACTTGCATGGATACAATTCAAAACTTATACCATTAAGTTCTCTTGTGAAATAGGACTGCCTTTCTTCAACATGAGAGTGTCAAAGCTCAAAGGAGATTTCTATATATGTACATATATAGACTGTCGGACACGATGTGGTGACAAAACCACGTGTGATGACTTCCGGTGAATGACGTTAGCAAAGAGAGGCTTTCTATTCACACCCTCTCTTGATCATTATAATGACAAGCAAACTTCACATATATAGATATACCCTATCATTATCAAGCACTGTAGCGTGAGAGGAGATCTGATGAATAATGAGAAAATACGACGAGAGAGTGTGAGTGACAATATCTTATGTAGTTAAATTTTCAACATGTTATCTGATTACATTTACATTAGACGGTCACGAACACTCTGTAAGCTACATGTTGAAAAATTGAAAAATATGTTGCATATTAAAAAAAAAAAAAAAAAACGAGTTTAAAAATGTATACTATGAAATACAATTTTATTCACAAATTGTATTTTACAACATATTTTTGACTTCTCTTACTAAATTACTATTGCAAAAAAACTTCTATGTATACATAACATACACACACGAATTTACTTAATAATTTGAAACAAATAAATTGTAAGCAAATTTCTCTAATAAAACTCCTTTCAAGAGGGAGGAGATGATTGCAAGAAACATCTCACATGTAAGCAACATTGAAATATGTAGCAACTTTCGTAGATTTCCTGATTTATTGTATTTTTTTTTTTTCAATTCAGTTCTATCTATAATATACTTTTATACAAATAATTTATTTTTGTATTGCTTAGATTTGAACGAAGTCATATTTTAGAAGTACACAAAATAATAATTTAATTGCTATAATTGCAATTAAAAAGAAACGTATATAACATCATATTAAAATATATCTTATTTTTTATGGCATATACTTATATTTCATGGGGACATACATGATCAAAATGTGTTAATTGCTCTAAAATATCAAACAATCAACTTATATTTCAATCTCAATAAACTTTCAAGGATAAAATGCAACAGTCTTGTAGGCATGAATGTAAAACCGTCAAATGCAAAACAAGACTTTCAGATTAGAGCTATTTCCTTAGCTTTGTGCGTTGAATGTGATCTTTATTGCAAATGTTAGCTGTCATGTTTAACATCTCGTGGAATTGTAAAATTATAAGGTTTACACTATACAAATGATTCATTAAGAACTTGATATGTTTTATAAATATATATTTTTAACTTCTGTACCAAATTCTATATTAATATCAAGTGCCGTATTAAATTGTGTGCTAAAATTATTTAATTGTTTTGCTTGTGCCAGGAAAATATGCGTATTCCAAGCAACATTATATCAGGGAATACCATATAATATTTTCCTTGATTATGTATTATAGGAACAAAGGAACAAGACAGATAAAGATTTTAAAATGTGAATTTTGTAATATGAAACACCAAAATATCTTTAAGGTTAATATTCAAAGTTTACAAATTTTGATAATTATTTTTATACCATTGTACTCAAGGCACTAATTATGTATAAAATTTAATAATAATAATACACAACATAATTATAATAAACATGAGACATAATAATATATAAAGATAATAGCGTCGAAATTTTAGCTTTAATATAAAATTTAACTGAAAATTTTAATAATGAAAGTAAATTGAGAACTTTCTATATATATAAATATTAAAATTTTAATTAATTCTTATTTGGTTTCCCTATATAATAATAACTAACATTCTTGTTTTGAAAATTAACAAATTTCTCGTAACAATTTCTTGCTACGTATTTTATTAATTCTCACAAGATGTACACAATTCTTATGTAACTTAATATTAACAACATGAACAAGTTAACCTTAATTAGACCATGGCAAAAAAAAATGTTCCGAGTTAATTACCTTTTATATCCTTCTCTTTTTTTCCTACTCTCTCTCTCTCTCTCTCTCTCTCTCTCTCTCTCTCTCTCTCTCTCTCTCTCTCTCTCTCTCTCTCTCTCTCTCTCTCTCTCTCTCTCTCTCTCTCTTTCGTGATGTGTATAAAAACATAATTATAAAAAAAAACCATTGTAATTAATAAGTTAGAAGGTAATTTTGTAGCTTCCTTTTTCACAGCAAACAAAACGACAAGTATAAGTTTTGTCTCTCATGGTATTATACAGTTGATTGACGCATTAATATTTTACAGTTGACCTAAATATTTATACACAGTGGTGTTTAGTGGCGAATGCTAGAGGAAGTGCAGATACTGTACTTGGAGGAATATGATATTACACCAACACTGCCTTTAGTGTATAACCCTTTAATTAACCATGGCATACACAAGGCTGCATGACTATATATAAAGTTAGAAAGTAATGATGAAGGTATCTCTTATTATACTGCATGAGGTGCTTTTGAAAGCAAAAATAGACATGCATGCAAGTATATATATTATACCCTTTATAACACCATGCATGTAGTTTAGTGTGTACCTGTCACATCTCTCTCTCTCTCTCTCTCTCTCTCTCTCTCTCTCTCTCTCTCTCTCTCTCTCTCTCTCTCTCTCTCTCTCTCTCTCTCTCTCTCTCTCTCTCTCTCTCTCACACACACACCTTCATTATTCTCATCCCCTGAAATCTGTGTGTCTTATTTTGTTCTAAAATAGCTCCCTCGAGAACTAAATTATTAAAGATGCAATCTCGAAATAGTAAGACGAAAAGAGAACCGCACGTGACACTCCATTGATGATGAACGTGCATTGACGTCGCTTTGAATCGACTCAAAGCTGGAAGCCATATAAAAGTCTATAACAGTTTATCTCTTATTTATAATACTTTTAAAAGCAAGCGATAATCTTGGTTTATTTTTCTATAACATTTGTAAAATACTTGGTTTCTTATAGTTAATATTTGATAACTCTTAAAGCATGGAAACGTTACAACAGAGTTTGATTTTGCTGTCCCCCCACAGGTCTACTATCGCGTTCAAAAAGATGCACTGAACATTAAATTTTATTGCATCCGATAAATTATAAATCGACGAAAGTTGTGTACTTTGTGTCATGAAATTTGACGAATTTCTACTTTTATTTTTTCAAAGGCGCAGAGATGCCTACATAGCACAGCTTTGATTAAATGTGATTGTTACAAAATGTTGTAAGTTCCAATTTATGTATATTCATGACAAAACGTAAGATTGTTCACTAGTTGAATAGTTGTTATATACGTATAATGTCTCTAAAAGGATTCGCAACTTCAACATTCATATTAGGAAACCCAAAATCTCTCCAGATCTGTGTTAGATACATTCCGGTGTAAACTTTATACATTTATACAACTGTATCATATTTTTATTCTTAACATATAGAAAAAAATCCCATCAAAATCTTTAATATTGAGTCAAATGTTATATTAATTACTAAAATGTTCAAAATTAAATTAATACCCCTATCTTATATCATTAAGAATTTAGTTCTAAAAAGCTTAAAGAAGCATAAATCATTATTTTGACTGACATTACTTCTTTCTTGATGTATCTTGAGACTGGATGTAAGCTGAGCTTTAGCTTGGCTAGAATTAATTGACTTCGGCTTAGTTAAGAGGATTGGCCTGACATATTGAACGTCGACGTTGCTCGCTTCAGCTAAGATTGAACATTGGTGGAGAAGCAATCAACTGAAGATTGGTTGTATGCAGTGACATATTTCCACGGGATATTTCCAATACTCGAAGCAATAAAAAGTACAGACAAAAAAATGTTGAAGATTAGAATTTAATAATAACATACTGTCAAAGATATGTTTGCTTGTGGAACCAACAAATTCTGTTAGAAAATACTGACATGGAACTGTATGTTAAGTCGAAGTTTTATTTAGACCAATAGAAATGTAACAAAGAAAACTCTTTGAAACAAACTATCAACAACTTTTTTTTTCTTTTTTTTTTTTTCTTTTTTCAATTTGCTTTGTTGATTTTTTTTACACTTTTTTTCCCCCTTTGATTTTCACAATTCCGTTAAAAAGTTTATTTTTTTTTTAATTAAACAAATATACATTACAAAGGGTATAATATTAACTTCACATTTTCAGAAATACAACTCTTGACTTCCCGAACGTTATTTGTAGTATTTGTACACTAGAGCTGCAAAAGATGAAGGGTTGCACTTTTGGGGTAGGTATTTAAAAAGATTGTCAGTCTACGCTGCTCATCATCATATTCAATTTAATTTTGGTTTCTTCGTGTTTGTAACGTCTTTATCCATTGGTAGACGGTTTGTAACGACCCTCCCTATTGGCTCCCTAAGGACTCCCGAGCATTCACGATGAATTTTAAATGTGACGGATAGTAATCCCAAAAAAAAGGTCCATCATATAATTTTATTTAAAAAATCGTGAAGGACAGTAATCATCCCAAAAAAAGGTTCATCATATAATTTAAAAATCGTACCGTTGTGAGATGTGCATTGAATAATTTGTAATATTTACTTTATTAATTTTATTAAAATACAAATACATGGAATTTATTTTGAATAATTTCATTCCTTTTACAATTTTTACTTTTTTCTTCTACAATGGTCATAAAAACTAAAATGTTACTATAATTATCTTAAAATACTACGTATTTATAATGTATAATTTGCAACGCAATTAGCATTATAATGAAAACTTACTAGCACAAGTTTTATAATAAATTAAATTTTCTTGCATAAATAGTTTAAGTAACTTACATAGTATATTATATATAATAATATATGTGTGTACTAAAAAAAAGAAAAAAAGAAAAGTGAGCATTTCTGTGCGGTTAATGTACGGTCGTGAATTCCACATCTTCATTTGCAGTAATTCAGTGGGACACAAAATATCTGGGTCACGATATACTCGAGCACAGTCAGCACACTAAGTGATACACAAGTCACTGCTGAGAGATTTGTATTAAAAGCTTTGCAATTTTATAATTGGAATTTAAATCGAAATAAAAAAAAGACTCATTTAAATAATAAACTTTACTGAATACAAAATTAAAATAAGGAAAACAAGTTTGTATTAAATAAATCCAGTTCAAATTACGAGAAAAAATATCCTTAAAGTCTTAATGGATTTAAAACAATTGTGCACAACAGAATAAAAACATGTTGTTTTTATTTATTTATTTTTTTGTCAATATAACTTTGTTGCAGAAGGAAAATAACTTAAGTAAATCCAGCAAAACGAGAAGATTTTTTTTAAGATATAAAAATGTTGAAGCCTAATAAAAGAAGTTTATATACGTCTTTTAATCCACTGGTACGACATTGTATATAGTACTTAATTAAATAAAATATTTTTTTAAACTCAATTACTTTAGTGTAAGTTTTATATTCTTCATATTAATTTAAAATGACGATGTAGACAAACCTAAATAGTAAATATAATTATACGTTTGTTGCTTTTTAAGTTGCTAAAAACAAATATTAATAAATTTTATATAACTGAAATTTTTTAATGAATAACGAGCTATTTTATTCTATTTAATTGATTTTGTTATTTAAGTTTTAATATATACATAACTTTCTTAGATGTTGTGCAACCAGAAAATAATTACAAATGATTTCATCACAATTTTTTGCATAGAGACAGCTCATTGGAAGGTTTGCTTTAAAAATATTTGTATATTTATTAATTTTTTTAAAACGTTAAATTAAATATCACAAGTCTTCAATTAATTTAACTTGAAATGATAGTCAAAACTGTTTATGATTACCTCGGATATAATAAAATAATGACTTCATTACGCAATGTCGAGAACATTGTTATTACGGATGATGATTGACAGGTGGGCGTGGTCACGTGCCACTCGCAGCTGACTGCATACCCGAACGGTCCCTTCATTCCGTGCTTCTGTCCAGTGCAGGCCGGCTACTTTGCAAGTACCGAGCGTGCATGACAATGCCAGCATCGTGTCAATCACTCAAAAACACATCACAAGCTCAGTATAATGCAGTTTCAAATTTAAATTGTATATCCCATACAGCTTTACCTATCAAAAGTTTGACTAACGTATACTAGTTTTGCAGCTTAAGGATTTTGATAAAATTGAAAATAAATGTAGCTAGAAATAATACGAGTAAGTAGAAAACGTTAAAGAGAGTCGAAGGGAATCTTGCTGGTCTAATTTAATGGGGAAGGCGCTATGACAAAGCTATTCTCACAATATAATGCTGATAAATCTCTCTGAAAAAAAAAAATCTGACAAATATTTGTGTTTTTGGAGGGTTATGCTATTTTATAAACTAGAAAAGTGGGAAAAAATTCATTAGAACATGCTAAAGTAAATTAAACATGATTGCCAAATTGTTTAGTAAGAATTAACTTATAATAATTACATCAGCTGAGAGATTATGAATTAACTAACTGGAAGAGATTTACAGTTCAGTAAATGTAAGATTCCACCGAAAGAAGACAGAAGTGGAGGGACTTTAGCTGAAATATGAACATGAAAACTCTAGATAGGTTGAAGTCTCTATAATATAAATCTCTATGCCTAGTTTCAGGTTTGAAACTTAAAACTTAACTAGAAATTAAAAAAAAAAAAAAAAAAAAACGGACACTTCCAGTGGTAATATTACATTTATTTTGTTGAACTTTTAGTCAGGAAGATTCTCAGTTTCCCTTATCACATAAAATCTTTTATAGTATCATCTCACTAAATCTTCAGCCACTGTTGATGAGAAATCTTGTTAATTTTTTGTAAATTATAACTAAATATATTTTGGGCTTTTGCTATTTTTAACTTTTTTTTTAAATATTATGAAAATTGTATTACTTTAATATACAGTATAGTTTTATATACACACCAGCTTGAAAACATAATATATTGCAAATTGTTTAAAAATATAAATATTATTTCAACATTTTAGAAGTATGGGACACTCGTCAATTTTTATTGTTTAAATATATAATCTAATTAACACTATAACATCGTATTGATGAAAGTTTTCAATTTGTTAAAAAAAAAAAAGTATAAAATAAAAATCATAGGTACTCGAGAAAGCAATATTTTTATTCGTTTATTAAATTATTTTTATATTAAAGACAATGTGAAGGCAATGTTTCTACATCGACGAGTTATCTTCAGATATTGTGCTGTTATTAAGAGTTCATTGAAGTCTTGTAATCCAGCACATGGAGTGTATTAGTGTACCATTCAATCTCTTTCTCCCTCTCATCACTGAGCTTAATCACGACCCATAAATCTACTGGTCGGAAACGTCTCAAGTGTTTCATAGACTGAGTTTGTTTCTAATTGGCACTTTAACCAGCTAACAAACACTTGAAAAATATATATAAAAAAAAAATGTTATCAAAAGTTATTATTTACTGGAAAATAAAACTCTAAATGTAGCCGTCACATTTTGAGATTTATTAGTTTGGAAAGTCCAATTCCCTTGATCATAATTTAGTAACTAACAATGATTTATCTTATTCTTAATGGATTTTCATTCTAAAATAAATCTAAACTTGTTTTACAATGTTAAACAAAGGATTTATTCGATCGTGCGTATAGTAGATATTTCTGATAATATTGTATATATTAGACACAAATGTCTTCATGGAGCGAAGTCGGATCTCAAAATTTAATTCAACATAGTCTTACAGGTATTCAGGTACTTAGTAATTGAAAGACAACGCTTTTGAGACTCAAAAGATAGCATAGAGTTTTAGGAGTATTACTTAATTATTGTCTTTTTACAAAATAATTACCATCACTGAAGTCTACGTACTATAGATTTAACATTATTGAAAATGAATGGGGTACTTTTTTAAACTTGTATAGGCATCGATATAAAGTTGGATTTTAATAAAAAAATAATTTAAAGTTGTATTTAAATATGATTATGTACACATTTATCAGACAAATATAACCAGCTTACTTAAAATATTATTGAAAGGTCATGCAGACTTTTACCAAATATACATTATTTAAATTAAATAGAAATATATTTGCAAACATATCACTTCCACCTATCTAGTTTTAGAATTAATTAATTGAGCTACAGATAAAACATATATTGGAAATTTAATGGATTAAAAAAAACTCATTCACATTGATGAAAAAATTAAAATAAAACGTTTACAAATTTTCATTTTCAGTAATGTCAATGTGGCATTATAAAGTAAAAGTTTTGGTCATGTTAGTTCAGAGAAGAGAGCTTAATTGAAACTACAGTAAAATTAATTCAAAATTCTCTACGGAAGAAGCAAGATGTATTTTTTTTTAAAAAATCATGTAAAATGCAAGTTTCAGTTTTGAAATTTTAAATATTCGCATTACAAACATTTTTGACTGAATTTCAAATTTAAATAACAAACAGGAAGTGTATAAATCACACTTCCGACGAAAATGTTATATTAATTTAATTATATTAACGTGTCAGAACCGTTAATTACGTTTCATGTTTGTGTGGGCACGTCATGAGTGGTATCGGCGAGCAGCAGGAGCACAAGCAGGCTGCATGTGAATTGATCACCACTGATGAGAAGCTATTGTTTGACCCCTTCTGCTCCACGTCTACTACTAGCATCATAAAGTAATTGGATCAGGTGTTGTGCACCAGGTACATGCATCATGTGTACTTGTGGTAATGATAATATTCACTATTCATTACAATGTACTATAATATTATGACGTCATAACCTAATTTCTCTAAAAAAAAAAAAACATTTTGTTTTAACTTTGGATCCGTAAGGTTTTTAGTGTTTTTTTTTTTTAAAATATGATAGGATTATTCTAAAAATAAGAATAAATTTAAATTTTTAATTACTAACTCAGTATAACAAAGGGAAGGATATTTTACATAACGTTAAGTAAAGTTACCGTATTATATATATTTTTTTATATAATTCTGTGATACAACCATAATACTAACGTATAATATATAATTTATAAAAAAAAAATACTTTTTTTAATAAGGTTGTAACAAAAAATGTACTAAAGTGCTGTTCATTTTATATATCCTTTACATTTTTTTTTCCTGTACAAAACTTTGTGAGTAAAAAACCTGAGTTCAGAGCGCATAAAATTCAATATTCGGATGGTCGTCAAGTAAGAGTGACGCGCGGCCATCCTTCATCTGCTGGCCCCTGGTTCCCACCCTGCCGAACCAAGGGTATTAATATTAAAGGTAATATCACAATCCTGCCTTTTAAACTAAGGTAACTTAATTAAGGTTGAGATAAGTCTGAAATTAAAAGTCATGAAACCTAAAAATACTTGTGGTATTTAAGTTGAAGCTACTTAAATTCATTAATGATTATGCTTTACCTTTGTTTTATAGTAACCTTGGATCCTAAGTACGAGAAGAAAAGGCGTTCCTACGCGATAAGAATATCAAACATGTAGATTAATATAGCGGACACGTATTCTCAAATAGCAGAAAGCTAGAAAGGAGGAGGCTTTGATTTATTCTGATTTTCAATAGGCACACACTCTAGAAAATGACAAATTTTTTGGATAGATGTGAATATATAGACGTGCACTAGAGAAAATTCCATGTTGAGTTAAAAAAAAAATGGATTTGCTGGATAATTTTGTATTCTATACAAATATTTAGAATTTTATGTAAATGGGGTAGAAGTAAATCAATACAATT
Organism: Siphlonurus alternatus; assembly: GCA_949825025.1. NCBI lineage: Eukaryota > Metazoa > Arthropoda > Insecta > Ephemeroptera > Siphlonuridae > Siphlonurus > Siphlonurus alternatus. Next base: position 20,809,665 of record OX463780.1, read on the forward strand.
ATTGAATCGTTAATAATTGTTAATGTTTTTTTTTTTTTTTTCCAAATGTATTGCAATAACATAAATCAAGCAATTTAAATATTGCTGAAACATAATATTTATAAAAAAAATATATTATATTACCATTCAACTCTACAATATAGTAAATTATTTAACATATTTGTTTATTTTTGTACTTTTAAAATCAATAATTGTAAAAAAATAGTAATATATAATAATGTAATGTGACTCCAAAGCTATAATACATACAATACACGTAAAAACATTGAAATATTATAATGATATTCACCAAAGTTGAATTAGCATAATATTATTAAGTGGGTTATTCACAGTACGGCAGCCTTTTCACTTATATTTATCACAAAGTAGACATAGAGAAAGAGGGCATTGTTCTTTATCGTACTTATAGCAATGAAAAGTGTCAACCTGGAAAAAAAATGTTTAAATAATTATTTTTTACAATTTAAAAAATACTGAATCATTATAATACGTATCGGTGTTTTATTTAACAAATTTCCGTTAGTGTAGAATTTTTAAACGAAAACACAAAGATTTTTTAAACAATATTTTTAATTTAATAAAAACAATCCATAACAGAATAAATTAATCCCTTAATGCTATTCATTAAAATCATAATTAATACAAAATTTGCATGTGTTGGGTAATTTTAAAATTATTTCTTGATTTAATTAGTGTTGCGACGTATTTTACTATAAATTTTATGAGCTATAAAATTGTAATCTTCAGTTAAAATGTATTAATCATTATTCATAAACATTCTTCAATAAAAATTTGTATGGAGTAAATCATTTTAGATAGAACCATACAATTATGTATGGTAAACTTTATAAAGTTCTCTTCAATATTTGGAATTTAAATTTTGTATTGAGAACTTTTCCTTAATATATGAAATATTAATTTATATTCATGTCATATCTATACATTTAAAAAGAAGTTTAAAATTTTTGTCACATTGAATAGTCTATATATTTAAACCAATGGTGCTTTAATTCTACTTATTCACTCTTGACTTAACGTGAATGCTCTGATGTTTAATGTTGGCACTATTCAGCATTTGTATGGATATATAACAGTCAAGGCTCCCATTGTTACCTGTATGTGCTCTGTTGCCTGCTCGCTCAACAATACAAAGCATGCAGCACTAAAGTAACAATCAATCATGCATACGTAATATCTAAATACATATATCGTAGAATAATTTGCACAACATATTTTTAGCAATATTAAAAATAATTTCTGCTTAGATTTTAATCTTTTAAATGAAATTTTTATGATATATGAAACAAAATATTTATCATTTTTAATTCTCTTTTTATGAGAAAAATAAAAACGGATGTAATGAATTTTGTGTTCTAGAAAGATAAAATATTTTTAGACTGCACATTATTTATTGTAATTATTACTTTAATTTATCATTTTACACAGGAAATAGTACTCGTTTTAAAGTTAAGCCCTTCTCCTTCTCCTCCTCCTCTGTTTTAAAGTGCTTGTTATTATATTTTATGCAAAATATATGTTCTACTTATTTAATAAATATATTTGTATTTATACTTTACGTGACTAGAATATTTAATACTGAAATATTATCAGTATTTTTTTATATAATCCTTCACAATGTTTTTAATTATGTTTTTTATACTAACCTAATTAAAAATCTCTAATTATTTATTTAGTAAAAGTATAAACAACGTTAGCAAAATATAATTGGACCCGATATAAAAGGATAATAATAATTATAAAATTGAAATTGTTTTAAGAAAAGTGTAGACCTGGAAATGTTTGTAAATTACCATTCCAATATTATTTTACGTAAAAATTAAAAGATGAAAAGATAAGATAACTAAACAATATTCTGAAATTTGAGTAGCAAACTGTATATTATAATATAAATGCGTAATTATTTTTTGTTCCTGCAGGCTAAATTGATTTGTAAATTATATTTTTTTGACCTAGTTCCAAATGATCATTCTTAAATTTTTTTAACTTGCTTATGAATAAAATTAATTGAAGATTGCAACTAAATATATATAGTGAAGCAGCTATAAAATATTTTTATATATAATATTCATGATTAATATAATATGATTATTTAATTCTTTCATGTAATGTAAAAAAAAATATATATTTGTTTTATTTTGTTTTAAACATCATATATTATGTACATATTATACTCAATAATAAAAACAAACTTGGAATTAAAAAAAAAAAAATGGAAAAAATTTAATTACAATATGTACTCATATAAAATTTTACAAAGAAATGCATGAAAATTTTATTTTATTTTCAATGCATCTTATACTCCAACTCTTCCATTAGTACATTTGAAAAGTCCTGAATACCCGTGAGTTTTTTTCAAAGTATACCGCGTCTATATACAATAGAATCCCTTCTATATAGCGACATATAGCATATAAAGCATCTTCCTTGAAATCTGTTCAAGCGAAAGAAGAGGGACTGAGTTCTAGAACCAATGTAACTACCACCGTATCTCTTTATATGTGTCACCTATAGCAACCACATATTAACCTAGATGCTTCACAAGGAAAAGGAAGAAGAAGAAGACATAAAAAATTTACTAGCCAAAGAGGAGATCATTCCTTTACAGTATAAAGTCTCATATTTCAAGTTGTTGAATTGATTCTCAACGGATATTTGTTTTTTGTTGACTTGTTTGTTTCTTGATGTTTTCTTTAGTACGTGATTGGGAAGCCATTGATATAACATGACCTCAATATAAAACATTCATTCGCTCTCGAGTTATTATTGCAGTCAGTGGGTGGATATCAAATAACATTTATATTTGATTTAATTGCTTCTCTTATATTAATTGAATTTAATGATATTTTTTTATATGACTAGCTGAAATTTTAAGAAATTGATTAATAGAAAGTCTGTAATATTATATCAATACAATTAATGGTCTGTTATTTGTATGTAATTAATTTATGTATATATAGGAAAAACGAACAGTAATAAAAAATATATAGTTTGCGTGAACATTTTTTTTCTTTTATTTAAACCTCTTTAAAGCGTAATTTGAATGAATACAAAATACTCCAATCGACTTATCAAAAATGCGATAAGAAAATTATTTCAAGGTTATCAAATTTTCTTGAATTCCTCTGTGATTATCCTAGTCATTGCACTTCTGGTTAATTAATAACTAGCTGCGGAGTCCATCCTTATATATTGAAAGTTTTCAATGTTCCCTTAGTCATTGGTAAAGGCCGAGATAAAATGTGTTAGACCTTGGCCGTCTTGTTCAGGAACCGACGAAACGCACATGCAGGGTTAGGTTTTTTGGAATAAGGTTCGGGATAGGTTCAGTAGAGTTTGCAAGTACTAATAGTAAGTAAACGTGTATACCAAAATTGTTCTTTGATAAATAATTATTGCATAGATTATGTTTTAAATAACTATAGGGTGATGATACTTATGAAGACGTGTTTTTCTGCTTTATTTTTGCATAAATGAAAAACCTGCATGAAAAATTTGTACTGCAAAAATGAATAGAGGTGTACCAAATTATGCTACTCTGAACTGTTTCAGATTTTTTTGAAACACAGAACTATTTTTAAATAATTATTGAACATTCTGTAAGTTAAATTGGCACCCCTGAATCCTTAATAAAAAAGGATAGGACCAGACGCCTATTGACGCCTCCAGGAGGCGTGGCCGCACTTTCAATAATTATTTAAAAATAGTTCTGGGTCTCAAAAAAATCTGAAAAAATTCAGAGTAACATAATTTGGTACCCTCTATTCATTTCTGCAGTAAAAAATTTTCATGCAGGTTGTCCATTTATGCGTTGGATGTGGAATTGTTATATAAGGAAAGCATGATATAAGAGTATTATTAATATTACTATCCATGATTAACATGTATTTGACATTGTCTCCAAAACGCATTGTATTTGTAGGACTGAAGAAATTGAAATTTCAGTTTTTAATCACACATGCAAGTAGATAATGTAAAATAATTTCTATTAAATGTAATAAAAGCATCCATAATTCTTTATTTATGTATAAAAAAACATTGTTTTACTATTTTTTTTCTTTAATAATAAAGTCATGATATATTTTCCTCAGTGTCACATACAATAACTGAAGTGGCTTGTTGATACAATGTGTATAAGTGCAAGATCGATTACCAGGGCGTCCCTTGGGTCAGCGAGTGCATCCTCTTTTGGCCTGTGCTGGACCAGAGAGAGAGAGAGAGAGAGGCGAAGGCAGTAGAGCGTGTGCTCCGCGTCACGAAATATCAGCCACAAAAGCCTTCTTCTTCACCCAGTGTTGTAGAGACGCTCTCTCGCTCGGCTGGCCAGACTTCCTTGTTACTGCCACCATCCTCCTCCGCATATTACAACACACCAGACGTACAAAAAAACACGTGAAAATATAAGCTTGTGAGCTTTTCTTGTCATGGTGAACTAAACCTACAAACATTATAATAATATAATTCAGAATTATTTTATTTTCATACAAAAAGAGTAGTGATAAAAGAATATTTTTTTAAATAACATTATGGTATAACAGTTATGAATAATTCCTAGATATATTTCAAGTAATAATAATAATATTTGAATGAGTATTTATATGTTATAACTTTACATATTTTGCAGACTAGTTTTAAAAAAATATATGATATTATTTGTTTCAAATTTACACTGTTATTACGTATACAGTTACAGTCAAATTTAGCGATACCGCGTGTATAGTAAATATATCGCTCTGCGTACCAATCTTTAAGACTAAATTTACAAAATTATATAATATATTGCTATATATTTTTAACTCTGTTTTCTACATCACAAGTTACGATTATATTCATACGGTTAACTATCTTACCTATGAAATTTCTACTATTTCGACAGCGATTGTAATTAAGGACACGATTCATGAAGAAAGATATCCAGGTATATCACTAACCATATTTAGTATCAGCCAACATCAATAACAATAACCGCGGTTAGTAAAAAATCTGGATATATTTCTGTATATAACCCTTTCAAATAGATCCCGCTCATTAATTATTATATGTGTTAAGTAGATATGTCAAATTTGACTACCTTGTGTGATATTATGAATATATTTATTTACTGTCATGATATGTTAAGATTATTTTAATTTATGTCAAAATTGTAAAAAATATGTCAACTGTTTTATAATGTGTATCATTAGCGCAAGCTATAATAAAGAATAATTTAATTTAAATTTATAGGGGAGGTATCACTGTAAAATTAACTCCCAAGATTGTGTAATTATCAAGTAATTTTTCTTAATCTTTAATTTCAAAATTTTAATTTCATTTTTTTACTAAAACTTTAAAACATGTTGGCTCTATTTACTATGGTGGTGACACGGATAAGACCCATGTATAAAGCTCAGCCAATAAGAGAGCGCAATTTTAGTCACGTGACCGCAATTAAGCACTCTGGTTGGAGAAAAAGTGGAACCATTTACGCACCAAATTTGAAATTAGGCGATCGTGGCTGCACCATGATAAATAGAGCCACCATGCATGCTTTAAAATATACATGCACGTACAACAACAAATTATAAAAACGAGTTTAAATTTTCATATAATGATTCAAATACTCGAGTGACGTGATGAAATGAAGTTTGTTTCTAGGGGGAAAATTTCCTTGCTAAGACTACGTGCATGCTATAATACCTGCTGACATGGGCAAGCAAGCAACCCACAGCAGCAGCAGTGCTATCTGGTGTTGACGCCTGGGAAATTGCCCATTAAACAGTGAGGCTTGATGTTCACAACTGTGTGGAGTTGTCAGCTATTGTACGGAGAGTTTTCCCACACGTTCGTTACAGTGTGCGTAGAAAGCTGTTAAGCTGTCTCACATAATTGCTATATACGAAGACTAAAGGTTATACCTGTCTCAACGAATATTATTTTCTGATAAATAAACTGTAATACATTGCATGTAACAAAAAAATTAACGTTGTTGTTGTTGTTTTCTATAATGTTATTAAAATTAATTCATCAAAATTTGAAGGTTTTTATGTAATAAAAAAATGTTTAGGTTGCAAATTATTACTGTTTATTATTTTAAGGTTTTGAAATACTAAATATGTTTTTTTTTATCCTACCTGGAATTTGAACGGTAAAAACATTTTTATAACGTAAATAATATATTCTCTTGTATTCATTTTTTTTTCTGTTTGCTCACAGACAATAACGATTTTAATTAAGCCTTTAATATTAATACAAAATACAATTTTTTTATAAAAAATTTCATCTACATACAAACAAATGGAGTTGAAGTTTTCTTGTTAGGAAAATTTGTATGCAATAATGGAGTAGTGACCTCAATTTTTTTATTGCAGAAATGGATAGAGGGTGCAAAGTTATGCTACCCTGATTTTTTTCAGATTTTTTACAGCCCGGGAACTATTTTTAAAAAATTATTGAAAGTTCTTTTTGTGACGTCACGAGACGCCGCTCCTTAAGAAAAAGATAGGACTTGCCGCCGCGTGACGTCACAAAAGGGACTTTTAATAATTTTTTAAAAATAGTTCCCGGGCTCTAAAAAATCTGAAAAAAATCAGGGTGGCATAACTTTTCACCCTCTATCCATTTCTGCAATAAAAAAATTTGAGGTCAATACTCCATTAGAAAATTTGTAACGTGACGTAAGTTATTATTACAATTTGGATAAAAATATATTTACTTTCAGCTAAAAATAAATTATAATAATGGTGAATAATAATTTAATGTTGCTATTTTTGTTTTCCATTTTAACTCTGCAGCAATAACTGTAAGACATTTGTGATTATCTGATTATCAATATATGAAATTGCATATTATATTTTTTTTACGAGGTAGGTCTCGTGACATCATTCTCGTCTACATTTTGATGTAAGAAACTTTATGAAATTTTATGGCTTTCACCAGCGTTGATGTGCATAAGGCCAGTGACTTGAGCGCACTTGATATAAAATTCTGTCAGCCATATTTGCATGATATCATAATGTAAACAAAGATGTTTTGACAGCAAAATGCTCTAAAATCGTGAAGCAACAGTTTCAAAAATTGTCCAACAATCCTTATGAGATTTTTATCAATTTCATTCTATGAAATAAAATAACAAAAACCATTTTTTTTCTTTTTACTCTCGATTTATTTTATTTCACCATACATCGAATTGAATTGAATTAAATTATTGTCTGTTTAAACTACTAATGTAAATAATTAATTACTCCTTTGGCTTACTTGCCTACATGACCTGTCTTACTAACCTCAACAAATATCTATCTTCATATATTGATTGTTGGAGAAATGGATTGAATAAAGAATTTAGAATTTGAATCGAATATGGTTTTGATTTCAGGTAAAATATTGCAATGAAAGCTTATAAAGTATAGTAACTAGAGCTAGAATCTAGAATATTGAATTTCCAACAATAATGTAAAAAAAGTGAGTGTAGTTCAGAAACTTTAGCATGTAAATTAATTTATGTTATCAATATCTCACTATTAACAAGAAATATTAATTTAATTAATTGTGTAATTTAATATTTAAATGCTTTTTGTTTGAAATAATTGTAAATATTAATTTATGAATGTTATTAATTAAAATTATTTTATAAATAATTTAATCAATTTAATTTATAAACACTAATTAGAAAATACAAACATTAAAAGTATCAGTATACATTTCTGCTGTTTTAAAGTTTAAATTCAAAGCTTGCTTGCAACATATGGATATGAAAGGTGTTCTGGAAAGAATCATTTAAGTGTGGTTTTGGCTTCAGTGTATAGCTGGCTGGTTTTGCTTCGTTTGTTCGTGGCCGCCTTCACCACTGCTGCTATACTGTTACGTCGTGCATTTGGCAAGCTATGTGCACTGCTTACTGAATAGCTACTAGATCCTACTTATGTATCGATCTAAGCGCCTCTACATTGCATCCCGCCAAGCAGAGAGAGAGAGAGAGTCTTGCTGACTTTATATTACATGTACGTGAAATCGTGAGAAAAAAATACTCAGACTGTAGCAATGTATTTTTTTCCACTATAAGTATTATATAAATAAATATATCACTAACATTGCAGTAGAATATAAAAATTAAATTTATTATACATAAAAATATATAAATATTCCTTATAATAAATATAACTAACTATCCATTACTGTATCCGTTATGGCTTAACTTATTTATTAATGGTAAATCATAAGTTTTTGCAGTAACCTCTAGGGAAACTAGGTGAATAAAGAAAGAAGAAGAAGAAAAAAAAAAAAAAAAAGGAAAGCTCCTTTATTTTATGTTTCATGCTATGCAGTAAAGACCAACTGGTTGCCTATATTTCTAGGAGCTTTTTTTTTCTCTCTTTTTAACGAATGTTAGAAATGTTATAATAATTTAACATTGAAATCTTATATAATGTCTTTATCATAAAGTAATGTTAATTTAAGATTTTCATTAAAGTTCTAGCTGGTGCACGTTCCACTCTTAAGATGGGAAAACATTAAGCTGTGTAAATTGTTGAGCACTTAAGTGTTCTCCGAACCTGATGTAGTTTAATATTCTCAAACTTCTTCTGCTATAATTAAGTTTTAGAGCGATAATTCGAGAAAAAGGGTGGACATAATATTGCCAGCGTGTTATAGAAGCCAATTTTAGATATAAATCAAGTGGAAAAGAAAGTGTATTGGTATTTGAAATTGACATTTAGTATCATAAATATTTTTATTATTAAATATAATTACAATTAACTTTTATAAAAATTCTAATTCTATAATTAAACTATTTTTAGTTTAACATTTTGTGCCATCATTTATATATTAGTCCTGTAAGACATTTTTTAGATGGCAGGTGAGGATAGTTGGTTTTGCGGGCCATGGCACATTGTCCTTGCATCTCAGCATTTACTGGCATAAGTTTGAGTTAAAAAAAAAAGTGTAAAACCTTAACCAGGACAAACACCATTAATTACCTTTATCAATGGACTCGAACTAGAGCCATCAAGGGAGAATGCATGTTACTGGATTCAAAGTGAGACGAATTTACCCTTGGGAAGAGAGGGGGAAGGCAACGTGTTTCTTCTTTGAATGATTACCAATCTAAGTAAACTGACGTCTCTCAGCCTTGACTGCGGTGCTATATTTATTTGTTTATTGAATCGAATACACTATTTCCATAATTTGGATACATACATCTCCAACCCGTAAAACCATAAACATTTTTCTTAAGACACAATATACGATTAAAATAAACATATAATATAATTAATTATACTGTACACACATATAGACACATATTTATACATATTAAGGCGGATTCAGATGGCGACAACGGCGATGCGACACGATTTTGTCAACAAGCTGTGAAACCCTATGCGGCGAGCGAATTCGCCAGGTTGCGGCAGCGAAATCGCGTTAATTGCGATGATCTTTTATTTAATCGCCAAATATGGCCGCCAATGGATGTCACAGCAAGTTCGCATTATTTGCATCACGTCGCATGATAAAAATCGCCATGTGAATCCGCCTTAACACATTAATTGTTATGTTTATTAGCGAATTAAATATTGTATTAAATTATTATATTATTGTCAAATTATTCAGTATATTTTATATTGCTCTAATAAACACAAAAAACAATTAAATATCTTAATATGATATTATGATAGAAGTGATCAAAATGCCACTCTACCTCTAAATTAAATTAATTATTAATCTAAATTATTTGTTACAACATTACACATGAAGGCGTCTAATGCGGATTACTTGACAACGGATAATGCAATTCATATGAAGCAGCGCTATTTGATCTGTACTGTATATACGTATAATAAACATGATGCATTGTAACAGACAATAATAAGCTTCTCAGCAACATCACTGGATTCTATTCATCTTGTATAAATATAATCGTGTATTTATTTTCAATTATTAATTCTAATGCTATCAAAAATAAAATTAAAATGATTTTACTTATATCAGCAAATTTACTCTTACATCATCTATATAGTGTGATTGTAAAATTGAATTTAAAAAATTATTATAATATTTATTAAATAAAAAAGTTTTTCATTAGTTAATTGTTGAAGTTTGTTAGTGTAAGAAGTAAGTTTTTAGCCACGCGTTAAAGTTTTGAAGTTTGTCTAAAGTTAGTTTAGAGTGAAGAAGTAAGAGACGCAGAAAAGTAGCAGTGGAGGATATATCCACAAGTAAGCAGAGAGCATCAGATAACCGTACAGAAGAAGCTGCTGCGTGTCGCCAGCTAGGCCTCTCTGCTCGATTGGTTCTTGGCCACACTACGCCATACAGAGAAGAAGAACACGACATGGAGGTATAGGAGGAAGAAGGGGGGGGAGGCTGGAGGGCCCCCATGAGAGCAATGCTGCAACTGCTGGTGTGCCACTAGCAGGAGTGAAGTGAGAGAGAGAGAGAGAGAGAGAGAGAGAGAGAGAGAGAGAGAGAGAGAGAGAGAGAGAGAGAGAGAGAGAGAGAGAGAGAGAGAGAGAGAGAGGGGGGGAGGGCCACAAGAGGACACGATCCGTCATTGACGTGACCTCCTCGCCACTCGTCGCCCCCGCCTCCCGCGTGGTTCTCCACACTCAAGAAGACAGTAAAACTGGAACACCACGAGAGGGAGGAGGTTTCCACTCAAAACAAGACAGCTGCAACAAGGGAATCATCCACACTGCATAAATACATTCATAATTTATCATTTGGCGGTAAAGTAAAATATGGATGATATATCTCGGTGCATTCTAACATAACTTTATATTTTATTGTATAAAATTTTATTATTTAAATAAAACAAAATATTTAAATGTTAAACTTTTTTTTTTCTTATTTACAAAACTAAAACTAAAAAAAATGTATGCCATGTGTGGTATATATGATTATATAGGTTATTAAAATTTATATAGTGTAACTGTATAATGTTTATTATTGTTCTATTTAAAAACATTTTAAAAAAATCAATCTTAAAGATAAAAAATTACAATCTCCAATAATAAATTTTATATAATCACTAATTTGTTATACTGTAGAGTAAGAAATGCTTTAAACCACATCATATAAATACATATAGGTATACTTCATTCACTTTAAAATTAAAGTATATAATTATAGATTATTTTAATATACATTAAATACATAGGGTAAAGTAAAATACTCACTTCCATTTTTAAACATGCAGTTTATATATAACACTTGAATACGTTTATTGAGATAATAGACTACACAAAAGTGACATTTGCAGAAGTAAATAGTCAGATATTTCATTTCACCCCTCTAAAATTGTCGTAATAAGAAGCTGCTATACAGACATTTCTCAAAGATGTTGTAACCCTCACTCCACGCAAATGTGTGCCTATACTTAACTACATATGGAAGAATTGTGCTTTTACTAAATCGCTTTTTAATCCTTACAATATGTTGTGTAAGACTTTGCATGATAACCAACGATTAGTGAAGCTTTCTTATTACATATAAAATGTTGCTAAAAGCATTTACATAACATAATTTTAGGTACATTAAACACGCATGTAATAGTTAAAACGTGCTTCAAGTTTCAGTTTCCTAAAATATTAAAATTAACGTTTTTACATGCTACGTTGAAACTTGTTTTGACGCATTAAGGTGATGAAACAATGTAGTTAATACGACACAAAGTTCATTTCAAATTATAACATTTTTTTAAAAGAAATTTGTTCTCTAAAATAAAAAGAGCTTAGAAATTTTATATTTTATTATTTTTGTATATTTTTAAAATAATATGGAATAAGTATTACATTATTGTGCCTCTGGTGTATTTTTTTAAAGGTATTAAAATTTAATTATTAAATGCTGAAACAATTTTTAAGCTTGTTTTCTTTTAATTTTACAATCCTTTAGGAACATTCTTTTTCTCATATATAATAGTAACAGCATTAAACCACTCAAAAAGTAGGAAAGGACATAAGCTGATTAACAAGTACACTGAGAAAAATCTAAGAGAATCATTATTTAAGTAAGATTCGAGACGTCTCTAATGAGCCTATATATAATCTCATTAAACTTAAGCATTAAGGTGGATTGACATAGACAATGGAGTATTGTCCTCAATTTTTTTTATTGCAGAAATGGATAGAGCGTGCAAAGTTATGCTACCCTGATTTTTTTCAAATTTTTTAGAGCCCGGGAAGTATTTTTAAAAAATTATTGAAAGTCCTTTTTGTGACGTCACGCGGCGGCAAGTCCTATCTTTTTCTTAAGGAGTGGCGTCTCGTGACGTCAGAAAAATAACTTTCAATAATTTTTTAAAAATAGTTCCCGGTCTCTAAAAAATCTGAAAAAAATTAGGGTAGCATAACTTTGCACCCTCTATCCATTTCTGCAATAAAAAAATGAGGTCAATACTCCATTTTCAGAACGCAACGCGAATAATGCGCACTTGCTGTAAAGGCGGATTCACATGGCGGTTTTTATCATGCGACGCGACGCAAATAATGCGCACTTGCTGTGACATCCACTGGCGGCCATATTTGGCGATTAAAAAAAAGAGAATCGCAATTAACGCGATTTCGCTGCCGCAACCTGGCGAATTCGCTCACCGCATAAGATTTTACAGCTTGTGTGACAAAATCGCGTCGCATCGCCGTTGTCGCCATCTGAATCCGCCTTTCCATCCATTGGCGGCCATATTTGGCGATTAAAAAAAGAGCATCGTAATTTAACGCGATATTCGCCGCCGCAATGGCGAATTCGCTTCCGCATAGAATTTCGCAGCTTGTATGACAAAATCGCGTCGCATCGCCGTTGTCGCCATCTGAATCCGTCTTAACACGCTTTTTTTGCATGAAGAATAATTAGGAATTAAGTTTGAGGTTTATTACAGTTAAAGTTTTTAATCTTCTCGTATCTCCTTTTATACTATATTTAGTGGTGTAATCGAAAAGTAGTTATTTTCATTTTACTAATTTTTTAACTTTCGAATTTGACGTTCAATTTTTACTAACGTTTTATAGAAATAGACCAAACATATTCAGAATTATTACTTCATGAATATTCCAGACGCAATCTCTTGTTTAATGTCCTTGTCACTATGATATAACATGCTTGCTGGGTGCGTGTGGTGGTTATAAGTGGCAGCTAGGAGCAGCGGATAACTTGAAATGAAGGGTGGAAGAAAAACCCAAGCAGCTTTTCCCTTGCTGCCAGCTATGCAGGGCTAATTATGACACTGACGAGCAGGCTAAAATATTAACAGAAACTACCTGCCAGACTCACTCTCTTCGAAAAAACTTAAACCACCTTTTTCACCTCAACTTTTCTCATGGTTTTCTTTTTGTATTGTCAATAATAAAACATATTATATCACTTTAAATTGAGAGTTTTTTGTTTGCAACTTTTTATATCAAGAAATCAATCGATCTATTTTTAAATTTTAAAATGTACTATTGATGATTGTTTAAAGTGCTCTGCTAAAAGCATCGGAAATAATTAAAGAAGACTTCAAACACATGTTTTTTTTTTATTAAAATATATTGTCCTTAATAAATCTTTGAAATATTTTTAATAATTGATTTATATATTTTTATTATGACAAAAGAAATTAAAAAAAAAAAATGAAAATTCAATTTATTAAAATTTTAATTTGTAAATTATTCACCCTATGTGATTATCAAACATAAGAAAAAACTATAAATGGGCGGGGGATAACATACTAATTAATAAAAGCGTAAAATACAATATTTTACAAAGGTGGAAGTTATCATGTGAATATACCAATATATTACATCGTTAATAAATATTTACGTTATAAAAGTATACTGTACATTAATGCACTTTTTCATAATTGGTAATGTATTAGCATCATAAAAGTACTGCATACACAAGAAATATTACATCAATAATCCCGCCATAAGGTTAGGCAACTTGCTCACCATCAAAACCTTGCGGGTCACATAAGCAGCGGGGTTAAATTTATGTTTTAATCCTCGTGTTTTGGTGCAGATCTAGTTGTTTCGGTTCAAAGTTAGATAACCTGAGAAATTGAGCAATGGAGTACACCTACTTAAGTGATACTTAACTACAGAAATTGACTTATTAGTAACATTGACCTAAGTAAAGGGAAGAAGGAGGCAGATATTCATGTATTTGAAGTACTTTTGCGATTGTAAAACAAGTAGTGGTGATTTTAAAAATATTGTTAATTATAAAATTCATGGAGAATAATGTAGTAATTATTAAAAGGTCTCCACAAAAAAAAATGTATTGAATTTAATATCCCATATTTATTATGATTAAATACAACAAAGTTCGAATTGTGAATACTCTTTATTATATTTTATTTAAAATTGAATGTTTGAATAAATACCAATTGAAAGTAAAAACAACAACACTTTTACATCTATACATTTTAAATTACACGATGTAAGCGTTCAAGCGTATACAGTTTAGGTTCCATTGTTCGGATTGTATCTCACATCTGTAAGTCCTCTTTCAGCCGTACACGGAAAAAAAAAACTACTTAACTAACTTTACAGAGAGAAACATGTAAAAACGTATTGTTTTAAATACAATGCAATATTTAACTTTGTTTTGTCAAGGTTATAAATAATGGATATCAAACCAATATCCAACAAATGAATTATTTTTTTGTGTGATATTCCTAAAAATGTGTTTTTCTTTCAGTGTTTTCCGTGTGTATATATATACAAACTAAATAGAGAAAATAAAAAACAACACGTTTCACATCTTTTTTTCAAATGAGCTTTCATAACTCAAATTTGTATACAGTCATGCCGTACTTTAAGTTTCTTTTCATATATTTTCAATGCTTATATTCTTTCCTCTTCTCTAAAAAACACACACATCAAATTCAACACTAAAAAGAAATATAGAGAATTTTTCTGTTTCTCTGCATGTTCACTTCTCTGTCAGCTTATTGTTGAAGATTCTATTATATCCAGAGCAATCCCCTCAGGACAAACAGATGAAGTACGAATCAAATTTGAGATGAAAACCTGATTCCAAAGACACAAAAGCGATTACGTGGAGTTTTTAAAATAAAACTTTTCTTTAACGAAGTCGAATCCTCTGAATGCATAATAAAAAAATATATATCCATAAAATTATTTTTTTATTACTCAAAAGCCTGTGCAGTTGATGTTTTAAAAACAGTATAGTATCATAAAAAGTTTTTTGTCTTTGTTTGCTTTTAAAATATTTAAATGAAGAAAAATATTTATAATTTACAGGCTTTTAATTATAGCAAATAACATTGTGTTATATATCTTTTGAAATATTAGATGAAAAATATTCAATTCCGTTTGAAAAATATAACTCTCCAGTTTCACATTTTATGTAAAACATAAAATTCAGCCATACGAATGTAACCAGTTTTCGTTTTAATATACAGTAGAAAGCAGCAAATCGAATAATTAGTAGTTTTTGTAACGTTCCAAAAATATTAATATTACCAAAGTTAATAAATTAGCACAAAATTTTGATAAGTACATAATTACCTTAAAACCTGAGTGCAAATTTTAATTCAATATAATAGGTCTAAACGCAACTTCTGTATACTGTAAATATAATATGTAAAGCTGTAATGAAAAAAAATGTAATCAGCACGACGCAAGCACACAACCACGTTGGCTGAAGATCATAACAATTATATTTATAAATATATATAAAATATTTTCTCATAACTATAAAAATGGAAATTTTATTCTAAAATTCAAATGGACGAGTCTTTTTTTTTAAATAATTTTTATTACCACGTTTACCATATTTTTAATACCCCTTGCTCAAGTTTTTTAAAACATATAATCGGTTTTATGACATGGTTGGTTTTTAAGAAAAGCGATCAACTCTGTAGAAGCAGGGAATATTAATTTCCGATCTCTGGTTGGATCACCGCTCGCATGCTCCCCTTCACTTGTTGCTGGTAAAGTGGACTGAAAGCGTTCGTAACTCATTGGCCCCCTTCCCCCCTCTCCCACGGACGCTCGGTATAATGCACCAGCAAACTTTGTCTCAGACTTTGTCGATATATCGGTGATGAACTTTCTAAGCATGATTTTAAATATTGGTGTAAATACATACATCAAAATTATTAAATTTACATTTTATAGTCATCTGTTCGTAAATACACAATCAGATGATAATCAACTATTTTATATTCCTTTTGATACCTGTATACAGATGGTTCATTTGATTAATGATTCATAATTTTATTAGACATTTACGAAGACACCTTGATGTAATATAATTATATATTTTAAATAACATTAAAATACTAAGGAATTTTTTCAATGAAAATTTGTTTTGAAGAACATTAAATGTATAATCTATTTTGATATTGTGCTGACCGATGACAATTTCACTTTAAGATTCAATAACTTCAAAAACAGATCCAATGAGTTATACGTCATAGCTTAATTATGCGGCAAGAACAAAAAGGCACTTCGATGCTATTTTCCATTTTGCATATACAGTGCAATCTATTCTCTTTTTAAGTTTAATAAGGTATATCATTATTTTCTAACCTCAAGCAAGATATTCTGGTCTCGATGTATGTATAGTACGTGCCGTGTACTACATATATACTGTATATTGACATGTTATTATTAAAATGTTATATTAATTTAAGTTAAAAAATTATAATAAAGACATTATTTTGTATATCATATCATGTATATATGATTTAAATATTTTTTAAATATAATATTATATGTGATAAAAAATAATGTTTGAAAATGCCATGACGAGTTTTAGAGTTTTGAATTATTTTTCTAAACAATAAATACGTTAAATCGATGACATGATGAACGAATTAAAGCTGCAGTGAAACGAAGTAACGTTGGTTTCGCATGTTATATCAAAGTCTATTTTAATTGAGTCAGTGAATAGATACAGTGTAAAAGGGAACTTTAGACTTTAGTTAGTCATGCATAAGACCAAAGTAAAGGAAAAGCAACTCACACACGACAAGCAATAGAGCGTATGTATATGCTCCTTTACAGCTTTATATAGGCAAAGGGATTCTTTATATAAGAGAAACAAAGATAAAACTAAATTCTCTCTCTTCCATTTTTTTTTGTCATATTATTTTGTTCAAAAGGAATACAAGGACAAATATTTAGGGTCAAATGAAAGAACTTTTTTTTTTAATTTGTCATAAAATTTTACTTTCATGTTCATAATATTCAATATTGAGTAAGTATATGTTTTAATCACCATGAAATATTATTATTTACACTTAAATAACCTTTATATCATGTCTGTAATGCTTTTTTTTTAATATCAATTATCTGCGTCCCTTGTTTTCCAAATAAAAAGTTTCTAATTGAATTTTGATTCTTTTTTTATATGCAAATACAGTTGTTTTAATAATAATTGAATGAGGATATTTTCATAGTATATAAAATAAAGATAAAAAGTATCCATATAGGTGTTTAAATGAGGCGTGAAAAAACAATGCAAATCGTGACGCATTAGATTGAGAGGGCTCGTTAATCACTTGGTGTGTCAAATGGTGAACAGCCGCTCGAATGGCTACTGGATAACACTCGATCTGACGGCAAACACGCGAACTTTGAATTAAACAGCCTTTGAAAGTGTCCACTCAGGCTTGTGATTCACTTGACGTAAATACATACTACATTTCTACAGAGCCTATATTAAAAGCTCTTTACAGGATATTGATAAAAAATATTATTTCTAATATAGTTCATATTAATAAAAAATATGAGATTGTTTGACATGTTGAATGGTGACCAATAATTTATACATAATTTTGAATTTATTGGGTCACTGCTCTATACATACAGGCATATAGATTTATCTGTTTACTTTAAAATATGGGTATAAATATTAATTTAGATATCTTTTAATATTTGGGATGGATATCATTGAATACATTAATATACATTATACATACATTACTGTACAAAAACAAAACAAAAATAAAGATGGTGCATGTACGTTTGAATGTATAGTATCAAACGGAAAAGGTAAACTATGAGTTGTCTCACCTACATTGCTCCGACATTTGCCACATATAATAACATTGAGCTCTGAAATTCAATGCAGTTTAAGTATTTTCCCATTATTATTTTTATCATCTGGCAAGTTTTAATTATTTATAAGATTTTGGCTAGAAAAGAATTCATATTTTGTTATAATTATGATGGATAAAAATTATTAAAAAAAAGTTATCAAAATTTGTCCCAGAATTTTTTATTTTTTTATTATTTTTTTTTATTTTATTTTTTTTATTTTTTAATACTGTACGTTAGAAAAGCAGTTTATTTTGCAATTTTAAAATATTCACCATGTCTTCATATATTCTGCATGACACCAACGGCCCCAAAGTGACTGCATGTCCAAGTTATCCTTGTCTAATATAACAAAGTTCTAAATGGACAGTTCTTGCATGTACAAAGAGGTGATGCTGGTTTGTGTGGTCAGGTGCTAATTTGACTGGGGGTTTAGAGACAGCAAGGTTGGTAAGCGAGCGGTCAAGCGTCCACTGGGGACGGGTCAATGGGAGAAGAGGCGGTCAAGCGATGACGGCACATGAGTGATGGCAACGGACGTGATCGGCGAGCGAGGTAATTAATTCATCGCTTTATCGCGTGCTCTCAGCTCCCCACCTCTAGGTTACATTGTTATATATTATAACAAATCTAACTATATATATACTGTATATAATATCGTATATAGGTTTTCTGCTACAGACATTTTATAGCTCACATTTATCATAAATTTAATGTAATACAGTATATAGTCTTATTATATTATATACAGTACACTATGTTATTTCATTGTTTGCTCATTGAACCGTTAAAAAATGAGGAAAAAAATAATTGTATATTATTAAATCTTGCTATAACATATAATTTATGCTTTATACGTTTTCTTAAAAACCTTAAAATGAAATCAATACAGCATTTGTCATGTACACTATTTTCATCGTAAATTGTCCTTTGCATTTCTAACTTTATGTTTATGTTATTAGTTCTAAACTTCATCACAACGTTGTAGCAAAATTTTACTGAAAATGATATGATAATATATGAGTCACATGAATATCATTTACTACAGTACTAATGGACAATTTATAATGAAAAGAGTGTACCAATATATGAATATCAATTGTAATGTATTATAGCAAAATTTATATTCATCTATCAAAGCTGGAACACCACACTTTCTACATTTTCATATGAATTTCAATCACTGAAATGGTACGCAAAGTCAAGAGGAGAGGAGAGAGAGAGAGAGAGAGAGAGAGAGAGAGAGAGAGAGAGAGAGAGAGAGAGAGAGAGAGAGAGAGAGAGAGAGAGAGAGAGAGAGAGAGAGAGAGAGAGAGAGAGAGAGAGAGAGAGAGAGAGAGAGAGGATGCAGGAAGTGACAGACGGTTGGTCTAAAAAGCCTCAGGACCACAAACGTACAGCACTAATGTAAATTATTGTGTCCCTGGTGATATTGTGATAATCAGAGCTCCTGACTTAACGAATCAATTATTTAACATTGTGCGTTTGAGGTCCAAACTAACGTCCTTAGAGACCGCTAATCTGCGTCATCACTTATTAATGGCAATGTTACCTTGGGAACAGGTAAAAACAAGCGGGGAAAATAACAATAACAACGGAAGATAATTTTAATTTTTTTTTTAAATCACATTAATTATACAATAATATTTCAATTAGAGCAATTACACAATAATTATACGACGACACTATATCATATACTATTAAATAAATGCGTATAGATATAACATATGAATATTTTTACGTACTCCTTCTGTAAGAATGTTATTTTATAAATACGGTATATAAATAACCAAAACATTTTTTTATTACTTCAAAAAAACTCAATGAAATATAGAGATGTCTTTTGAAAAAGAATACAATAAAAAAATATAAAATATATATTCTTTGGCCATAATTTTAATTAGAGTTCTTAATTAATTTTAAGATTTATATAATAAATGTGATTAGTTTTACATCTCTCGCGTGACTATATTGCTAATGTGATCACATTTAAGTTTAATACATTTACATTCTATCAGTAATACATAAAAACAATACTTGTGTGCTCTCTCTTTTTTTTTATGATCAGATGATCCAATAAAAAACTTTTAAATTAAACGTAGTAAAATTGCTTCTAAAATCAATTAATTGTTAAAAAATATTTGTTTTTAAATTCAATTCTGAACGATAACAAAATAAAACTGAATATTGTGTCGTGTTAGTTATTTGATGTTCCGGCTGAAACGTGGCTCATTAGTTTCGTTTATTGAATCGTTACGCCCCCTTCTCTCTAGCAGTTTTACAGGACATCCCTATTTTAGTATGGACAATGTATTTGCTAGCTAGTGGGCCTGTAATCAACTGACGAGTTGTAATTATCGACAGTGGCTTTTAACTCTCTTTTGTCTTTCTATAGCATGCTGGTGTGGTAACCTCTGTGTATGTGCACTGTAAAAAAGCTATACCTATTGTAGGTATCAAATAACAAAGATTTGCAGCCTAAAATAGGGGTGCTTTACCCATTTCAGGTTTAAATGGACCTATTTTCATTAATTTACCTAAATATGTAATATGATGTTACATATTGAGGTATGCAATAACGTGAAACGGGTATTTAGTTGCCTAAATTGGAAACGAAACTACCTGAAATTTAGATGTACCCAATAAGGGTTACTTAATTACCTAAATTTTAGCCTACCTACATTCTATATGTGCCCAGAATAGGTCTTTATATTAGCCTGATTTTTTTGTCCGTTAAAATTTTAAATAAAAGACGATAAAAAAAGACTAAGCCAATCAAATTTTTATGGCGAGAGATGACTCTCACCACATGACATCATCATGACGTGTTAGCGTCGGTCTGCAGCTGGAGTGCAGTTTGATGCAGAAACATCCTCATTTACTGGATAATTTCGTCAAACCAAGGTAAGATTAAGGAAATATAAAGACATAATTATAATCATGAAGTTATAGTGTACACGTTGATATGAAAATTTCTAACACTTGTGTGCAATTGCTCTGTAGAAATCGAATGCATCATAGAGGCCTGCACGAATGCAAAGAGGGAGTTTGGAGCTTGCCGTGTGGCCCGAGCTGTGAGCTACTGCGATCTGCCGAGTCGCCCGCCCGTCTACATTGTCCACATTACCACCCACCCACAGCCCATAATGATGCTCTGCTACCATAGGTATAGTAATTAAAAAGTGAACATTTACTGTGACCTTTTATATGTAGAAGTTTTGCTGGATAAGAGAAAAGAATCTTTCGTTCTCTTGTCTTAAACATCACAAAACATTATTATTTTTTTTTATTATATTAAAAGTATTTTTATTCTGAAGTACATTGTTACCTATAGTTCTACTAGTACAAAGTCAAATATGGTAGATCAAACATATATTATGCTATGCTTAAATAAAATAGCAATAATAAATTATAATAGTAGATTTAATATTTAATATTATTATTTTTACATTTTTTTACTGATCTTAATGCAGCATTTTTTTTATAACTTAATTTAAATATTACTATAATGTTGTACATAGTACACAGTATCTATTCTGTATGGGTGCAAAACAAAACTTGAAAATAAAAAAAAAAAAAAAATAATAAAAAAATTTAAAAAAAAATATAAATGCATGACACGAAAGAAAAAAATAAAATAAAAGTTAATGCATGCAGCATCCTCGAGATTCTTAATTTCTTATCTCATATGTGCTATATGAATTATGATATAGTCCTGGATATTCAAAAGACCCCTTTCTTGTAATGTGAGCGTGTATTAACATATAGCCAAGACGATTGTTATGACTTTTTTACACTATAATAACATGGGATAATTTTACTGAAATATTAATATATTTTATTTTTTATGTTCCTAATAGTACAAGGAGTATTAAAAAAATCAAGATAATTATTATACAAAAAATCACTTTGTTAACATTAAAAATTTGCTGGACTTTTTATGTTTTTCTAATTGTAGACACAGTATCATAATTATATAAATATATTATATGACAGTATATTAAGTAATTCATGTGATTCACTTTTTTTTAATTTGTATCTTTTTAATTAAACGTTTTTAATTTCACTATAATAACAAAATTGTCATCGATGCTAATTAAAATTAAACGTTTTATTTGTTCTATAACAATTCTTTTCTTTTCATTGCAGACTTTGCTTCACCAGGAAAGATCATACTCTCAACATTGTCTTCTAGCCTTCAAGTCCATGCAGCCAAAAAGCAGTGGACCCACAAAATCCCCAACCTCATGCAAATAATATCCGTGAGTTTTTATATAAATAATCGTGACTGACTCATTAACTACAAAGACGATTATTATTTATTTTTTTTTCAACACCTACAAAAAAATTAAAGTGCTATAGTTAACAAAAAATTGTGATAAAAATTATGTTTTTGAAGTGTTTTAAGTTTTTATTTCTGTTCTGCCCCAACGCCAAAACTACAAATTTAATATTCCATTGATATATGTATGAAAATGATTTTCATTTAATAAAAATTGTTTTATTTTATAATTATGTGTGTATTATTTATAAAAAATATATTTAGGAAATTATACTACCTAAATTTGAGTTAAAAATGTAACTTAAAACGGGCTGATATTAATACCTATTTTCAGTATTTTTGTATTCCTAGGTTAATATTTAGCTAAATAAAGTTACCCGAATTAGGTACATTAAAATTATATGCTCATCTAAAATAGGTAAGCAGGAATGCTACCCGTTTTAGTTTAATAAGTTGACCTAATCTGAAGACAACCTCTTGGGTATCTGTAATTACCCGTTTTAGGTTTTCCTTTTTTACAGTGTGTGTTGCCAAAAACCATGGTAAAGGAAAATTAAAACGGCCCCTAAACATGCTTTATCCTATATAATAATTATGTACTCTTTGTTTAAATCTAATTATCAAAGCCATGTCGTTATATTTTATAATATAAAATTTATTTACATGAATTTTTGTATGCTTTGATATTAATTATATTAAATTAATTCATATTTGTAGAGATTATATTAATTAATACTGAAACAAATTTTAATTTATTTGAATTTAATTTATATCATATTTCAAATTAAATTGTATTAATAATAGCATTAATTGAGTTTCTGTTACAAAAGACAAATTATCTTCCCTAGAAGATATTAATGGTATCAGTGTGCAGCTGTTGCACAGTAAAACTTCATTTATAATAAAAACTCCCATTCAAATTATTACATGTCTGTGTTATAATATATTGTATATAATTATATATTATTACAGATGGTGATTTGATAATATGGCACGTAATACACTGAGTATATCACGTAGTTCTGCAGTATTTTACACGATATAAATGTAGAAACTTTTTTATATATATATATGTATCAAAAAATAAGTAATAAAAGAATTTTTGTTGTATTGAGAAAAGCAGACAGCTGGTGCCTTGGTAGTTAGCTGGAGCTTGGTACTGCATACGATACAATGTATACTGCAATCTTTTGTCCAAGGGTATCAAAATTCAGAAATCGTGGTAAGATTTCTATACAGAAATTTAACCTAAATGAGTTGTTGCTTTGATTAGATGTAGTAAAGTAAACGTCTGCTAATGGTGCAAAGACTGACCTGTATGCAGCTAGGTTGTCGTATATGCAATATATCGGAAACACATTGTTTTATACAGCATGAAAGAATCTAGTAGTAATAACATTGTATGCTGTACTATAATGAATATTACATTACATGGCTGTAGGCACCATAGTAAACATTTATGTGTGTCTATATCATTACTGCATGCAGTTATTATTATACTGGTACGTTGTAAAACATGGTCAACTTGCTTATTGATATTTTAGATAATCATAAGTTTAAAGTACTCATTAAAGTTGACATTTTAACTTAATGTTCACATTAAAATTATAATGTTATTAAGTAAACAATATATTATTAAAATTATGTAGTAATGTATGTAGTTACTTTAATAAATGTAATAATGATATAACGTATGACATGTCTGAAAAACTACAATTTTTATTGTAAATGTGTTATGCTGCTATTAAAATAATAATTTATTTTTCATATAAACTTTTTACTTCTTTTGCACCTGCAATATCAATGTCCAATCTTTTTATAGTTTTTGTTATATATGATTTGTTTTAATTTAATTGAAAATGGCAGCTGAGTTTTCCGATTTTTTTTTTTTTTTTTAATTCTTGGCAAAAAAAAAAAAAAAAAGAAAAACATGATTGAAAGAAAATAGATGCCACTCTTTGTAGATCAAGAGAACTGTCGTACAGTTGTACATTTAGGGCATACATATATGATGTGATGTCATAAACTCAGTTTTCAATAATTTTAACTTGTAATTTTGCATGCAAGTAATTTTGTAAACTCCCTATTAGAATAAATTTTAATTGTGAGTAAAGAACAAATAAAATTCAATTAGCTTAATTAATAAATAATTGAATTTTATTCCCCTTAATTATAAACATGTTTATATTTACTAATCTAACAAATTACGTAACAAAAAACAAAACACTTGAAGAAAATAAACAAATTTTCAGTTTTATCTTCACAAATTTAAAAAAAAAAGCAATTCAATTAAAAATAATAATAAAACTAAAACAATATTAAAAGTTTAAATCACCACCGTGGAAAAGAAATTAAGAAAAAAAGTTTTTATAGTCTTTTGTATTTTCTCCAACGTTTTGTGATTTTTTTTTTACACTTTTGTTGCAAAGTTATCTTGTGCACGAGCGTTTGCTGTTGCCGCCACTACAGAGGAATAAATTGCAGCACCTCCTCCCTTCTACTCTACCTTAAGGCAGGTTTATCAGGACCCTGCATCACCGGGCCGACCGATAAGCACCGCTAATAGCAGTTACCAGGCCTTGTTTTTTGCTGCGCAAGCTGACTTTCCTTTGTTTTCACACGTTAACTCGAGCAGCACCACGCGGAGGCGATGGTATAGAGTTTTGCAAGCTGCTATATAAATAAATATAGCTAGCTGCTACTTTCATGCAGCAAGCAAAACTTTGTGAGCCAACACATTTCTCCATCGCTATATATAAAAGTCAAGCTAAAAAAAAAAAAAAAATAGCAACACTATTATTCCGTTACTTCTAAGCCATTTTATAACTAATGTATTTAAAATTTATTTATATTAGACTGCATTTTTACTTAGGTAATTTTATTATTGAAACTTTATTTGGAAATTTTGCATTAAAAGCACACACATACAAATTATATTAAATATAATATGTTCTTTATCTTTCTCTCTCTCTGTAGTCTCTGTATATATTGTATATTTTGTATAATTAGAGAAAGTAAAAATAAAATTATTTCGATGATAATTCTTGATTATATTCTCGTTTATATTGGATATTACTATAGTAGACTATATAATGATACAAAGTATGAATCGATAAATTTATTCATTGTTGGTAATTGAAATTTGTAAAAAAAAAAAAAAAAAAAAATCTCTGTGGAGATAAATCGAAGCCAATTACATTTTTTTCTTGTTAATCAACATACTTTCAATTTAGTATCACGATAATAAAAAATAAAATCCCCAAAAGTGATTTTACAACAAATTTAATACAATTTGCTTATAAAGTAGACGAAATATCCTTATCATTTTCCAATATATAAGCTAATATTATTAAAATTTATAATAAAAATGCCATTATGAAGGAACAAATTTTAACGAATTCAGAATATTAATTTTACTGCATAATATAATAAAATTATAATCAACATAATTACTGTAAATCATCAATGATTGTAAAACTCAATATATATAGGTATTTTTACATGAGCAACGTCCGCGTTGCGACAAAATTAAAAATTTTAAGATTCATTATCACAAGCGTATTTTTTGCGATATTACCCGTATGTGATGACAATCTCATTGCTTATTTAATGAAGATGGCTGAAATAAGATTTCAGATAGTGTTTGAATCACACAATGCTTTGAAAATCATTCAATGTAAATATACCTTTAAAGATGAATATATTTATTCTAAAATACCAATCACGTAATGCTTTCAATGTAAAACGACGTCGTCTTCGCACGTGCAAGTTTGAGATTTAATCACGCCGCCTGTCACGACTAGCTGCTGCTGCTAACACCCCTCGCGATCTTGCGGACCAGCAATCAGACCTCGCAGCCCTGCTGAGTAATGGAGTAATTACTCCGAAGACGACGCCCTCGCGAGAGGAGCTGCTGCTCCCCGCGTAGCCGCCATTATGGGAGTCATTATTCAATCTTCTCTCCCTCTCTCTCTATTTTAGGCTGGGATTCTTCCTTTTCGTCTTTCTTCTCCCATTTCTCCTCCTTCCCGTTGAAAAGCTCGGCGTGTTGAACTTTGCAATTAACCACTTTACAGAGAAACCTCTTAAAAAGAAGAAGAAGAATAAGAAATTGAAGAAAACGATAAAGCATCTTTTCATGTTTGTTAAAATCTTCTAGCAATCATTTGAAAAATATATATCTTGAACCCATAATAGTACAATCTTTCATTTATAATAAAGACATTTCAATTCTATTATATATTTTATATAGAAAACTTTTAATGTTACTTTTATATTATTAAAGTTTGTTCATATAATACTCTCTTGATTAATTCAAAATTCCTTACGTTTTATATACATCATATAGAGAGAAAACTTTTACTTAAACTGGTTTTAATAATATGTTGAGTACGCTATTAAAAATAAATTAAATAGTTTATAACTTACTAACTCGATAAGTTAATCTCTGATGCATAAAATCCAACTTTTATTTTTTTGCTACGTGTTACTTTTCTCATTTTAATAAAATAAAACTTTTTTTATTTGAAATAAAACTACATGCACTAGAAAATCAGAAGTACATTTCAATAATATCCAACTTCAATTATACTAAACATTTCTATATAATTATAATATATATAAAAGTAGCATTTTAATATGTAATATTACATAATATTAATATATTTTTCAAAACCCTTTTTATACAATAAAAGCTTGCTCTAGATGGAAAAGCGTTGCAAATAAATTTCCTACCCTACTATAGAATCTGATATTATTCATGTGGGCAGGCAGCAGCAGCAGCATCCCTGTTGACGTAGACAGAATCATGAATATTTCTCCTCCTCCAGCACACTCCTCCTATGTACCGTGATAGACGAGGGTGAACCAACCGCGGTGGCACCAACGTATTCTAGCATGCACACTGTCACTTCGGACCTCGCGCCTCCATCACTCTAACCTTCCCCCCCCCCCCTCAATTCTTGTCCGTGATGAATGGTTGTCAGCTCATCTTTTGTGGCCTCAAGTTAAACTCAATAAAATATTATCATCTTTGTGTGTACTACCGTCTTTTAAAACGTCTTGTCATTCATATTTTATTTTTTTAATAGAAGTGGAAAATAAATTCTATTTTTTTTAAATTTATTTGTGTTTAAATATTTTTTTGTTGATTTAAAATGAGTTTTATATATTTATAAAAAAGTTGAATATTTATTGATTCTACAATATTATAGAGTAAAACTCTCTGATGTAAGTTCATCAATTGATGCTTAGAACCCTCATCATATTTATATCAATCACTGAAGATTATTGAAGAGCAATGTGTTTGTTTCATAAAAAATATTTTATTACAATTATTATACAATTCCCATTTCAAAACAGCTTTCATTAAATAAAGTTTGGACTTAAAGTACATAAGACTTTATAGCCAAATCAGCCATAAAAAATATATAATTATATTCAATTCATACAACATTTAATTTTGATTTTTTTTTTAACATATGCACATACAGTATTATAACTCTTTTGTGTCCGTATTTTCTTTCTTGATTTGTTTTTACATATTAGGACCATACTATGAAAAACAAACGTTATTTATTACATAATGATACTTGAAAATTCGTTGCTGCACCAGCGCTCCCCTTGTAATTTTAACACCTTCCACTGAAGTCACGCCTTATACAAAAACCATGAAAATAATGTCGCCATGAAACTCATGCTATAATGTGTAATTTCTTTTCTCGTTTACGGCATTTAATGTTATTGTCCTTATATGTATTATTTCAAATGTCACATAACATCTAAATAACTGGAGAATAATACATAACACATAATTTATTAACAATGAAATTGCTTTAACAATGGATAGAGAAATATTTAAGTTTTTTATATAAATACATAGCATGGATACAAGGTTCGATCTTTGGTCGGGGTCCCTATTTTCTTATACTTGGATATCATGTGCAACGATGACGGGGAAAGCAATTTGAATTAAATATATTATACTGTATATTGAATTTATCAGCAATCCGATTGAGTGTAAAGCTTTAGAGTAATTGTAATAAATGTTGAATATTGAAAATATAGCAAGTAGAAATACATTTACTTTATATTTATTACTTTAGAAGTATTTGAGTTGCTTTTACTGACTAGCAATTGTTGTAAAAAAAAAAGAAATTTCAACACATTTTATTTACTAGAACGAATGACATTTTAAAATAACTTAACTTTAAAAAAAATTCGTTACATTATATGTTACGTACAAGATAATCTAGATTGTAACCTTTAGATGACCTTTACCTTGTGTAAAGTATATTCTCTGGATTTCACGTGTGGTATTATCTAGCTCATGGACCAAAACTGATCTCATCTCCTTTGACAAGAGTTTGTCAAGCACAAGTTGATTAAGCTCAAAATTTCGTCATTGTGCTGTAAGTAATGTAATGTACAATCTAATGAGTCGAAGAATTCATCCACTCATAAAGGTTTG
The DNA here is from genome assembly GCA_949825025.1 of Siphlonurus alternatus. Classification (NCBI taxonomy): domain Eukaryota; kingdom Metazoa; phylum Arthropoda; class Insecta; order Ephemeroptera; family Siphlonuridae; genus Siphlonurus; species Siphlonurus alternatus. Next base: position 20,838,454 of record OX463780.1, read on the forward strand.
CTTGCGTACTTGACAAAGCTGGTTATATTTTTGTCTTTGTTGATTTACACTGAAAAAAAAAAATTTTTTTTTAAAGTTTAATATTTTAAAATATTAGGTGAATGGATAATATTTTATTGAAAAACTTGGGTTTGTGAACTCTATTTTTAGAATTAAAAGGTAAAATGACGTGTTATAAGATATGTATTGTCCTATTCGCATTTGTTCAAGTGCTATATTTATGCATGACTCTAACGTCACAGTGTGTTTCTCCTCTATTTATATAGGGTGTTAGAGGGAGAAATATAAAATTAGTAAAAAAAACTCAAGGTATATATTAGCTTTTAAAAAAAGTACATATTGGGGTCGATTCACGAAAGAGTTATCCAGGTTTCTATCCGCGTTTAGCTTAACCACGTTTAGCAAGGTGATTTAACACGTAAAACAGGTATAGTTTAAACATGGTTAAAAACCTGCATAACTCTTTCGTGAATCGCCCTCATTATGTGTACAAATAAAAAAAATGGTCACAAAATAAAATTATGTATTAAATTCATTACAGGTTTCCTCAACTAGTCACCAAAGAAGAATTTCAATGTATTTTTTCAGTGTATGTTCAAAATAACTTATACTCGAGGCACATTTTAGGTAGGTATGATAAATTATATCTTTCTCTCTAAAATACCATAAAATTATTATGTTTTAAAGTCACGAAGAAGGTAATTAAACAAACTATTATATTTTAGTATATGGTATTACTAAATAAATAGTAATAATAACTAGTGCACAACTTCAAGCATTGAAGTGTGATAGAGGCTAGATCTATATAAGTAATAATTATGTCGAGATAGTGTAAACAGAGTGAGCTGGCAAGTAGAAATGTAATCTAGTCTATAGCTGAAGTAGCACGTTAGTTAGATGATGGCGGCGACAACGATGTGAGATTGGCGGATATCCTAATCAGAGCAACTCCCTCCCAAGCCTTGTTCAACTTGACTATGTGATAGCTAACACGCTATACTAGCACTTATACAAATCGAAAATACCTCAGTCTATTTTACACATAAATAATATTAGTTATTCTTACACAATATTTTAATAGGTCGTAGTATAAACTAACTTCGTAGTTTTTAATAGTTAAAAATCTTAAATTTAAAATATGTAGCAAAAATAAAAACAAGAGTTTTGAGATAAAAATATTATTAAGACATGCAAGTATTTTAAACTACATGTCAATCTTTAAACACGATATAATATTATGTAATTAGAAACACTGCAATGTAATCATGATGTGAGAATCTCTGTACTGTTAGTAATGTTAAGTAATTGCTTTTTTTACTATATATTATTGTTACATTAGGTGAATTTTCATAAGTATATCATCATATTTAGCCATTTTTTTGTGATTTTTATAATTAAAACGTCATAAATAAATAGGTTTTATTAAATTTATGGAAATATTATATATTTTTTAATAATTTATCATATTTTATTTTATCGTTGACAATTTTTATTTTTATTTTGATCCCCTATATATTTTGTTTGAATTTTTTTTTAAATAAAGTGTAAATTTTTGTGTGTGGTGATGATATAAAAAATATGAGATGATAAATTACATTTGAATGTTATGATAAAAAAGTTTTTTTATAATATTGATTTTTTTTTTCTCTTTTTCATTTCACTTTTAATATAAAAAAGTGTGATGTTTATTGTGATAGCGTCACAAGTATAATATTGAAATGGTTGTTGCTGTTTATCGGTGCTTTCCATCGCGTTCCGTTCATTAGACTGTAGATTACACAACGCTGTTCAGTCAAGCGAGAATTACTGTTGGGGTACAGAGCTAACATTGCCTACCGGCTGATGGTCATGCGGGTAATCACAGTCCCTATATATAGTTTACCATCTATCAATACATTGCTTAATCATGCTTCAATTTTATATTTAAAAAAACATTGTTTATCATTTTTGTTTTAATTTTTAATAAATTAAGCATCAAAAGAATGTTTGAATATTTTTAATTAGATTTTATTAAAGAATTTTTGCTCCTAAAATGTAGGCAATTAGTTAAGCATCAAAGTTAATATAAAAAAATATAAATATATTTTGTGTGGGCTAAATTGAAGAACATTGGGAGTTTTATTACATATGCTCCGAGTTTTTTTTTTTTTTTTTTTTTTTAGTAATGTAGGTGTATTTGTAAGTGTAAAATCAATGAATAATCATGCAGGTAGACCTTATTTATTAGAAATATAAGGTTCAACTTATGCTTTGTTCAGAACTGATCGTGCAATTTTAACTATATAATAGTCTATGTTACATTCTATGATAATTTAACAACAAAAACTTAAGCTATTTTAATATCTTTATTACTCTTATTTTAAATACATATTTTTTAGGAGATATAATAATGTATAGTATAATAACTAAAACCGAGGAAAATTTACTAAAATTTATATAGGATAATCTGCTATTCTATTAATTTTCACTGCACAAAAATTACATTTTAAAAATTTATCTCATCTTTTTTTAAACATTTTTTTTTATATACAATAAGAACATAATCTTTTGTTTAACTAAATAAATATACATTTTGTTTTAAATTTAATTTTCTAAATTTTTATGTAACAATATAGCCCTTTTTTTAAATTAATTTTTTAAAATTGTTTTTTAATAAAGATATATTAAATTTGATATAAAACAATGAGCTGAGCGCCATCAAAGATTGACGTCGTCGACTATTCATCAAGTCCATTGTTCCTACCCTGTCGTCTGTATTATATCTCCCGGCCTCTCGCGAGTCCCGTGCGCTTCTGTCCGCTACTATTCATCCCCGACGTACACTTGGAGAACCAATTGTAATCCCCGCTGCTACTTTTTTTATTTTAGTTACGTTTGTTCTTTGTGTGTGTGCTGAGCTCAGACCTCTCTCTCCTCTCTCTCTCTCTCTCTCTCTCTCTCTCTCTCTCTCTCTCTCTCTCTCTCTCTCTCTCTCTCTCTCTCTCTCTCTCTCTCTCTCTCTCTCTCTCTCTCTCTCTCTCTCTCTCTCTCTCTCTCTCTCTCTCTCTCTCTCTCTCATCAGCTCTCTGACCGACCAGTCCTCTCATCCGAGCTTTGTTTGACAAGGGTACATCATGCATGCATTCACTTTTTACGTATAAAATGGAACAAAAAGATTAATTTGACCAAAAATCTAAAATGAATAAAATAAAAAAAAATGTTACATGTGGTATTATTAGAATTTACGTAATCTTTTTTTACATGCCATTGTAAAATATAATGTAAAAAAAATATATAAGTACGTATGGAATGTAATTGACATAAGCGCTTCAATGTGTTGATTTGATGTTACATTCAATGACATTTATTGTACATTTTTTTTTTTTTTTTACAAAATGTTTTCATTTTTTGCAAAGGCTTTCTATATAATTTTTAGGCAGTATGGGATTTAAAATTTAACCAACAAGTTGTTAAAATACTGTAATTGAATATTTTTTAACTAACAGCTTCGTTTTAAATATAAATATTTGGTTCAAAAATTTTAGACTTAAAATTTATATATTATATATTATTGTTTGAGAGAGGGACATTAAATACTCAAAACTTAAATCAATCAAATTGAAAATTAATATTAATTTAATTAAATAGAAATAAATATGAAAAATAATTTAATTAACTAATATTATACTTAGATGATTAATATACATAATATATAATATCTAAATTAATATAAGCTATATATTCTATTGTATAACATAGCTTTAATCCGATATTTAATATGCTGAGTAACATTGTTATGCATATGAAGAGGGTATATAGAAATAGGGTTGGTTTTTGGCGCAGGCGCTTGTGTACTTGTAACCACATCTCCCTCCCCTCTTCGTCAGCAGGCTTGTGATATCGGCGGCGCTTCAAGCGCTAACTCCTCAGTCCACCGGACAAGAGCGAAGAGACTGAGCAAGCTTCTTCTCTCTCTCTCTCTGGTTCTCTCTGGCGAACGGTTATCACGATATGATCTTTCAACCAGCATCTTCGTAAAGGACGTTATTAACTGAACAGTGTTAATTGACATTATACTGACTTATACTTATAAAAATGACAGTTTTAAATTAATTAAGTTATTAGATATTTTAATTCATAATGGTGACTAGATTTTTTATTTATTTATTTTGTTTAATTTGTTTAATACAACAAGGATGGACAAGAAAAGGTAAGAATTTTTAATTAAAATTTATTATTTTAATTATGTTTTAATTGAGTTTATTTAAATTATGATACTTCATTAACTAAAATTAAAAATGCTAAGCTTGATTTAACTTAATTTTATATTTAAATGAATTATGTATTAAGCTAAAATTCAAATCTCATGTTACTTATTATGTTACGAGCTAATTAATTGTAATATTTATATTGTAACAAAACTTAAAAAAATAATGATCAATTTTTTTTAAGTCTGTTTTTCAATTTTAAAATTTTCAAGTGCACTTTAGAAATACGTTTATATAATAAATTATGCTACTATAAACCAAGGTAATTTTTAAATCGCAACTTGCGAGCTTATTTTAATTATTTTCAATTAATTTTTAGTTACTGCTCGAAATCACCCATAGAGATAACCAACGTAAAAATTTGTTTATAAATTTTCTGTCATTTTTCTAAACATTTTCATTCTTAGCGAATTTAATTTACTTTTTTAATGAAATAATGAAAAAATGAAATTACAGAGCACGTAATTTATGCCTGAAAAATATTTTCAAATATTTTGTTTTGAATTATGGCTGACGTATGTTAGAGCAATTTAATTTCTGGGATGAAAATTAATGTGAATTACTTAATGTCATAAACCGTAGATAAAAGAAACACAAAAAAAGTACAAAAATATTTTATATTTTTAAATTTTAACTCAAGCAAAGTAGTTTAGACACGACGGCGTTGTGGTAATAATTCCTCATCCGTTGTAAAAGGATATAATATATTATATTATATACATGGTGCGCATATATATAAGTAAAAAAAAAAGAACTGCGATATCACCGTGCGGGTTATATGTTCAAGTATTCTCTTTGTACGGTTCTAAATCTGGCTTTGCACTGATAAAAACGCTAAAACCGCAAAATAGCCTCGTAAGCTTGTGAAGAGGAGAAGCAGAAGCACAAAATCTGCACACAGCAGCACATCGCGACGACCGGCCGATTTGCTAAGGACCGAAATGAGCTTACAGCATGCGGTTTTAAAAGAGGACTATACACCCTTTCCCCTTTTTCTTCGACTCTCTCTCTCTCTCTCTCTCTCTCTCTCTCTCTCTCTCTCTCTCTCTCTCTCTCTCTCTCTCTCTCTCTCTCTCTCTCTCTCTCTCTCTCTCTCTCTCTCTCTCTCTCTCTCTCTCTCTCTCTCTCTCACAACCCACCAAGGAAGAATGCCGTAATGACTTTATTCTTTTTGTACTTTGGCCTACAGTATTGCGCCATTTCTCATTCTTATTGCAATGAAAAGCAAGATGGTGTTATCTCTAAAACTCAAGCTACTCACCAGTTTGTGTTTGTGCTGCTGTTTGTATAATATGCAAAGTAGAAGCTTCTTCTTAAAGTCTAGCAGCAGACTCCCGCCGCGTTCATTATTACTTAAACTTATAGGTCTACACTTGTGATGAACATTAGCATCATGCGTAAATGTTCATTTCTTGTGTTAATGGATTATAGTTTGACCAAATAGCAAACAAACAAAATTTCTAGCTAATTGCAAAAATCTTGTAAATACTTTTTTTTTTTTTACTGTGCATGGATAGTTACTGATATAACATAAAATTAGAACTGAGAACTAAGTCTCCAATTAACAAAGTTTTCAAATTGAATTAATATTTTTTTATGCTGATATGACAACTTGATAATTTGAATTTTATATAATTTGCAACGATCATAAATTTATACTTTCTCAGCAAAATTATGTCAGAGCTGAGCAATTTTAATATATATTAATAATTATAATAAAATCGTCTTTATTATGGAGGCAGAAAATAAAATATTGTCAATATTTTAATAGATTTATGTAATAGTAGATTTTAATATATAACTTTATAAGTTTAATCGATTTATAATGAAAAATAAAGTATCAAGTACTTTTATTTAATAACAATCAGATTTTATCCAAAGTTAAGCAAATGAAAAATGTTTGCAAGTGTTTTTGAATATATTTGAATTTTTTTTAATAATAAAAAAAAAAAAATATGAATCTTTACTCAAGAGTTAGTTCATGGTAGAAAAAGTTTTTTAATTGCTGACTTAAAAAACTTGACGATATGAAAATTTTGCTGGCTTAATTCAGTCAGTTGGTAGAGATAACATATTCATTTTTATCCTTTATTAAACTTCTTGGTTCTACTTTTCTTGCCTCCGTATCACAAGCTGCCAAAGCCCGGGGATGGGGAAAAGCTTCTCCAACAGATAATCAAGTCTCAAGTTTGCAATTTTTCAACTTCCTGATTTGCTTGACATCGCATTCAAAACTTTTACAAACACTTACCCAAACATTTTGATGCAATTAAAATCGAATATTTTACTTCCGAAATCTACATCATTTGATCTCAAATCATATTAACTTGATTACCTTATTTAACACTTATTTTTCAATGTAATTTATAAGATTTTAGAAGAAACAGAACTTTGTATGGGCATTATCTTTTTCCGTATCTTCTAAAACATTTTTTTTAATACATTATTTTGTAGTTTTTCTTCATGCATCTACTCAGTAATATACGTATTAATAATATTTTGCAACATAAATTTCAACCATATTAACCAAATGTTTCGATAAACACAGTTTGACTAAATATTAAATATTTTTGTAACACTGAACACATTATATGGTACAAATAATTTACATAAGACAAACAAATATTATATAATATGATACTAATATTAAATATTATAGGTCTCATTTTAACGTATATTCTGACCGTATGAAAAAAAAATATCGATCTCTAGAGTTTTTTAATGACATATTAAATTGTATTTAATATTTATTTATATTCGATTTTAAATTTTTACTCAAAGAAAAATCATAAAATTTCATACTCAAAAGTATAATAAAAAATTGAACGCTATCTTATTTGCTGTGAAAATTTATTTATTTATCAATACATTATCAGTTGCGAGTGTGAAAGAATCTATTAAAATTTAGCAAACATTAATTAAAGAAAAAAATAAAGATGCAAAGCGGACCTGAAGTTTTAATTAATATAAACAAAATACGGTAAAAGTTTATAGAGTTTGTTGGCCTACGCGAGGAGTGCGTGCATATGCAAAGATTGCCTTCTACCAAGCGGACTGAGTGAGGCTTCCCCCAGCAACGCCGCTTTATGCAAAAACTACGCCGGCCCAAAAGTTTGCTCAACATCAAGTTTTCACTTACAAGTGCCTTCTGAACAAATATACACAGAAGCCAGCAGTGTGATAAGTTTACCAAGCTTGGCAAAATCTATTCGTAAAACCTCATAAATATTTTTTATATAAATAACAAATATAAATGAATAAATTTAAATTGTAACGTCTTTTATTCGATTTATTGTATGATTAAATCACTATATTTGTTTTTAATTTTATGAACTAATTGTTACTTCCAGATAGATTTTCTGCATTTATGATGTAATTTATACAATTTGAGACGCATTTTAAAATTTTCACCTCGGGACAGCTAGAACTTTACTCCAAAAGACAAAAGGACATTGATAATGTTGGAAGAGTAAGAAAAAGCAGTCACTGTTGCCATTTCAAGAAAGTTGGAGCTCACCATATTTATATGATGAGAACACAAGAGTTAAAATTAAAACTACACATCATACAATTAATTGGAAATGCATTAATTTTTCTTGGCTTTATTTGAAAAAAAATACTTAATCATGAAAATTGGAGCACGTTACACTTACCGTTAGTTTCACTGTGACTGTGCAATGACGTAGTATAATAATTATTATAACACAATGGTGCTTAATAATAAAGTAATAATTTTTACAAGACTTTATTTGTACTGTACTTAGAAAAAACTTTGGTCATGAGATGCAATGAAAATAAAAGTTTTGTTTCTTTCTAATAAATTATAAATTACTTTCTTTGATATCATTATAAGTTCAACTTTTATATATAAAAAAACTCTTTTTATTATGAAAAAGCTAGTTCAAAGTTTTTTTTAACAAGTAATGCTATAGTAAGAATAACATTTTATAGATTTTGTGTTATAAGAAGTCTATATGAAAATAGAAATTGTTCTATCACATTCTTACTAAAGTATTAAATTTTGCAGAGGATATAAAAATGAAGTTTTTTTTCCTCTTTATAATGAATGTAGAATTGAATGAGGAAAGATTGAAAATATATAACAAAAAAAGGTAAGAAAGCAGACATGGTGATGAGAGAATGAAGGAGAATGAAATGACTAAAATGATGAGAAAATAATTGGATTTAAAATTTCTTTTTAACAAAATCATTTTACCTTGTAGCGATATTACTGTACACATATATATACACTGAAACAAATAAGAGGCTTATTATCTTTGTACAGAAAGGTTCAAAATATTGTTATTATAATATCATTAGTATTAAAATAGCTTTTTTTATATTACCAATTTAGTGTAATATCATTTTTGTTCCAACTTTATATTTTATTAATTTGGATCTCGAATGATAAAGTTTTAATCATTTAAATTTACTTTTAATATCATTGACTTGCAATTAAAAAATATATATTAATTAGAATTAACAGATAGGAATTCTCTATATTCTGGTCAGAATGAGCAACTGTTGCATAGTGCAGTGATTTTTATGTAGTGATCGATTTGCTTTAAAGTTAAAATTACACATATTATTAATACATAGATGTTAAATAAATTTGTGTACAATCTCAAACGTTATATAAGAATAAAAAAATATATATTTTAACACAGACACTCCAATTTTTTTAATTAGCTTTATACAGCTGAGGACAACACAAACTTTAAGTTGAAGATGTTATTACACAATTTATGGAGGCAAAATAACCTAAAACGTTTTTTTAGAATTAGAGCTTTTTTTTTTATCTGTTCCAAAATTGCAACACTGCATGATGTCTCTTGCATAAAGGTGCAACAAATCAGATTGTGGTGACATTCGTACTATTTACTATTCCAATGTGTACATCAGAATCACGTTGCTCTAAAATCTCTGCATAATGAGATGAATCAAATCATATGTAATCGATATTACAACAATAGCTATACTTTTATCAGTGATCAAATGTTACAAATACTGGAAGACGTATAACATCAGGATTGAAATCCCCGGCATATTATGTCATCGTAGTGTGGTTATTATGACATTTCATGGTAGCTGACACTTTATCTCTGCTCTACTGTACGTAATAATACATCATTTGATAATGGAGTACCTAGCACATATATATAAGTGTTAGAAAGGAGCTTACTGTCCATCACAATGAAGGGTAATCAATAAATTGCTTGCTTGGCATCTCAAATTCACAGCTGAGCACATTTCTTCTTCTTTTGGGTATGAAAATTCTTATTTATTGCATTGCGCAAAGGCGGTAAAAGAAGAACATATGCCGACATTCTTATATTATTCTGATGTAGCTCACATTTTTGCATTAGCCTAGACTGTGACCATATTTCTATCTATAGAATAATAAAAAAAGGAAAATATATGGAATGTTTCTTTTTTTTTCTTCTTTATCTTGCTGCACCACTCGAAAATATTGGAAAATGTATTTTATGAATGGATGGTCTATAGGAAATATAAGAATAAAACATTAAAAAAAAATGTTAAAAAAACTTCAATGTGTATTACTATTAACTTTTGGGTATGAATGGGTATATTACTGTTATTTATATTTGTGTCTGGATTATAACACTGTTAATTGAGTGTCGGTGCATGTAATGTGCATTTTAAAAGTATTATTAAATTTCACAATATTGCGAATTGTAAATAACTATCTTGAATAAAATAAAATCAAAATTTGATATTAAAAAATGAAAGCAATTAAAGTAATAAAAATGGAGAGCAAGTTTAAATTATGTAGCCCATTGAATAGCATACACTTTCTTTCTAGAGAAGTGACCTAAATAAATTAACCAAACATTGTTAAGAAAAACAAAATTATATTCAGCACATGATTGTATTATAAATTATTAAATTTAATATTAAATTATACATGTGAATAAACAAACAAATGATGCAATTTATATTAATATATCATATTTATAGCAGTACAATAACATTTAATACAATTCTATTTATAAACTCATGTCATTGAATGCACTTGCAAGTCTATTTTAATTATACTCACAGACAAATAACTTTACTATTGTCATAATATTGCAATTCTCAGTAATGCTGCCTTTGTTCCTTATTGTTTCTAAAAGACATAAAGACTTTGCCTCAGGTTGCTAGCTGTATAAAATAAGAACACCATTCAATTGATTGAATAAATTCTAGTCGGATGTAATGCAATTAAATTAAACAACAAACATTGTCTTATACATACTCACTGAATCTTTCATAAAATTTTTACATCATTGCAACATTTCTATTACAAAAATTACTGAATTGTAACAAATTAAGGACAGAGTTGTTTTTTTTATTGAAATTTATACAGTACAATTTTGCAATATAATGAATTATCCAAGTTAAAATCAATAATTTTGTTATTTTCAACAAAAAAACATAATATTTTACTAACTCAAGATTACATTATTTGTATATGGAAATAATACAGTACAATTAAGATAATTAAAATGTAGTAAGAATTTTCTATTACATTTTATGTAAATCGTAGAGTACAGAGCTAAGAAGAGCATCTTGAGTAGATATTTGTATATTTCCCATGAGAACCCTCCTATAGCTATCTTCTGCGTGCGTTGTATATACAGTATATAGTCAAGTATAAGAGGGAGAGTAGAAAGATGCATGAAGTTTATAGTCAAGCCGGCAATATAAGATTTATCATAGCGGTATGCTGCAATAGGCAGAAGTAGCAAAGCAAGCAAGCATGAAAAGAAGAAGCTCAAAATTGATAAAAAATTCATATCACACAATTTTTACTGCAGACCTATTCACCTGGGATATACTAAAAACTTGACTAGACTGCAGTTTAGTATTATGTAACCATGCATGCTTGTTAATGTTAACTCTCTCTCTCTCTCTCTCTCTCTCTCTCTCTCTCTCTCTCTCTCTCTCTCTCTCTCTCTCTCTCTCTCTCTCTCTCTCTCTCTCTCTCTCTCTTTTCTCTGTACCTCTGTACTCTTTGAATATACATGCAATTGTATGCATTTGACACTTGCATACATGAATCTCTCTCTATATATGTATAAATATAATAATATACATACATCAAGTACAAATGTTTGCTCTTTAGTAAGCATACAAATGTATGTTATGGTACACATTTACAATGGTTAGCATTACGTACATATTATGCAACTGATGTTACGTAATATGAATAATAATTTTACATAGTTGTGTAATAAAAAAGCAATTTGAATATTCCATTATTATTTTTTTGTTATGACAAAATGAAAATCAATTTTAATAAAAAAAAAATCTGCATACATAATAATAATAATAAGCTTTATATTGTTCTTTATTACACTCATTTCATTTGACATGGAAATTATTGTTCGTGTTTGTACAAAAATGTATTGCACACATTATAATTTATTGCTCTTTCTGTTTAGTTTGTTATTTATATCATACATTGTGGGTATATCATTGAAAGCTATTTTTTTATTTAAATACTTCCGTAATGTATATAGAGAATTAAATTTAATATATCAACGCTTGTTTTAGAAATATATTATGTTGAAGTAGTTACTGTCCGGGAATAGAGAAAGTGGAGAAACTGTGAAAAAAGCTACTAACGGTCGATTTACATGAGCAATTTTTTCGGCGTTTTTTCACTCTCGGCGTGAATTATATTACGCATGGACAAACTGTATGAAGTTTTTTTTTTTATTGATAGAGTACTTCGGGTTACGTATAATATTTTTTTTTTTAGATTTTGTTAAGTATATTAAAATTATGCTGCAAAACGCTGTGACGTCATAGTCATACAGTTATTTAACATGCAGAGGGAAAGACGTTGTATGACTAAAGTCGCAGCATCTTTCCTCTCGGTTTTAAGGCTATTAGAGGGTGTATTATTTTTTTTTTAAATAAATAGTGCATAACTTGCGGTGCTCTATCCAAATGAGCAATAAATAAAAGAAAATCATACAAGTTGTTCATTGTTGCAATACAATGTTATCTAATACAATGATCGGTTATCATTGTTATCATCGCGATATCCTCGTTTCAACGGTACATGAGATTTTTTGGCAAATGTTTCAAAATCGTGTCACCCAACGTTCTTTTATATAGGTTAAGCCACAAATTTGACCAATGTCAAGGGGCCTAGGCAATCACGTTTAAGTATTTTAGGCCCCATCGTACCGATACTTTGAATGCGCCCATCATGCAATGCTATTTTTGAAATTTTGCGGTGCAATGGGGCCTAAAAATTTTACCGAAATTGACGCACGAAATGCGTGCGTGTCTTAACCTGTATGAGGGAACGTTGGCGTCACCTCGAGTTGAAATAAAATTCATCTTTTATGCATATTTAACATCTCGCCTCGTCTTTTTTCCTCCATCTTGCACTACATTTTCGAATAAAAAAAGACTAAATTCTTTCCTCTTATTGAGCATGAAATGTTAGAAAAATTGTCTCTATTTTTATCCTCACTTCGAGCAAGAAAGAAATAAGATGTATTTTTGAGGTAAAAAGACATAATAAGATTAGGTTTAGACGTGTAAAGGTTAAATTGAAGACGTAATTTGTTTAACTAGGGGCATCGTAAACGTCACCCATTTAAATACACCTTTACGTAGTTTTTTATTCAGGACGATAATGGGTCCTCTCTTTTCCTTCCAGGAACATGGAGACAAAATAAAGTAGAGCCACGTACATCAGCCTTGCTTTAGCGTGTAAATTTATCTCATTATAATGTAATTATCAATTAAATGTACATTACAAATACATTTCAACAATTATTTATTAGTTAAGTCTTTTGAAAAACTAATTAAGTTGATTAGATTGATTTTATTGTCAAATTAATTATTTTCCATTTAATTTAAGTACATGTAGATATAATTATATAAAATGGTTGATAAAATAATAATAATGCAATACAACATGTTGGTTTCTGTGAAGTGTACTACAAACTCAAGTATTTGCAAATTCAATTTTAGTCAAGTATAAATTGAAGTGAGTGATAATATTGCACTCGGTGTAGTTCCATATCACTCTTGACAATTAAATATTTTTATTATTAAGGATAAATGCAATGTGTAAAAGTCTCAATAAAGGTGTTAATTAAACTTCAAATCCTCATCACATTTTGTTTGATGATATTTTAGCTAAAAATGAAGTTATAATATTTCAAATAATTTTAAACTCCCCGCCATATAGCCGTGAGTTTAAAAACAAAAGATTCAAAACAGAATGGGTTTGAAGCCTTCTTATTGTCCATGCCGCATTCTGTCCACTTTGGGAGTGAAAAAGTTGCTGACCATCTTTACGTCAGATAAATTGACGTAAATAGTTTGAGTTTACTATTACAACGATTATTAGTGATGGAGACCATTAAGATAAATAGCTAGGGAAGACCAACCTATCAATTGATTCTGCCAATTGCCATTTTGAGCAAATTCATTTATGTTTGCGCTCAAAAAGTAATCATGCGCATGTAAGAAGGTGAATGAATAGTTTTCATTCTAATTAATATCATATTATTTTGTGGGAAAAAAATAAGCAGCACTGCATAAGGCTATATTTTTGCGATATTAAATGCTGAATAAAAAATTGAATCAAACAGAGAATTCGGCAGCCTTTATAGTCAAATCTTCATATTTTTGTCTTCTATTTTTAGGTATAAAATTTTTTTAGGTTTATCATGAAACATTAATCCTTAATTTATTTACTTACTTAATTAATTTCGTTACTGTCGTTATAATCCCAGTGAGTCTATTTATATAGTTTTATATACATTGGTATTTCCCAACTGATTAATGAAACCAAATATTCTATATTTATAAGACCTGTATAATATACTGTATATACTGTGCGTGAAGCTAAGTATCACATTACAAAAATATGAACATCATTAATGACTCTCTCTTTGAAGACGGCCTGTGATTCACGGCGAGATGGGCAAAGTTCCAGTACCCCCTTCTTGGGAAAGAGGGTGGGTGAAAGGGGGGTGGGTTATTTCTAGTGGCAAGAAAGAGTTATTTCTGACCACGGCAAAATTATTTCTGACACAAACACGTTTCAAAATGTGTGAAGTATAAAACCCAAGCTGAAATAGTGGCCAGGTTTACAAAACTAACCACAGACATTAATCACGACAAACCTCAGCCAAGTGAAAACAAAAAGTACACAAATAATTTCACTTTCATTGCTTTACTATGGAAAACTACATTCTAGTTATTGTTACAACATTAATGGATAATGAAAATATCATATTATTAATAAAAAGAATGAAATTGATATAATTATTATATTATTTCTAATAATTGAAAATAAATTCTGCTCATAGAATATAATGTTGTAAAAAAAATATGGAAGCAAAAGACTGACAGATGTTTCTATGTATAAAATATAATGTGAGTTTTAGAAACAAAATTCACATTCTACTCATGCATTCTGAGCTTTGTAAAAAAATAAAAATGTATAACATAATAATGTATATAGAATTCTAAAAAAAAAAAAAAACGATATTATTTATAAATATTAACATAGCTTTGTGTGTTTAAAAAATATTATGGTTTGAATTTTGTCAAATTTTTGGAGAGAAAAAATTTTCTAAACCTTTCTTTGATCCGGAATGTAAAAAATTCTTTTTATCAACTACAACAAAGTAAAATTTTAAAGCTTAAAATCAATGAAGAATATATACAAAGTGTTTTGAACTGGAGAAGGAACTAAAATCTCAAATAGAGACTTTATATAAATTAATCTTAACCATGTTGAAAATAGCAAGCAATTCTGTATTATATTGAAAAGTAACAAATTAAGAGTTTATGAAGTTGGGTAGAGAGAGAAAGAGACGCGGAAACTTTTGCTGACCGTCTTCCTCTTCTTTATAATAAAAGTTAGGGAAGGAATTAATGTGATGGTTGCGCGGCGGCGGCGGAGGAGAGGCAGAGAGAGAGAAAGAGAGAGAGAGAGAGAGAGAGAGAGAGAGAGAGAGAGAGAGAGAGAGAGAGAGAGAGAGAGAGAGAGAGAGAGAGAGAGAGAGAGAGAGAGAGAGAGAGAGAGAGAGAGAGAGAGAGAGAGAGAGAGAGAGAGAGAGAGAGAGAGAGAGAGAGAGAGAGAGAGAGAGAGAGAGAGAGAGAGAGAGAGAGAGAGAGAGAGAGAGAAGCCTTGATTACGCTCACTGAGTTTGCTCGGGAGTCCCAGATAATTAAAGCTGCTGATGGAGATATACACACAGTTGCAATAAGGAATGAACGCAGCAGCTAGCTAAGCTATTGGTCTCTTTAACAGAAAGAAAAAGGAGACTAAAAGACATAGTAAAAGCCACCAAGAGATTAAGATTACATCACAAAATACGACATTACAGTTTTATCGAGATGAAACTCCAACTACAATAGATAAAATATTTTTGTTATTCTCATAAATATTCGCACCACTTTGCTTCATAGAATGCATAAAAGTTAAGTTTTATCAATTAAATATTCAAGAATATCCATGCACATTTAACATTAACAGCATTGACTCATACGAAATGTCAATTACCTAGCTGTCATTGCATGCAACAAACCATAAATACATCAATTCACCAATATATTTATAGAACACGCAGCGACGTTAGAACCATGGAACTGCGTCAAGAAAAGCGCCTATTCTATGAAGTCTTACGAGACAGTGATGTCACCGATAGGTTATGTGAGCCAGAGTATAAGTGACGTCATACTTGCTGTTGCCAAGACACATCGATGCCATCGTACCTCTGGTACCATAGTGATGTCGATCTTAGGATCAGGTGATTCAGAGTAGGTTTCAACATGGCAGCTGCCGGAGTCGCACTTTCCGATGGTACCAAAACAGTGCGAACCTGGTACCGTACCTGGACACACCGATGACGTAGTGTTGGAATCATAGTGACGTCATGACAGTGCTGTGTGGACCAAAGTATAGGCTGCGACATGGCAGCTGCCAGAGTCGCGCCCGCCCTCCAGCCAACCCACCCAACAGCCGAATGCTCTCTGTGCGTTCCAGCGTCGTGCGGCAGCGCTCAGCACGATTGGAAAACTTCCAGCAGTAGCAGCTCGCACTTTCTCAACTTTTCCTCTCATTAGAAACAATAAATCTTGATGAATGAACGCTTTGCTTTATAATTACCCCTTCAAGATGCTGAGCTTTTCAGTCACAAACAAACAGCAGCTCACTAAAATATGTGCTATACTTTTAATCCAATACTATATTATAGTTTTTACTCTAATTACAAAATAATGTTCTTCGTTTAATATTATGTATGATGAAATTCACGTTACTTTAATGAGGAAAAAATTATTGCAAACTATTATAACATTAACAGCTTATTAAATAAAAGCACAGTTTATTAGAGCAGTATAAATATAACCCTGTAAACTCTTACTAAAACGTCTTTAAATAACAAAAATCGATTTAAAATTTGTGTTATCTATATTCAAAAAACAAATGTTCTTTTTGTTTTTATGCTACTTTATTCACAAAATTTTTATGTAATAAATATTCCTAATTCAAATTCAAATTCAAATTTTTTTATTCGTCAATTTCCACACATACAAATACAAACATTAAAAGAAATGCAAGCACTTTGAATGAGAAGGTTTGACACGTCGACACAACAAAATATTATTATTAGAATTTACATTGTAAATAAGCCTCCACACTGTAGAAACAACAATCAGTTAACAACAATCTCACAGATTTTTTAAAATTACTATAATTTGAAACTTGTTTGATACATATAGGTAGCTTATTATACAATCTAATACACATTGCGAGGGGACCTTTGTTACAAAGTTCGAGCCTGCATATTGAAGGAGTTATTGTTAAATTTTTGTTCCTAGTTATATGATAAAAATTTAACAATTAACTCTAATGTAGTTCCCCAGCACGTGAACAGTCCTAAGTTGATTGATGCACGTCACTCACTGAGATACCTTTTGTTTTACATCAATATGTGCAGGGTGTCTACACGGATATATCGAAGTAGGTACCAGTAATCCAAGTCGGAAGATACACCTCGAGATTGCTGTCATACTTCAATAGACAGAAAAGAAAGATAGATATTTTTAATTTGGGGGGGGGGTAGGAGTTTATCAATACACAAAAAAATAAGTTCACCACACCTCCATAGAAAACTTGGCAACACCTACAAACAGAGGGAGCCCAGAGGTGTACATTTTGGACAGGACTGACTTGAGTCCTTATTTAATAACTCAAATATATTATTTGAGTTAGATATTTAATATATCGAGCCTATTTTTTTTATTATATAAATTATTTCTTTGAATGATATTTTAAAATAATAAATCTATGCATTCTATTGTTTGCTAGATTTTTTATACATTTAGACTTATCCTCTAACGCTCCTATAAAGACTCAAAAATAAACCATGGATTTCTGTCGCCAGCTTTTAAAAAATAAATACTATTGCTATAGAACTTAAATTTCGCTACATTTAATTATATTTTAATAACTTTTATATGCTATCTAAAAAAACAACACTATATTCAAACTAACTTTTAGAGACATAAATAATTTGTTATCCACTACCTGCTTCCTTTTATGAAGAAAATGAAGAGTTAAAGGATGATATATAATTTTAAAATTTTCAGTATGACATTTTTTTTCTTTCATCTGAAATGATGAATGTTTGATAAAAAAAATATTTATTTACTGTGAATGACATTTGAAAACTAGTTATATTTGAATAGAGGTGTGATCATTGAGCCATAAATATATTGATCTTAAATATAATAAAAAATTGGTAAAAAAAAAACATATTTTATGTATTTTCTCGTTCGTCTTCTTTTTTATATTTTTGATCCAAGACCACATGTGGGGATTTGCTACGAAGACGTTGAGGATTGGCAAGGAGCATTTACTGGACCAGAAACGTTGAAGAGCAGGCAAGCTGGCTGGTGGTGCACAAACAACATTCCCAGGAACCCTTCACCCCCCCTCCTCCCCCGCACCCCTTTAGAAGACTGGTAAACAAAGAAAAAAACACTGAGGTACACCAGTTTAGACACACAAGAATTCATTCCTCCTCCCCCTGTTACTTCTCTCAATAGTAGAAAACACGAAGAAAACTCGTCCGTTTGTACTTGAAAAACAAATCATTGTGTAGAACCATCAGGGAGAAACAATCAAGCCTTTGGAAAACTTTGAAGTATCTTTAGCTATTCTTTTCTGTAGTAGAAAGTATATAACGAGCACCAAAAGCTAACCTCTTTTCTTCTTATATAAAGAGTTTAAATTTTTGTTTTCTTATTCTAAATGTAACCATAGCAATAAAAGTTGAATTTATAAAGCCAACTGAGCATGTTTTTATTATATTTTATGTATACATTATATAAAATAAAGGATTTATTTACTTACAGTAGAAAAGAGCAATTACGTGTTATATTTTTTTCTCTCTTGTTTGTAAATGCATTTAAAATGACTTCATATATTTACAGTTTATTTTATATAAATAAACAGTATAAAATAAAAAAGTTTAATATTTTTCAAGTTAAAATTTAAGTAAAAATGTCAAAAATAGGAAATAAAAACCGAGCAAATTCCTTCTTAATTAAATTAGTTTGGAAATTTTCTATACCTCATTTTCTATAGAATGTTAATTGCTATATATATTATAAATATATATGACACCATATTGAATCCCATATAGAGTACTAGTACATTATATACATTAAATTTAATCAAGGTTTAGTCGTGTACCGTCTTCAGTCATATAGGTATAGGGCCGCTATAGGGTATATAGATTCCTTTCATTGACGGAATCCGAGTTTTTGGCTTAACCACGATCGGTAATTTTTGTAAAGCATTCATCAAAAATATTTCTCATATAAGAAGTCAACATGGGGAGTACTTTCCATAGCTAGTCCAATGAAATCATGCAGAGC
Source organism: Siphlonurus alternatus (assembly GCA_949825025.1). NCBI lineage: Eukaryota > Metazoa > Arthropoda > Insecta > Ephemeroptera > Siphlonuridae > Siphlonurus > Siphlonurus alternatus. The sequence goes on from OX463780.1 coordinate 20,857,635, forward strand.
TCGTTGTCAGAAAATAATCGAACTGTCTATTACACATATTCTTTTTTATATATGGAAATAATAATTAAATGTTCTTGACCACCATTGTGGCTTTAGCAAACACGAAATAAAAAGTTGAAAGTACCTGCTTATTGTCAGCCATACACATTTTGAATGTTAACTACTAACATGTAAGAAAAAAAATCATATTACGTACAAATTACGTCATAATTTTTTTACATACACGTATGGGAGAGGCAATGGCGACGGCTGAATTCCTGAGAATACACCTTAAGGCACCTTGATGTCACACTATATATTATTATAAATTAAATTATTATATAATATAGACTATAATCTAATGAAGTTCAATT